>PVJD01000525.1:0-135000 GCA_004026545.1 Mormoops blainvillei | reverse complement strand
TGTTGGGGAGACAGAAAAGTATTGCTTTCAAGGGATCCCAGGTTTGGCCAGTGGTATGTTTAAGATCAGCAGATTCCCAAAGCCTCATAAATTGAATGTGTCCAAAATATTGCACTGTTAAAAACCTATATGGAACTTAAAGTGAAATTTCCCACAGGAATGATGTTGTAACTGCTAGATGGGATCCCAACTATCCAGTAATTTTCTGCTTTAAGTCCTTTTACACCAATAATGTAGCTAAAATTTTAATTTCCCCTTTGAGATCTCTCACACCCTTAAAGATCCTTTTACCTTTTATATATCCGTTCTTTGCTTGTCTCTGAAGGTGCTCCTTTTCTTCCCTCCACACTGGACCATGCCTTCTGGGGTTCATGCTCCTCTGTCGCCTCCGCCTTGGTTGAGTGTGGGCCGACTCTGTAGAAACCAATAATGTGTGGCAGAGGTGATGCTATAGGACTTTCACTGTAAATCATTAGAAAACTTGCGGCTTTTTCCTTGCTCTCTTAATGCTCTCACTGGGTTGTGGGGGTGGGGGCAGCTGACATATAAGAAGTCCAACCACCCGAGACTATGGCATTGTGAGGAAACCCAAGTTAACCAGGTGAAGAGCCACATGGAGTGAGGTGCCTGGTAAGTCCGTAGCAATTCCAACATTTCATCTCAGGTGCCTGACATGGTGAGTGAAGAAAACCTCCTGGACATCCAGTTCAGCTAAACTTTTCGATAACTCCAGCCATAGCCCATCTGACTGCAACTGCATGAGAGAGCCTAATTAATAACCTCCCAGCTGAACTTAGTCAACCCACAAGAATATGAGCAATAACAATCCATTGTTTTTAAAGCATTGCACTTTGGGATGGCTTGCTACAGAGAAAATAAATAACCAGAACACACACCATCCAGCCTTCCCTATTTTTCCTACTTATTTTTTCTTCTGTATTTTTTTCTGCTGCAGTAAATCAGGCTTTGGTGACCTAGCCTGGGAAATGGAACACTCGTCAGGACATTGATGCTGGGATGATGTTCCTCAGTGATTGGCAAGAAAAGATGTATGATACTCCAATATAATTACATATTTCTATTTGAGCCTAGGAAACAGATATGAGGGCATAGATACTGGTTTTTCTCGAGTTTCTTGGGGGGGCTGACAATGGAGGACATTTCTGGGTTGAGAAGTTCCTGAATTGTGTGTTCGAAGAGGAGGAATGTCCCTATTTAGACTTATTTCTTAATCGTGTGAACTATCTGAATTAAAGTTTTCCCTACAGCAGCTAAGTAGTTGTACTTTGTTGGAATAACAATTAAAGTAGGATCTTTTTCAAGATAAGAATAGTGTCCTCAAATTGCCCACACTTATAAAAAATGATGGTGCTAATAATAAGTGCTGTCCTGTAGTTTGATTCTGTTCCATTAGCTTCTCCTTTTCAACTAGGTAAATAACACTTTATAGTGTTAGCTCTTCACTTTTCAGTCCCAGATCTGAAAATGTAGATTCGTCACTAGAATTCACTCTCCCTCTGTGGATAGGTAGTAATATATTGGCTTTATTGTAGTGGGAGGGACGTGTTTGTTTCAACAGCCTGTGCTGGTTCCTTTGCAAAGCAAGACATAAAAATATCTTCAGTTCTTTACTAAAGAAAAGTCATCTTACTATTGGTCCATATTAACCTCATCTTTCAGATGAAAAAACAAAATCTCAGACCTTCACAAAGAGTGGGCTTCATAATACTGAAGTGGATAGCTGGTATGGATTTTAATTGTGTTCCATCCAGTTGTCCTTCTCCATGCAGGAAAAGCCTAATCTACGCATATTTGAGTGTTTACTTTTTGAGTTCATCTAGTAACGCTGAAATGGACATTGATATCAGGCTGATGTGGTTCAGTTTTAAGCTCTTATAGTTTGGTTGGTGACCTTGGCCATGGTACTAAATCTTTATTACCTCAAATTTCTCATGTGTAAAATGGGGATAAAAATAGAACGTAAAGGTTAGGTTTCGAAGAGAAGGCCTAGAAACAGAGTTAACGATTGATTATGTCTATGTGATGAAGCCACCATAAAAATTCCTAAAACTCTTTCCCCAAAACTGAGGAACTTCCACACCCCAACTCTATCAGGACAGGAGCTCTTTCTCTCTGGTCCCTCCCAGACCTTTCCCTGTGTATCCTTCATCTGTCTGTTCATATGTATCCTTTATCATATCTTTTAATATACTGGTAAACTGTGTCTCCCTGACTTCTGTGAACTGCATTAGCAAATGCATTGACCCCAAGGATGGGGTCATGGAACCTCAGATGTACAGCCAATTTGCCTTGGACTTGCAATTGGCATCTCAAGTAGGGAGCAGTCTTGTGGTCTCTGATACTATCTCCAGGTAGATAGTGTCAGAACTGAGTTAAATCGTAGGACACCAAGTTGGTGATGCAGAGGATTGCTTGGTGGGGAGAAACCACCACACATCTGGTGTCAGAAGTGCCACGAGTATGGTAGTAGTGTGCAAAGGAAAAAAAAACACAGGAGAAAAACAGTCTTTCCAACTCAAACTGGTGTAAGCCCACCAGCCATACACTGCATAACGGACTACGCATGACCGATATGTAAACATGCTCATTAGATAAGCAAACCCATAGCATGAAGAAATGTTTTACAATAAATTTTCTCCTGCTTTTAAATTATTGTTTGTTTCAGGGTCCATTCTTTAAAAGTATAGGATAATTATTAATAAACTGTAATAATTATTTGCTCACAGTGGCTTCATGATTTCTGGATCTTACACTGATGCACTTTAAGCAAAAAATAGGTGCAAATATGATTTCCTTTTTAAAAGAAAAGATGGACTGGGAAAATTTGTCACATGCCAAAAGTTGAGAGATATTCCCTATCAAAGAAGAAATGAAAAATCACTTCTGCCTTTAATTTAATTTCAAGAAATATCTTTTCAATTGAAGAAATATACATCACATCATTTACACAGTTAGTCAGAAATTACACAGAAAGTTCATTAAATCACATCTAGGGAATTTAAATGAACTCAAGTACGTAAATTAAGTGCTGAGTTAATTAAATTGTTAATTAGTTAATTAACTGTTAAAATTTTAAGTGATGCCATTAAGAAACTGACATAATTTTCAGTTTTACTTTTTTATATTAGATCTTCATGGAACTGTAAAGGCTTGAGGGCCTAACAGAGTTTTGAACCAAATACTAACATATTTATAATAAGATCTTTATTATTTAGGGTTGAAGGCATTTTAAAACATGTTTTCTAATTGCTCCTTTCTTTTTGCTTTTATAAGTTAGAGAATATTTTCTTCATTTGCTTTTTCCTATATAAAATAGAATATCTAAATGAAATAAACATGAAAATAACCACAGTACATAACCAGTTTGATACATGCCATCACATTTCTTCTGGGTGTTGTTTTTAAACATAAAAATTTTGGAAAGGTAGATTCCAGTTATTCACTGTAAAACAAACCACCCCAAACTTAGTGGCTTAAAATAATAATCATTTATTTAGTCCACAGATCTGCGAACTGGGCAGCGCTGCATGGAAACAGCTCATCTGTCCTGACTGGGCCTGCGTGATCCATTTCGAAGACGGCTCATTCGTATCACCGGCAAGCTGGTACTGGCGTTTGCTTGGCAGTTCAGCTAGTACTGTCTCCTGGGTCCTTGGCTCCTCCCCTCATGGGTCTGGCCATGGGGTTGCTTGGGCTTCATCACAGCATAGCAGCAGACTTCCAAGAGTGAGTTCCAAGAGGCCTAGATGAAAAAACCTAATGACTTCTTGTGACCTAGACTCTGAAAACAAAGAACATCACTTCTACAGGGTTCTGGTCAAGCTAGTCACCAATGTCAGCTCAGATGCAAGGGGAAGGGTGTGAGTCTATCTCTCAGTGGGAAAAAGTATCAAAAATATCAAGGAGTACACAGGGTGGAATTCCTACAACAAGGAGTACAGAGCCAAATCTGGGCTGTAGGGGGGCTGAGTCACCTGGGTGATTTGATGTTTCATCAAAAAATTCTGCATGAGTGGGTGCATTGTTGTGATAAAGCTGCCAATCACCAGTTGCCCATAACTGCAGCCTTCTGAATCACCCGAATAGTTTCCACAGAGGAACATCAAGCTTAATGCAAAATTTAATGCAGATTCATTGCTCTACTTGCTTAGTCATTTTGAATGTGACAACCACACAGTACACATCTGGCTCAACAGTGTTTACCGCCCCCACTGACTAGTACAGTGAAGTTGTCATTGTTCATGCATGTGCATTCCGGTCCACTCTGCTTGACTGCCAGGTTGCATCAATGCTGTGCAGACCATTCACGTTATATTAACAATGGTTTGACTTTTTCTGGACAGACCTCATATGTATGGCTTGCCATTCTTACTGTCAGAATATACACATTGTACTTTCTTCCATATATATGTATATATGTGTGTATATATACACACACACACACACACACACATATATATATATATATATACACTGAATTTTTATACTGAGTTTTTATTCATTTGCATGTATGATTGACCCAGAATTCTTGAACTACTGTGGGAATCATGGATGCTTGACCTCAGACATCTACTTATACATAGGGAGGGAGGAATTCCTACAAGGAATGTCAGCAAAGGGCATTTCACCACTTTTGGAAGTTGGGACTTTGGGATGGGGGGAGTTGGGGATGGATAGGCACCTTACCTAATATTGAAACAGTGCCTGTGAGAGAGTGGTGCTAAGTCAATTAGGAGTTACCCAAGTTTCTGCACCCGTCAGGCTATATATACCTGGGAGCATGAACCATGGTGCAAAAGTGTGTCAGTGGTTGCTGGGCGGTTGGAATTGTTGGTGGTAGCCACATCTATGGCCCAACAGGGGAAGTCAAAATGATCTTAACTGGTCCTGGTGAGGACTTGCCATTCATTAGTGAGCAATACCAGGCAACTGGGCAACTAAGAGAAGGTTTAGAAATGAGGAATTGATTAAACCTACCCTAGGGATTGTGGTTGGAAGTGCTTGACAAGTAAGACTTTGATGCCTCGGAAAAAGAGAGAAAGACAATCCAGTGTCTTTCTAATGAAGGTAAAACCAACTGGAGTATGTAGGCCAATCACTGGGAAGAATTAGACCTATGGGTTGGGGCTTATTCAAGTATTAACTTAGCAGAAGTAAGAAAGCCATAGACCTTCCCTCAAAATCTCACCAGACCTTTCTTTTACACTTCATCAGTGTTGCACGTTTTATCTCTCTTAGTAGTTGTGAAATTCTTGAGGGCAGGCCCACCCCCTAAAAAAGTCAGGACTTATTAAATGTTTGGCGTATTATTTCCAAATAAGTCTAAGATATGCTATAGCAAATGTTGGATTTAACATGGAAGAAGAGATAGTTTATTGCACATCGACTTCCTTGAAGACTGGCAAAAAGAAAGTGGAGGCAAACCTCTCTGGGCAGCCCAGTAACTACTTTTTGCTGCCTGCCTGGCTCATCTAGTACTCTCAAGTGCAAATGACTGGCAAAAATTGATAGATAGGCTTGACTAGGACTTCTAAAAATTCACAACCCAAAGCTGAGTTGCAAAATATGTACTTATGTAGAAGTGGAATTCTGCTTATGGTGGCAACATCCAGGTGAACTTCAGGTGGCGCCAGAGACTAATCTGGGTAATGTGTAGGCAGAAATGGAGGTAGAGAGTGAATAAAACAAATATTCCACATGGTGCTTAAAATGTAGTTGTAACACCGAAGACCACTTTTCTAAAGCAGGAGATCAACGGATTCAAAACGATATCAGTAAATCCCTGTTATCTGGACCAGTCAGAAAAATAAGGTGTTTATCAAATATTCATGTTTTCAGAATGTCCTGCTGGGATTATATTTTATAGAAAACACTGTTGATTGTCTACTTAATATCCATTCTTTCTTTCTTCCTCTGTAGCAGAACTCAAAATCATCGGATCTGACCATGTGCCTAGCTATAAAATGACATTTTTAGATTTTCTTGTAGATAAGGGCACCAATAATAAGTATGCAAAGGTCATTAGGTGAGGTTTCTAAGGAAGGTTTTCTGAGGGGGCCTGTGTTGTCTGGGCAGCAGAGCCTTTGTGTCATTCCCTCATTTCTTTTCCTCCAGCCTAGAATGCTAGCATGATGGTTGGAGTCACAGTAGCCATTTTGGGACTAGGAGGCAAACCTGAGGATGGAAGTCACAAAGTAAGTTACTGGAGCAAAAAGAAAAGAGCCTGTATTCTAGATGACTATGGAGCTGCCATTCCAGACCTAGACTGCCCACCTCTGTCTCTCTGATCTGAACCACTGTTATTTTTGGTTTCTGTTACTAGTAGCCAGGATCAGTTCTTTCTTTGGGAGAGTAAATGCAAAAACCATTACCTCCACACTATAGAACTCATTTTAATCTATATTATTAGTGCATCTTTTTCCTAGAAATGATTAAAATTGTATTATAAGAATTCTTAACATATAGGGTAGCATAAACTAAAGATGATGTCAAAGGACCAAAACATTTTTTAAAAGGTGAAGGTGATTTAAAAAATCAAAAAAGATTCTCTGCAATAGTTTAAACTTTTGTTCCCATTTATTTTATAATTCAAAGTTACATCAGGTTCCTTAATGCCTTATAGTCATCATTATGGACATCCTATGTGGAAATTACAGTGAACAGAGAGTCCTGTTTAACTGAATGCTACTAAGGAGGAGTTAGGGAAGTATAATGGAAACTCTCCTAATTGGCCATCCTTTGTTCAACTTGTCAAAGTAATAAATGCCCTCCAGCTCTCTGTAAAACATACCAGCTTGTACCCTGGTTGAGTAGCATCCGATACAGTAAGCAGTTGTGTTCTCCCCAAATCTCTTTGTACCAATTGCACGTTTACTAAAATTACATAATTTAGTTAAATACAGGTGTGGTAAAAGCAGGTTTACAGTTGGGAGTACATGAAATACAGAGTTTATTCTTGTGTTATTTATTTAGTAATTATTGTATTTTCCATATGAACAACCAGCAAACCTACTTTCCCCCACCCCTGTATTATGTGGTTTGGTAACCAACAACAGGGAAAGAAAGAAGTTTCATAGAGCTGTTTTCTATGAAAATTAAGTCAAATTCTTAGACTATAAAGATGAATTTTCCATACCACTTTTGTTTTTAGATGAGGTGTGCTGAAACCAGGTGCAGCAGGAGAAAAATCTGTTAAGATACCATTACCAGATTGCTTAGGGGAGATCTTTAAAAGATAGAGCATTCTAAGTGTAATATGACCAAAAAAAATCCTTGGGAGCGCCAAAAGAGTGGACCCAGAAGCCAAAAGACAACCCTACATCCAAACTTGGTTAATACATATGTATTTAAATGTTTTATTTGAAAATAAAATGTTTAAGATATAAGTTTTTTAAAAATACATTTTATTGATTATGCTATTACAGTTGTCCCAATATTTTACCCTTTGCCCCCCTCTACCTGGTACCCCCATTACCTCCAGCAAGTCCCCCCAACCCCAATTCATGTTCATAGGTCATGCATGTAAGTTCTTTGGCTACTCCGTTACCTATACTGTTCTTAACATCGCCCCTGTCTATTTTGTACCTTCCAATTTGTGCTTCTTAATTCCTGCACCTTTACCCTCATTTCCCTCTTTTCCTCTCCCAACTTATAACCCTCCAAATGATCTCCATATCCGTAATTCTACTCCTGTTCTGCTTATTTGCTTAGTTTGTTATTTGGATGCAATCATTGATAGATGTAAATTTATTGCCATTTTAATAATGTTCATCGTTTTGATCTTCTTTTTCTTATATAATTCCCTTTGGCATTTCATATAATGATGGCTTGGTGATGATTAACTCTTTAGCTTTACCCTGTCTGGGAAGCACTTTAACTGCCCTTCTGTTCTAAATGATAGCTTTGCTGGATAGAGTCATCCAGGTTGTAGGTCCTTGCTTTTCATCACTTTGAATACTTCTTGCCAGTCCTTTCTAGCCTGCCAAGTTTCTTTTGAGAAATCAGCTGACAGTCTTATGGGAACTCCTTTGTAGGTAGCTCTCTGCTTTTCTCTTGCTGCTTTTAAGATTCTCTTTTTATCTTCAACCTTTGGCATTTTAATTTTGATGTGTCTTGGTGTGGTCCTTTTTGGGGTCCATCTTGTTTGGGATTCTTTGTACTTCCTGGACTTGTGTATCTATTTCCTTTACAATAGTGGGGAGGTTTTCTTTCATTATTTTTTCAAATAAGTTTTCAGTTTCTTGCTCCTCCTTTTCTCCTTCTGGCACCCTATGATTCAGATGTTGGTGATTTTAAAGATGTCCCAGAGATTCCTGAGCCTGTCCTCGTTTTTTGAATTCTTTTTTCTTCCTGCTGTTCTGATTGAATGCTTTTTCCTTCCTTGTGTTCCAAATCATTGATTTGATCTTTGGCTTCATCCCCTCTACGTTGGTACTCTGTAGATTTTTCTTTATTTCACTTAATGAAAACTTCATTTCTGCGTGGGTCTTTTTTACGCTGTTGTGCTATTAATGAGCTCCTTGAGCATCCTAGCATCCTAATAACCAGTGTTTTGACTTGTGCATCTGAAAGGTTGTTTATCTCTGTTTCATTTAGTTCTTTCTCTGGAGTTTTGTTCTGTTCTTTTCTTTGGTCCATATTTCTTTGTCTCCTCATTGTGGCAGTCTCCCTGTGTTTATTTCTGTGTGCTAGGTAGAGCTGCTTTTCCTTCCTGTCTTAGTAGTGTGACCTATTGTAGAAAAGTGCTCCTGTTAAGTTGTATGGGACAGAGCCTTAGACAATCGCCAGGGTTGGGTAACCTGTGTCACCACTCTGTTGCTCTGTGTGGGGGAGGGCTTTCAGAGGGGACAATGCCGCTGACTGTCCTCTGGAGTTTTGCCTGGAAGGAAGCTGTCTCCTGGCACTTGCACTTCACTTTTTCCCCATATGCCTCTGGTGTCCTTCCAGCTATTGCCTTGTTGCTGAATCCCAGAAGGGGTGGTTCTATGTGAGTCCTAAGTCTGTTGTGGGCCCTTTAAGATGAGTCTCCTGCAAATCCTGCAGTTCCTTCTGCTGCCCCAACCCCCACTGGTTTTTACAGCCTGAAGTTATGGTGACTTCTCTTCCTGGTGCTGGACCCCTGGGCTAGGTGGTCTGGACTGAGGCTGGGATTCCTTGCTCCCATTGTATCCCTTCCATTTTTTTATCCACCACACACAGATGTGGGACCACCCATTCCTGTCTCTACACCTCTCTATGCCTCTCCACACCTCTCCACATCTTGGCCCCTCCTACCCATCTGGATGAATGTGGCTTCTTTAAATCCTTGGTTGTCAGACTTCCAGACAGTTCAATTTTCTGACAATTCTGGGTGATATTTGTTTTGTAGTCTAGTTGTATTTTTTGCTACAGTTGTGTGTGGAGGTGAGGTGTGTTTACCTATGCCTCCATCTTGACTGGAAGCTCCATGTCTAAGGCGCGAATGTTTTTAAAGAATTCTCCATTCTAGCCCTGACTGGTGTGACTCAGTTGGTTGGGCATTATTCCGCAAAGTGAAAGAATTCTCCTTTCTGTCAGACATTTTCAGTTCATTATTCCACTAGGCTGAAGGGGAGTGCTTCTGCTATGTGTACAGAATTCACACTTAGTGCAGGCATGTCAAATAAATAAATAAATGAAAATACAAGGGGATTAAGCAGTGATTGAGTGTACCAGGTGGCAAATAAGTGGCACTGGCATTCTTATTACTGTGTTATTCTTACTGCTGAGGGCAGACTTTACTAATTCATCATAGTTCTCAACTGGCTCTTTTCAATGTTGAACACCAAGCAGCTATGACCAGTCAATTGGTTGGCCCATGAATTGAAATCTGTTTGTCAACCATGTTTTAAAGTGGGATAGCAAAGTAGGCAAATGTCATAAATTGGTATGTTGGTTGAGTCTGCGCAGGTTGGAAATCTGTCAGTAAGACATGCAAGGGGGTGTGGTCAGGACGTTCACCATCGCAGGGATTGCTAGAGTCCACCCACCAGCCTCCTTCTCAAGGCAGCACCCCCTTCCTCTGCACTCCATTAATGCTTCTTTCAAAACTGCACTCCAGGTGGAGAGAATGAGTCTGTCAGAGAAAGGGAAGGCTCTGTCTTGTTGCCCCTCAGAATCCCATGGCTGAGTCACGTCTAGGCAACATGGTGTAATAGCTGGACCTGGCAATGCAGTGTCCAGATTTGACTCTGATGTCACCATTTCCTAGCTATGACTAAGGCAAGTTACTTAACCTCCCCAAGTTTTTACTTTATCAATAGTGGGTTTGTAAGGATTAAATGCAAAAATGATGGAAGGTTTAGAGGACTTCTTCCCACCACCTTCAAACCCTCTACAGCAGGGTTTTGTGGACGTGAATCCATGAATTCTGAAATCCTATGCACACTTTTGTGCTCAGGGTCCATGGCTTTCATCACTTTCTGAAAGAAGTCTGGAACTAAAAAGCAAAACAAAGCAAAACAATAACAAGGAAAACTTAAGGCCTTCTTGTATTTAGAAGAGCGCTTATGAAATTTTAATGAATCACCTGAAAATCCTGTAAAACACCTGTTTTAACTCACTAAGTCTGGGGTGGGGTGTGAGGCCCTATATTTCCTACCAGCTCCCAGTTGGTGCTGCTGGGGCTGATCCACGGACCGCACCCTGAGTAGAAAGGGCTTAAAGCACCTGTCCCTTTATTTCCCTCTGTAGGGCTGAGAGGCACTGTAATGTGGTTAGTAAAAGCCCGAGCCGTGAGGCCACACAGCTGGGGCTTGCTTTCTGGGCTTTGCCTCTTACGAATTCTACAATCGTGGTCAAGCTGCCGAACTTCTCTCTGCCTCAGTCTCCTGATCTATAAAACAGGGGAAATAGTACAATAGTATCTTCCTGGTATGGTTGATATAAGGATTAAGTGAGTTAAAGAATTTATAACAGTGCTAAGAGCAGAGTGCTATTCTTGGTTCATCAGCCTGTGATCACACTCTGCTGTTGCTGCCACATTCTTAGCTCTGTCTCAGGCGACCTCATGTTCTCTGGGTTGTCCCATGCCCAAAGTAATGTTTCCCAATTGGCTTCCTCCAAATGCTAATGATATAAGGGTCAAATAAATTTGTAAAACTTAAAATACCCTTCTCTGGAGGAGATAGGTATGGCAGAAAACACTAGTTTAGCCCACATTTAGCTTAGTTATAGTTTAATTTTAGTTTAGCCCATAAATTTGTTTAACAAACTAGTTTGACCACAGAATCCAGACTGTTTTTTTTTTTTTTTTCTATCAAACTTCTAATTCACACACATAAGTCCTGGCAGAATGATTATGAAGAGTGACAGACAAAGCCTGGTCTCTCTGCAATGTAGGTGCCATTACAGCAGAGAGGGTTCCTCCAGGTCATCTGATGTAGAAGAGAAGCTTCCAATGAATACCACCCACCATCTGAGTGCCCACCCTAGAGCACACAATTCACTCAGTGTGAGGTTGGGAACTGAAGGGTGCATTTGGTCACTCCTGCTTCTGCCTCTGCCATGTGCAGGGAGACCCTCAGCTCACAGGAACAAGTGCTGCCCAGTCATGTGAGACTGAGATGAGGAAGACTTTCCCATCCAGCATTATACTCAGGCCATAGTTTTATTTCTCCTATCAGTGTACTGTCATTAGCACCTAATTGGCTTCTGAAAACACGTGAAAACACTGATTCCTTTCCCTAACCTGCCTTTTGGTTCTAGTTTTCTCCTATTTTAAGTAAATCAAAGCTCATGGCTCAACATTGAAGCAAGAGGATAACTGTTTTTTCATATTTTTTCTTTTAAAAAATGCATTCAGATACTTATATTGAAAGAACGGATTAACATAGGATTTGATTAACACAGATTTTTTTTTTCTTTTAAAAAACTGTTTTTAGGTACAATTTACATTAAAAACACACTCGTTTAAAGGGGTGGTTAATGACTTCTGACAAATGTGTGTGCCTGTGTAACCAATACCACAATCAAGATATAGAATGTTTGTATCACCCCAGAAAATTTGCTTGTGCCCATTTGAAGTTCCTCCTACTCCAGACAGCCTCTGATTCGGTTTTCATCATCATAAATGTGCCTGTTCTGGAAATGGAGCCTTCATGCAAATGGAACCTAATGAATGAACTGTTGTATGTCTGGCTTGCTTTGCCCAGTCAGACATAATGTTTTGAGAGTCATTTTTATTATGCGTATCACCAGTATCAGTAGCAGAGTCATTTTAGAAAAACCTTTCAGCTATCTCTGTGAAAATGTCAACCGTTATGAACACTTTGAAACATGTTGTTTTTTTTAAAACATAGTCCAACTCAGGTTAGGAATGCCACTAGGCGCTATTAGCAGCTATGGCTATTTTGAATTTGTGACGGCCCTGTGGTGTAGTGGGAAGACTGTGGTCACAGTGCTTTGGGAGTTTGAGGAAGATCCATCACCCGCTGGGGCTCAGTTTCCCCATTTGCAGTACTTGGGCTGCTTCCTGAGGCCCATTCTGGGACACACAATGTGTTGGGGACGGTCACTGAGCTGTGGCACCAGCAGAGGGAGCAGGAGTCAACAAATGGATTTCAGAGCAAGTCCAGCACCTTCCAGGGGCTGCTGTGAGGTACACTACCCCCCGCACAGTGACCACCCTGTTCTGGAGCTCAGCAAATCCTATGGTGAACCAATTTTTAAAGTGACCTATGACTCTGGATGTGATTTTTCAAGCAGATTTCTTTGATTAGGTGAGATTATGTTTCTTTTCTTTAATTGCAAACAAAAGAAGGGGATAAACAGATGTCTGTGTGATCTCATAAGCAAATAAAATAGATTCACATTCAAATTTCATTTAAATTAACTTTTAAACTGCTGTACCTTAATGATTACTTCTGTAGAAAAGAACTGCAAAAAATAAAATGTAAAAATGGGTTTTCTTTGAAGGGAGGGAAAAAATACAAATAAAATTAGACTGAGTCATCAGAAATATAGTATATAGAATTGTCAAAAATAAAATAACACCAGTATCTGAAAATAATATTTGGTTTGAAAAAGCAGTTAACTCATTTCAGTCTGAGGTCACATCTATATAAGCACACTTAAATGAGCATTTCCTGCCACGAAATTCCCCTCATCTTCTATCCCTGCACTTTTAGCTCATAAATTTAATTTTTTGTTCTTACTCACTTTGCTTCTACAAACATAATTGATGTTGCGTGAAGTGTTTATAGTCTTATTTTTTGCTTTCCAAATTCTTCCTCACACTGAACAACCCAAAACCAGAGCAGGAAATTGGGCTGGACATGGCTTGTTGGGAATTCTGTAGGCCTTTGAACACCACTTCTACCTCTCCTACCACGAGCCGTTGACTTGAAGTAACTACTTTGGTGAAAAGGTTTGTAATTTTCAAGCTAACTTGGCAATGTGAGACATACAACTAGGAAAGTTAAATATGTCGATAATGTGATAATAGCCATGTACAGTGACTGATGGTTATGAGACTTATTGCGGTGATCACTTTGTAAGGCATGCAGATGTTGAATCACTATGTTGTACACCTGAGACTAATATTGTATGTCAACTAAATTTAAAATTTTTAGAAATTTAAAAAGAAAGTTAAATATGCTATACCTGGCTCTTTCAGGTAAAATTAGAAGAGTGCTAAAAAGACAATTGTAAAAGGCAAGCTCTTGCTGAGACTCTTGGGAGGAACGGGAGGAAGGGGGTAGGGAGAGTGAGAAGAAAAGAAAATAAAGGGTGAAAATTAAAAAAGGTCTGTGTGGGTAGAGACAACCTGTATCTATATCTTTTGTCAGAAAAATCTCTTTTCACTTGTCAAGATTTTACCTGACAAATCTTTATAGAAAAATGAATCTGATGTTATTTTAACTAGCCCATACCTCAGAGAAAGAAGGAAGCATCTCAATTGCTTCATTAGGCCAGAATAACACTGATCTAAAAACCTGACCAAGAAAGCACAAGAAGGCAAACCACAGACTAATCTCACTTATAACTGTTGATACAAAATCCTAAGTAAATACTAGCAAATAGATTCTAATAGTACATTGCGAGAAAATACACTATGACCAAAGAAGTTTATTCTAAATGTTCAGGGATGGTTCAGTATTAGGAAGTTTATAAAAATAATTGATCACATTAAAATGCAGAGAAAGGTGTGATTGTAAAACAGGTTGCACTGTTTTAAGACTAAACTATAAGGCCAGGAACAAGGTCAGTGTTTGCCGGGGGATGGGGCTGGGGAATGTTTCACAGAGAAGCAACACAAGGGAATTTTGGGGGTGATGGAAACCTTCTGTATTGGTTGTGGTGGTGGATACAAGCCTTTTTGCAGTTGTTATTAGAACTGTAATTTTTACTGTCTGTAGAAACAAATATTTAAAAATTAAAAAACAAAAGCAAAAAATCTCACTGTAACATAGTCAATAAAGCCAATGATTGGACTAGGAAGGAAGGTGAAGGGACTATAATACATTCAGGTTTCCCAACTGTATGATGGCGCTAATAGTAATACTGACTTCCCAAGACTATTTTGACATTCTGCTTACTGCAACATCTGGCACAGGGTAAATTCTCAATAAATTTTAACCATTATTAGCAATAAAATGTAGCCATGAACTCACAAACTCTGGAGCAAGAACGCCCAGGTTCAAGCTTAGATCCGGCCTCTTACTATTTGTGTGACCTTGGTTAACGTCATTTTGGTTCTGTTCCTCCAAGTTCTCTTATTTTAAAAATGTGAATAATGACATTACCTACTTCAAAGGGTTACTGTCGGGATTAACAGAGTCGAACTCTGTAGAGTACCTAGAACAGGGCCTGGTGCTCTGCTATGAAGAAAGAGGGAGGGTTGAGAAGAAACAGAGTGGGGTGGAAAAATTCCTAAAGTTCCAGTGAATTCAGAAGGGAAATGAAGCAAGTTGGGTGTGGTCGCGCATTGGTCTCCGTGTCATCTAGATCAGTTGTACAGATAAGGAGAATGGAAAAAAGGGCAAGAAAAGGTAAATCTTAAATTTTCTCACGTAGGCCTTTCAAAAACAATTTCCACTTGTGGCAGAGACAAATGGTATAGGGCCTGGAGAGCAGCAGACCTAGACTATACAGAAGCTAAGGGAGCTAAAAGAAAAAAATTAACTTGGTCCTATATTAGCGTAGTGTCAAAAGCAGGGTAAATTTTCATTGCAAGGAATGTGAAAGTTACAGGGCATAGTAAGTGTGAGAAAAGAGAGATAAATAGAGAGATCAGAGACTGTTCATTGATTTAAACCTCTCTCTAGCTAATTGAATAAAAAGGGAGGTTTCTCTGTGTTTGCATAAGCAGTCATTACCATAGCCATTCAGGTTGACTGCAGTTGGCTGTGCTGCCCACAGCCTCCATAGATGTGATAGGGACTGGTCAGCAAACACTCCTTGCTTCAGTGACTTTGAGTTGACACCCTTTCCCTAGTGGGCTGGTAGGAGTCACAAGGGGATGCAGAGCCTCCACTTGGATCTTTGTCGCTGGCCTGACTTTTAAGGATCACGCAAGTCCCAAGAAAATGGGGAAGAGAATATTATTTAATGAAATCAGAAGATTTTATCAAAATATTAAGTGAAAAAATGGAATATGAAACTGTATATTGATCTAATTCAATTAAACATACACACAGAAAAGTGACTGGGATGAAACACATTAAAAGGTAAATAGCAGTCCCCTCCATGTGGGAAACAGATTATATACTCTGTTACTTTATATTTTATATGTTTTGTATTTCCCATGATAAAAATGTTTTATTTTTGCAATTAGAAAATAAGAAATAAATACAATTACCTTAAAAGAAAATGTGGGTTCTCTTTCACTTTCATAGCCCTATATACTGCTTAGTAGCATATGGTTGTTTGCTACTTGGTATGTAATTGATAGCCACATTTTCTAACCTCTAGGTGCAGCTCAAAACTCCTCAACCTTATTTCAGCTCCAGAGAGAGCGCTAATGTGGGTCAAGGGCCAATGGAATCCTCAGAAATCCAGCATGAGCCACAGTAGTGGGAGTTTGGGTGGGATGATGAAGACATTCAAAGCTCACTCTTTCCATGACATGCTTCTTTTGGGTCACTTCCTGTCACTTCTCTTGCTCACCTCTCTCTCAGCTGCTGTAAAAAGATGGGACTTGTGTTAGTTTGCTTGGGCTGCCATAACGAAGTACCACAGACTGGGTGGCTTAAACAGCATACATTTTCCTCATGGTTCTGGAGGCTAGATGTCCAAGATCAAGGTGTCAGCAGGGTTCATTTCTCCTGAGGCCTTTCTCTTTGGCTTGCAGATGGCTGCCTTCTTCCTCTGTCCTTCACATGGACTTCCTGCTACATGTGTCTGTGTCCTTACCTGCTCTTCTTTGAAGGACACTAGTCATATTGGATTTGGACCTACCATAATGACCTCACTTTACCTTAATTACCTTTTTAAAGTCCTATATTTAAATACAATCACATTCTGAGATATTGGGTGTAGAACTACAACATATGAATTGGGGGAGGAGAAAACGACAAAGTTCAACCGATAACAAAGTTGAAGTTTTTTAAGGGATCATACCTCCACTCAGGAAAAGCCAAGAGATGGGAGAGATCAAGATGGCAGAGGAGTGAACAGAAGTCACACTGACCTCCTCCCAGGACCAATCTGGAATTACAACTAAATTGTGGAGAAATCACTGGAACAAACAACCGAACAGTAGCGAGAGAGAAGCGTTATAACCTCGGACAGACAGAAGAATCAGTTCAGCACAACCTGACTGGTAAGGAGTATGGCAGAGCCATGAGAAGGCTGGCTGGGCACCCTCAGGCAGCAGCGCCAGAGGAATTTTTAAGCAACCAATTGGATCCCCCTGAGAAGAGCGGGGTCTAAACCATAAGCAGGGATCCCGGGCCTACAGAACCAGAACCCCAAAAGTATACAGATAACAGCCAGCTGCGAAAAGTGGCAGGGCTGCTCTCTGCCAGAGATGGGTGGCTGGAGACTGAAAGAGCCATTTAAGGGACCAATGCATACATTTTCATCTGTAGCCACTTACCCTGGGCTCCGGCAAAGATGAGGGCAGAGTGGGCTAGAGACGCCTGAAGAGAGACTGGGGACGGAGGCTTTGGGGAGAGAATTAAGAGAGCAGCCTCTGGGATCCTGGTGCTGAATCATCCCCATAAGGCAGCAGCCATGGAGCTCACACAGACCTGCTCCCCTCTGAGCAGCAGCAGCCTGAGGGGAAACATTAGCCCCAACCCCAGGAGGGATTCTGTCCCATCCTATGGTGCTTAAGCTTCACTGCTGAGTGCAGAGTGACTAGATTAACAACTAAGTCTCAAACAGACTGCTGAAGGTCAGATGGGGTCAATATCTGACATCACCAGAGTGGATCCAGAAAGAAAAAACAGCAATAAATACTAGAGGCTACCAAGACGAAACCCACTGTGGTCTTCTCCATGATTTGCGATATTTTCTTTACTGCATAGCTTTTTAACATTCATTTCTTGTCCATCAAGCTGGTGTGTATTAAGTCACTAGATTTTATACTATAGTTTATTTCTCTCCTTTCTTATAATCATCTTAATCTCTTTGCAGCCTTATCAATACTGGTTCATTTGCTGTTGATAACGGGATTGCAGCCGGGAGTTATTTTTGAGGTTGCGGGTTTGTTTCCTGGGCTATGTGGTTTTGTTCCAGCAGCCAAATAATGGGAAGAAAAAGAAACAACCCCAATTGAAAGGAAAGGAGGAATCCCCAGAAAGACTACTACATGAAATAGAGGAAAGTAAACTATCAGATATTGAGTTCAAAACAATGGTTATAGGGAAGCTCAATGAACTCAATGAGTTCAGTGAGAATTACAAAACACTACAGGAAAACAATGAAGAACTTATTGTAAGCTATATCAGCATGAAAAAAGACATGGAAACACTCAGCCAAGAGGAAATGAAGAATACAATTTCTGAATTGAAGAACACGGTAGAAGGAGTCAAAAGCAGGCTAGATGAAGCAGAGAATTGAATCAGCAAGCTGGATGACATGGTAGAAAAAAACTCCCAGAAAGATCAAGGAAGTGAAAAAAGGCTCAAAAACAATGAAGTGGGGTTAAGGGAAATGCAGGACAACATGAAATGTAACAATATCCACATAATAGGAGTACCAGAAGGAGAAGAAGAGGAGCAAGGGATAGAAAACCTGTGTGAAAAAGTAATGATGGAAAACTTCCCTAATCTGAGGAAAGAAAAAGTCACACAAGTCCAGGAAGCACAGAGGGTCCCAGTCAAGAGGAACCCAAAGAGACTCACTCCAAGACATATCATAATTAAAATGGCAGATATCAAAAACAAAGAGAGAATCTTAAAGGCAGCAAGGGAAAAAGAGAAAGTAACATACAAGGGAGCCCCGATAAGGCTAGCAGCTGACTTCTCCACAGAAACACTACAAGCCAGAAGAGAATGGCAAGAAATATTCTGAGTAAGGAAAAGCAAAGACCTGCAACCAAGACTACTCTACCCAGCAAGGCTCTCAATTAAAATGGAAGGTGAAATAAGGAGTTTCATAGACAAAAGAAGATTAAAAGAATATATCTCTACCAAACCAGCATTGCAAGATATGTTAAAGGGACTGCTTTAAGAAGATGAAGAAAAAGAGTGAGAGAGAGAGGAACACAATTACAAAGGGAAAAAATGAATAAGTACCTATCAATAATAACTTTAAATGTAAATGGATTAAATTTACAATTAAAAGACACAGAGTAGCTGAATGGATAAGAAAACAGAACCCACACATATGCTGCCTACAAGAGACCTGCCTCAGAAAAAAAAGACCTACACAGACAGAAAGAAAGTGTTGGAAAAAAATATTCCAAGCAAATGAACAGGGAAAAAAAGGCTGGGGGAGCAATACTTATATCAGACAAAATAGACTTCAAAACAAAGGCCATAAAAAGCGATACTAAAGGACACTACATAATACTCAAGGGAAGAATCCATCAAGAAGACATAAACATTGTAAACCTATATGCACTCAAATATATAAGGAAAATCTTAGGGGACTTCAAGAAAGATATAGACAGCAACACACTTATACTAGGGGATTTTAATACCCCACTGTCACAATGGATAGATCATGTAAACAAAATATCAACAAGGATATTGTGGAACAGAATGATGTGTTAGATCAAATGGACTTAACTGATATGTATAGAACCTTTCATCCCAAAGAAGCAAACTACCCATTCTTTCCAAATGCACACGGAACATTTTCAAAGATAGACCACATGATAGGACACAAAACAAGCCTCAATAAAATTAAGAAAATTGAATCATATCAAGCATTTTGTCAGACCACAAGGGCAAAAACTTAGAAACCAACCTCAAGGAAAAACTCTAAAGCATTCAAACTCATGGAGACTGAATAGCATGCTATTAAACAGTGAATTGGCCATTAATGAGATCAAAGAAGAAATAAAAAAGTTTCTGGAAACAAATGAAAATGAACACACAACAGTCCAAAACCTATGGGACAGAATGAAGGCAGTCCCGAGAGGAAAGTTCATAGCAATACAGGCCTACCTAAAAGAGATAGAAGCATTTCAAATAAACAACGTAACCCATCATCTACAAGAACTGGAGAAGCAACAAACAAGCCCATAGTGAGCAGAAGGAAGGAAATAATCAAGATCAGAGCAGAACTGAATGACATAGAGACTAAAAGAACAATTCAAAGAATCAATAAACTGAGGAGCTGATTCTTTGAAAACATAAACAAAATCGACAAGCCTTTAAGCAGACTCATTAAGAAAAAAAGGAAGAGGATGAAAATAAATAAAATCAGAAATGAAAGAGGAGAAATTACAACTGATGTCACAGAAATACAAAGGCTTGTAAGAAATGACTACGAACAACTATGTGCCAAGAAATTTGAAAACCTGGTGCAATGGACAAATTTCTAGAAAATCATAATCTTCCAAAACTGAATGAAGAAGAAGCAGAAGCCTGAACAGACTGATAACAGCTGGTAAAATTGAAGCAGTAATCAAACAACTCCAGGCACACAAAAGCCCTGGACCAGATGGTTTCACAGGAGAATTTTACAAAACATTTAAGGAAGAGCTAACCCCTATCCTTCTCAGACTGTTCCAAAAAATCCAAGCAGAAGGAAGACTCCCAAACTCTTTTTATGAGGCCAGCATCATCCTAATCCCAAACCCAGATAAAGATACAAGAAAGGAAAAAGGAACAGACCAATATCACTGATGAACATAGACACTAAAATCCTCAACAAAATATTGTCAAACCGCATCCAGCAACACATTAAAAAGATCATCCACCATGATCAAGTGGGATTCATCCCAGGGATGCAAGGGTGGCACAATATTTGCAAATCAATAAATGTAATACATCACATAAAGGAAAGACAAAAATCATATGATCATATCAATAGATGTGGAAAAAGCATTTGATAAGGTACAGTACCCTGTTATGATAAAAACACTCAACAAAGTGGTAATAAAGGGGGAATACCTCAAAATAATAAAGGCTATATACAAGAAACCTACATCCAACATTATACTGAATGGGTAAACACTAAAAGCTTTCCCACTAAGACTGGGAACAAGACAAGGATGTCCGCTTTCACTACTTCTGTTCAACATAGTATTAGAAGTCATAGCCACAGCCATCACACAAGAAAAGGAAAAAAAGGCATCCAAATTGGAAAGGAGGAAGTAAAACTGTCATTGTTTGCAGATGACATGATAGTGTACATAGAAAACCCTATAGACTCCACCAAAAAACTATTCAACCTGATTAGTGAATATGGCAAAACAGCAGGATACAAAGTCAATATTCAGAAATTGAAGGCATTTTTGTATACCAACACTGAAATATCAGAAGCAGAAATCAGGGGGAAAATCCCATTTACTATAGCAACAAGAAAAATAAAGTATGTAGGAATAAACTTAACCAAGGAGGTTAAAGATCTGTACTCAGAAAACTATATGACACTTAAATAAGAAATTAAGGAAGACACAAACAAATGGAAGCATATACCATGTTCATGGATTGGAAGAATTAACGTCATCAAGATGTCCATACTATCTAAAGCAATTTATAGATTCAATGCAGTCCTTATTAAAATACCAATGATATGTTTCACAGATATAGAACAAACATTTCAAAAATTTATATGGAACCATAAACAGCCCCGAATAGCTGCAGCAATTTTGAGAAAGAAGAACAAAGCAGGAGGGACCACAATACCTGACATCAAACTATATTATAAGGCCACTGTAATCAAAACAGTCTGGTACTGGCATAAGAATAGACACACAGATCAATGGAACGGAATAGAGAGTCCAGATATAACCTATGTTTCTATGGTCAATTAATATTCAAGAAAGGCGGCAGAAGCATGAAATGGAGAAAAAAATAGCCTCTTCAACAAATGGTGTTGGGAGAGCTGGACAGCTACATGCAAAAAAAAGAAATTTGACCCCCAACTTACACCACACAGAAAAATAAACTCAAGATAGATGAAAGACTTAAATATAAGTTGCGGCACCATAAAAGTCCTAGAGGAGAACATAGGTAGGAAAATGTCAGATATTCTGCACATAAATATTTTCACCAATACGTCCCCTAGAACAAAAACATAAAGGAAAGAATAAACAAATGGGACTTCATCAAAATAAGAAGCTTCTGCATGGCTAAAGAAAACATCAGCAAAATGAAAAGGAAACCAACCATATGGGAAAATATATTTGCCAATGATACCTCAGAGAAGGGTTTGATCTCCAAAATAAATAAAGAACTCATATGACTCCACTCCAGAAAGACAAGCAACCAATTAAAAAATGAGCAATGGACCTGAAAAGATACTTCTCCAAAGGGGGGCATACAGAGGACCCAGAGACATGTGAAAGGATGCTCAGCATCACTAGCCATCAGAGAGATGCAAATTAAAACCACAATGAGATGCCACTTCACACCAGACAAAATGACCATCATAACCAAATCAACAAACAAGTGCTGGTGAGGTTGTGGAGAAAAGGGAAACCTAGTGCACTGTTGGTGGGAATGCAGACTGGTGCAACCATTGTGGAAAACAGTTTGGAATTTCCTCAAGAAACTAAAAATGGAACTGCCTTTTGACCCAGCAATTCCACTACTGGGATTATACCCTAAGAATCCTGAAACACCAATTCAAAAAAAGTTAAGCACCCCAACATTCACAGCAGCACAATTTACAATAGCCAATAATTGGAAGCAACCTAAGTGCCCAACAATAACTGAGTGGATCAAAAAACTATGGTATATTTACACAGTGGAATACTGCACAGCAGAAAGAAAGAAAGAGATATTACCCTTTGCAACAGCATGGGTGGATCTGGAGAGTATTATGCTAAGTGAAATAAGCCAGGCAGTGAAAGACAGATACTGTATGATCTCACATGTAACTGGAATCTAAACAACAAAATAAACAAGCAAGCAAAATATAACCAGCAACATTGAAATAAAAAACAAACTAACAGTAACCAGAGGGGAGGAGTGAGATGGATAACAGGGGAAATGGAAAGGGAAGGGCCATCAAGGAACATGAAAAAGGACCCATTGACAAGCCAAATAGGGGAAGGATTGAGGATGGGAGGTGGGGGTTGGTGGGGCCAGGGAAAGTGGTGGCAGGAAAACGTTCATGTGGGGATGATGGGATGGGGTGCAGGGCAGAGGGGATAAAGGGGAGAAAAAAAATGAGACAACTATAATAGCATAATAAATAAAATATACAAAAAAAGGAGTAAAAAAAGAAAGTTACGAGAGGAACAATGTAGTGCTTCAGAGAAAGGAAGCCTCTGCCATCAAAAAAAAAAAAAGAAAAGGAAGAGGAGAAGAGAGAAGAGGAAAGGGGAGGGGAGGGGAGGGGAGGGAATGGAAGGAAAGGGAAAGGAAAGGAAGAAAGAAAAAAGGGAAGGGGAGGGGAGGAGCGGGGCTACTTAAACTCCCTGGTTTAGTACAGCCCACTAGGTTAAGAAACCAGAGAGGAATCTGAGGAATCTGCCCAAATCTGCATTTGTTCAGTGTCTACTCTGGGCACATAACCCTCTTGTATCTATGGCTGCATCGATGCTGCTTGAGTATTTGAAATCTTGGTTATCTCCTCCTTGAGGGCATAACAATACATCAGTCTGTTCAACTCATTACCTAATTATTGGGTGTTTCTACAAAAGAAAAGCAAATCTGAGTGCAGAGATATGTTTGAATCTTATTTAATAAATGATGGGGGGGTAATAGAGGAGTGGAGTGGTAAAAGGGTGGTCTACTCTGGTTATATTATCCTGAATAGGTTGGTCAATGTTGATTGCCATTTCTGCTAAAAATAAGAAGCAGCATTCTGAGCAATTCTTATGGAGTTTTAAGGCAATGGAATAGGAGAGGTTATCATTCTCTCCTGCCCAAAGGATAAACATCCATAGAATGCACTCTGACCTCTTCCTAATCAGAGATGAGTTCTGAAAGTTTTGCAGTGTAGGACTGTTCTCCTTTACCTATGAAAGAAACAGAAGCTCAGGCCTATGAATTTCATCCTTGTCCAGCCAGCAGAGGTGCCATTTTTCTAGGAAACTGAACCAGATTTAGCTTGAACTGCCATTTGCTGTTCAATGCACTACATTGAACACCATGCTCACAGCATATTTCTACAGATGCTCATGCATAGCCAATTTTTGTTCTAGGAAATTCTAGTCATCTTAACTGTAATTAAGCAAACTGAAATCTTCAAGCTTCTCAGTTTAAGTAAAAATTTGTATTTTTTGAATATGGGGTAATTAAGAAAAAATCTTAGTATCTTCTTCTAGATATATATTTTAGGATTTTATGCTTTTTTTCTTTTTCTCCTGTACATTCTCCTCCCCTGTGTCTCCCACCCCCACTCATCTTGTTCCAACAAACTGGCCGACATCAACTTTTTTTATCTTTCCTTCTGAAAAAGCCTCTCACGGTCTTTCACGGTTATATATGTGGTTGGGTTACTGAATTCAACAGTAAAATTTTCCACTGAAGAAAGAGTAGTTCCAAATAACTACTTTAATATTGGGAGGATATATAACTGAGTATTTATTTTTCTATCTATAAAAACTTTTCTTCAAATTTACCTATTTGCTTTAGTCTACAGTATTTAAAACAATAGCACCAATATTACTACTACAAAAAACTAAGTGAGATTAAGATTTCTTTGTAGTTCTTTCTGTTTTCATAACATATCATTTGAAATAACTTTGTCCTCTGTGTGGTTAGGTTAAAAATTTGAGACATATATATTTGTTTCATTTTGTTTTAAATGAAGCATTTAGTTTCTTTCTCTTTTTAGTTAATTTTATTTTAAAGTTATAGGGAATATTTACATCAGTCAAAAATCAAAATTATATAAATATGTATATTCAGACAAGTCTTACCTCCATCTTTACACCTTGTTCCTGATTCCTCCTGTTTTTCCTCCACAAAAAGTAACATAACACACACATTGTTGCACAATTTGCTTTTTTTCACTTAATATGTCCTGGAGGTCACTCCATATTGTTATACACGCCCCTTTCTCATCCTGTTTTCATGACTGCACAGTACTCTGTTGTGTGGATGTGTCATAGTTGATTCATCCATTTCCTTATTGGCATACACATGGGTTGTTTGGGAATATTTTTACATTTTGATAATTTTGGATGGAAATGAAAAATGTATTTCTTATTCTCCTACCTTTAATAATAGAGTGGTCTGATTTGTTTTGGTTTGTTAGTTGCTGCTAACTTGCTTTGAACTTGAAAACTAGCTGACCAGATTTGCCTGAGTAAGACCTGAGTAGGGCCCCGGAGAGATTTCCTAGGAGGTAACTGTCATATACAGAAACTTATATTCATAAGGTCTTCCTTTTTATGCCTTACTTTGTTATTTTGTTTGATTTATATTGGTTTCTTAGTGAAATTATACTTTTATACTTTTAAGCTACCTTAAGATCATCAGAGGGAGAGAAAAATTTTTCTAAACATTAATCAATTTGGCAATGAAATCATGTATACTTCTATACTGAGGTAGCAGAATCTTTCCTGCTCCGGAGACAGGTCAGATTTGGTGAGGACGAAGATGGTAACAAGTCAAAAGGTGAGGACCCTGGGGAGTGGGTCAGCATATACATACAGCAATATGCACACATGTACAGGTGAAAATATACCTGAAACGCTTAATATATTTTTTCTGCTTTTCCCACTCAACATTCTATCATAACTAAGCATTTTCCAATGTTATTAAGAGTTTTATTGGGTATAATTTTAAAATGGCTGAAAATAATGCATTGTATAGAGCAGAATATTAAAAATTTACTTTTATTAGTAGGCCCCTTTTCTATTCAGGTGGAATCCACACAGAATCTCACATACAGTTCAGACAAGATTCTGGCAGTTTCTTTAGGCAATTTTGGCCGCCACATTTTAATTTCTTATAGCTCTACTTGTTTTTTGATTTTTTTTGTTTCTATTTTATTGGTTCAATATCTTTTCATTTCTCTGAGATTCTTAATTTGGTTTTACAATTGCCTTTTGTTTCCTGCATTGTTTGTTTTCCCCAAGCTACATTTTCCTGTTTGATTGTTTCAATATGTATATTTGAGGAGGAAGGCTTTCCTCAAATTTCTAGGGCCTGTAGATGTGCATTGATATTTAAGAATGAAGCACCGAAATGCTGACTGGAATCCCTGTGCAGGTGGATGAGGCCTGTCAACCAGTTGGCTTGACTATGGCATGATCAGAGGCTGAGCTGGATCATTGCTATAGGGTCCTGAAATGCTTGAGTCTATAGATTACTCTCTGAGATCATTCAATTTTTCCAGAGAAAAGCCCTGCTGTTTGGTGCACGAAAGGTGTAAGCCTGGGTGCCAGCAATCTTGAATGTGAAACTAGAGAGGTAGCTGAGAGTTGTGTGGCTCGGTGTGCAGACTTATTTCCCATTTTTAACCTGTGGCATCATTATCACAGCCCTCTGTTGTACCCTCATTTTAAAGAACTGAATCTCTGTTTCAGTGCTCCAGAGAATAAATCTGTTAAATCTTCCGGGGGCAGTTAAAGATTGTTGCCTGAATGCTCAAATAGAAGGGGAGACCTGGACTCTACTTATTTCTCATACAGATTTTTCAACCAGCTTTTGGTCACCTACTTCTCCACTGTAGCTGAAACTGCTGATTTCTGAGCCTATCAGGGGTTCAGTGGGGAGCAGATCAGCATTTTCTCATTGGTTTCTCCTCCATAGGCACTTGAGTTTCAGCTTCCTTCAGTCCTGCCAAGTTGATTTTGACTGCTCCATCTGTTTCCCACTTCCTGATTTTATCGACTTTTTATGTCCACTATTGTCCTTTCTCTGCCCTGTCCTTTGTTTTTAGCCCTTTACTGTCATTTCAGAGGAGTTTTAAAAGCAAGCAGAAGTAATGCATGTATCCAGTCTTATTTAACTGAAATTCTCCCAAAGCAGTTTGTCTTCACTATTTGGGAAAATGCACTTCATTTATGAAATATATGAAATCTCCCAAAGCCTCATGGATCCTGGTATAATTTTGTATCATAAGCACCTAACCATTACTCTAGTGTTGGGCGTTTGAGTGGTTTCCAATTTGATATTATGGTAATGATCACCCATGGTTATGGTTATTTTTAAATTTAAATTGTTTAAGTTTGAATTTCTTCAAATGTATTTTTCTCCCATATATATGCATGAAACTGCATTTCTTGCTTTTTCTTATGTGTTATTATTGTTATTCTATTACAGTTGTCTCAGTTTTTCCCCTTTTGCCCCCTCCACCCAGCCCACCCTCCACTGCTTTTCTTCTTTTGTGAATTATCTATTTTATACCATATTTATGTTATATATCATCATAATATTTATGCATGTTAATTTGTTATACTTATTGCAATATTTTTAATTTATTGTTTGCCTTTTAATTCATGTCTACTTTTGTGTGTAGACATTTTTAATTTTTGTACAAACACACCAGAATTTTTTCTTTATTTTTTTCATCACTTTTAAACTTTAAAATGTATTCTCTTGTAGATATTTAGTAAATATTTCTGAATTTGGAGATAGATGTGAGAATAATTAGCATAGAGGCCAGAGGTGCAGTGCCAAGACTATAGCAGCTTACGACGGGGAAAATGTGGCAAGAGAAGATTTAGAGGAGGGAGAATGAGAACTGAAGTCTGGGAAATATTCCCAGTTAGGGAGAGGAGAACGGGAACTTGGTGAAGAGCTAGGCAGAGAGGCGCCTGAGAGAGCAGTGTGTGGTTTAAACAGCCTGAGGGGTGTAAAGCCTTACAAAAGGGCAAGACGCCTGCCCGTGTTACTCTTTCTTGCCGTGCTGAAATGCCAAGGTCATTCCTGCAGATGCAGCTCGGCACGTCTGAAGACAGCACGTTAAGATGGAGGAGTAAGTGTTAGGTTTTCTGTGTGAAGAAGTGCATTGCACCAGGTCCTTTTGTGTGATTCCCCAGACCCCTCTTAGCACTTAAATCACTGTCTTCTCAAGTGAAAGTGGTGCTGCAGAGGAAAAATGCCACAGAACCCCAGTCCTCAAGCATTCCTTTTCTCTCCCTGTTCAAGGAGAGTTCTTTGTTTTTTTTCCTCTTCATGGGTCTTTTTCTTCTTTTTTTTCTTATCTTTTCTCCCCTTTATCCCCCTCTGCCCTGCAGCCACCTTCCCACCAGCATCCCCTCCCCCCTTAATTCATGTCCATGTGTTGTACCTATAGGTTCTTTGGCTTCTCCATTTCCTATGCTGTTCTTAACCTACCCCTGTCTATTTTGTACCTACCAATTATGTAGGGAACTCAGAAAGTCCCAAAGAAGTTGGACCCAAGGAAGCACACACCAAGCCACATCATAATTATGTTACCAAGATTAAAGATAAGGAGAGAATCTTAAAAACAGCAAGAGAAAAGGAGACAGTTACCTACAAAGGAGTTCCCATAAGACTATCAGCTGATTTCTCCAAAGAAACCTTACAGGCAAGAAGGGGCTGGAAAGAAGTATTCAAAGTCATGAAAGGCAAGGACCTACATCCAAGATTACTCTACCCAGCAAAGCTATCATTTAGAATGGAAGGGCAGATACAGTGCTTCCCAGATAAAGTAAAGTTCAAGGAGTTCATCATCACCCAGCCCTTATCATATGAAATGTTAAACGGACTTATCTAAGAAAAAGAGGATAAAAACTACGAACACTAAAATGACAACAAACTCACAACTGTCAAACTGAACCTAAAAACAAAAACAAACTAAGCGAACAACTAGCACAAGAACAGAATCACAGAAATGGAGATCACGTGGAGGGTTCTCAGCAGGGCAGGGTGGAGGGGAGAATGCGAGAAAAAGTACAGGGAATCACGGAGAGTTCTTAAGCAGCTGAGTTACAAGACTCTTGTTTCTCAAGTAGAGTGCTTGGTACCCCAGAACAGTGGCATGTACCTTCCATTAGGAAGTGTGAATAAGAGCTATAGAACTTGACTGGGTGGTGAACTACAAGTTTCCAAATGGGTATGTTGACTTTGCTTCTTTTGATTCTTGGGCCCATTCTTGTTTTTTTCCACCTCCCCCCTTCACCATCACCATTCTGAGAAGAACTCTAAACCACTGGTTTGCAGTGGTGACTCCCACATAAAGCCCATTGTGTTTTTAAGGGGATTGCTTAGAACGGAAGAGTAATGCTGGAGTTATGAGATTGCAGGACTTCTCAGAAGGGCAGAGACCACAGGATGCAAAGGTTGTGAATCTTCTTTTGTTGAAGATATTACTTTCCTCATCATTTTACCAAATGTACTTAGTTGTGTTTCAAATATTTCATTGTAAACTATATTCACATAAAGGACTAGAGATTATCTAGCATCTTTAGTTGCTTGGCCTAACTTTTAATAGCACCAATGCCTAGTTCTGTTAGATTCGCACTGATTTCACAGAAATTCATATAAATACATCCTAAATGGGATAACCTATCGTCCTCCAGGGTTCAAATGCAGGGCATTCCCACTAAATTACCCCTGTGACAATTCTTTGGGTTTTCTAAAGATTGCTTTTTAGTAACTATTTGAGCACATGGGCTTTCATGGCCTTAAAAATCAGTGCCATCTTAAAGTGACCCAAGCCAAAATCTTGGCTCTTGGTTTTCCATTCTCATGAGAACTACTGTGATGAAGGAGCAGTGATTTGAATAAACAAACGTTTACTGAGTACCAACTGTGTGCAAGGCCTAGTGGTGCTGTTCTTGTGCTGTTTATTTGAGTAGAACGTTATGTGTGCACTGATGCAGGGAACAGAGGCAGGCAGGATAGAGGAAAGCTTGGAAAATTTTCAAGATTAATTAGCACAAAGGTGGGGCATTTGGGATATCTGGCACCAGATAGTCATCAACAGTACTAATTATACTCTCATATTAAATCAGTTATGGTGGGTGAATTGGAGTTGATCAGCCAGTATGGTTAAGGATGCCACAGCTGTTGTGAGCCTCCCTTTAAAATATGTTTATATGTTTCTGTTTTAGAGAATTACATTTTATTTTGCTTGGTTTTTCTTAGAAAGCATGATCCCTGTTTTTTAAAGTTATAATAGAAAATTGAAATATAAGAGTAAAATGTGCAAAGAGAAAAATCATTTGGAATGATACATTCTCAGTCAAGTTACTATGTAGTTAACACTTTTTTTTCAGTTTCTTGGTAAATATATGAGTGGTGCTCACAGTACTACAAAGGACACATGACAGGTCTTGAGGCATAAGTTCTAAATTGCATCACTTCATTATTAGACAGGAGAAGACTCTATATGATATGTTCTGTTCATTAGTATCACTATTCAGATATTGAGTGGCATTTGTGGCTGAGTAGGGTTGGCTGGTGGAATAAAAAATAAGTATTTCGTTCTTTTGAGCACATGTATGATTCAGTAACATCTTTCTGGCAGGTTCAGGTGAATGGTGTGTAAAGCCTCATGTGATCTTTCTTTAATTTAATTACAGTAGTGTTTTTTACACATTCATCAGACTGTAATTGGGTTTTAGCCTTTAGGGCACTAAGAAGATACCTGTGTCAGATTTTTAGAAATTTAATTAATTTCAGCTAAGTGTGTTAAATGCACATGATAGGCATTCAATGCATTTAGAATTCAGTATTCTCAAATAGGACATAAAAATGAAAACAGTGCTCTCTCTCTCTCTCTTAGACAAAATCTGATTAAGAATGTTTTTAGTAAGTGGCCACATACACTGACATATGATACACTAAAGGGAAAATATCCTCTCCTCTGTATTCTCAGTAAATTGGTAGGTGGACCTAGAGTCCTTCAACTCTAGAGGATAGATCAGACTGAGGTTGAATTCTTTTTGACAGGAATGCTGCCATAGGTAGTATTGAGTGTATGTGTGCATTGTCATAGAGTACCTGGTTGTCTTTCTTTTGTTAACAGTCATTGGTGATATTTACCTAAAAATTCATTAGAGGTTAATATTGTAATTCTGTATTTCCTTCTTCATGGGTTAACTATTTTACTTCTATAAAGAGAAACTGATTACCCTGATTTAGTTTATATAGGAAGGTCAGGATAAATGCTTAATTTCAGGGCTGAGTGGGGCTGGATGGTTTTCAAACTAAGTAGACATTATTATTTTTTCTGCTTCGAATAGCCAATAGCATTTTAAGAAATTTTAAAACATTAAAGGTTAAAACCGTATTTGCTCAGGTATTTACTTTTGTGGTGCTCTTAAATTCTTCTAGCAAATCGAGGTTCCTATCCAGTATCATTTGCCTCTAGCTTTTGGAATTTCTTGTAGTGCAGGTTCTTGCAATGAATTATCTTAGCTTTTGCTTTTTGAACATATCTTTATTTTGCCATAATCTTTGAAGGATAGCCTTGTGGGTTATAGAATTTTAGCCCACAAAGATAGTTTAGACAGTTTTTTCTTTCAGTACTTTAATGATGTCATTCCATTGTCTGTTGTCCTCCATTGTTTCTGATGAGAAGTCAGACATAGCTTTCGTCATTGGCCTCCTGGGTGCGACATACCGGTTTTCTCTGACTGCTTTAAAGTTTATCTTCACCTTTGTTTTTGAGCTGTTTGATTATGGTATGCCTAGGTGTTGCTGCTGCTGTTGTTTTAATCTTGCTTGAAGTTTGCTGATCTTGTATATATTCTGCTTGAAGTTGATATGTTTAATCAATTTTGGAAAATTCTTGACCATTATCTTTTTAAATGTTCCTTCTTCCCCCATTTTCTCTCTTCTTTCCTTCTATGACTTTAATAACATATATTAGACTGTTTGATATTGTTCTTCAGATCTTACATGCTCTACTGTGCTTTTTCCCATTACTTTTCCCTTTTGTGTTTCCTTTTGTAGTTTCTTTAGACCTATTTCCAAGTTTACAGTACCTTCCCTCTGAAATGTCTAGTCTACTGTTAAGTCCGTTAAGTGAATTCTTCATTACTGATATAATTTTTACTTCTAGCATTTCCATATTCTTTTATAGTTTCAATTTCTTTGCTGAAATCCGTCATGTGCTCATGTGTGTTTGGTTCACATTGTCCACTATGTGCTTTAACATATCTATCATATTTATTTTAAGGTCTAGCTGATCATTTCTCCATCTGGGTCTATTTTCAATGATGGTTTTCTCTCTTGACCCCTCACATGGGTCACATTTTCTTGCTATTTCATGTTACTTGTAAATTATTTTTACATACCAGTCATTAAAAAAGTAACAGTAGAGTTTGGGATAAAGAACATTGACTGCCATAAAAGGACACACCCCCTTTCTTTCAGGCTGCTAAGAGGTATAGGAGCATTGAGCGGCAGCAGGTGACAACGGGGGTCACTCACTATTGCTTCTAGAAGGTGCCATAAGAGAGTACTGAGACTAGTCCTTCTGTGTGGCTTATGGGACCAGCCTCACTCTTGTATAGTCCATACTTAATATTTTATTCCTACAATACCATCTGAATATAGCTGGACTATTTAATTGCAGGTAGTTTAAAAAAATTATTCTCTTTGTTTTTGGTCTTGTTTTCCCTCTTTCTGACCTGTTCTGTAGAGATACCCAATCCCCACTCTTTGAAATTTTGGCTAGTGTTTGTTTTTTTCATGCATCTTTTATTCCCCCTTCAGGAACAACGACTCTTTTCATCTGCATGCACTTTAAAATAATTGGATTTTTGTATTATCATTTATAGCTAAAGGGGACACTCAATACCTTATAGAAATAAAGGTTGAGAATGGCTGGTGTAGAAGCCAAGATTTGGGGCTTTTCCAGTGCTTGCGTCCATTGGAAGAGATGGAGTCAATCCTTTCAACCTAAGTATTGTCTGTAGGCTGGAAAAACCCATTATTCCAGCATAATCAGAGACAAAAAAAACCCTAAACAAACAAAGCCTGAATTGACTTTTTAGGAATATATAACAGTAATATTAAACTGTTTTCTTAGTAATGCTCCTCTGGCCCAACAGACTTTTCTCCACATTCGGTAACTATGAAAATGTGTGGTACCAGTAAACACTAAGTGTTTTGTTTAAATATTAAACTTTAAAGTGCTGCATCAATTTTTAATATGCAAACTATCCTTGAAAGGCTCTGCTAGGTTGCTGTTCCCTATCAGAGAAACACTTGAGGGCCATTAGCCAAGCTCTCAGGTTACAAGGAAAAGGCCTCTTCCACTGAAAACCCTCCTCAGAGCACCTCTGAAAAGCCAATATATGAGCAGAGGGCAGGCTGGCGCTGAACCACTTAAAGCCTCTATTTCCAAAACTGCTTTAACCAGTCATATCCTCAGGAAGTTGCAATCCCAGGAACTTCTTTAGTCAACAGAACTTAGGGCTTACTTCTTGCAAGAATTGCTAACGGGAGAAGAATTGTCTAGAATGTGCCAGTGTAGCAGTTTTTATTGGTGAAATTAGGAGCCCTAGGGAGAATGTGTCCTGAAAGGGAGTCACGCCCTTCTTTCCCCCAAGCATCTCCTCTTATGGGTTTCTATAATATTAGAATGAGGAGTTGTTTTGTCTTTTTTTTTTCTTTTAAAGAAATTAAAAAAAAAAGATTTTATTTCTTTATTTCTACGGAGAGGGGAAAGGAGGGAGAAAGAGGGAAAGAAACATGAATGTATGGTTGCCTCTCACACACCCTCTACTGGGGACCTGACCCACAACCCAGGCATGTGCCTTGACTGGCAATCAAACCAGCAACCCTTTGGTTTGCAGGTGGGCACTCTATCTCCTGAGCCACACCAGCCAGGGCTGTTTTCTCTTAACTGACTGGACTTCGATGTCAAGTGTTGCCATAGATAGACACTCCAGATTCTCTATCCTTATGTGGAACACGAATTTGTAAAGAACAGATTCTAGAGAAAGGTCAGGACTATAATGCCTGCCTGACTTGGAACGTGAGTGGTAGCGGTGGGGAGGAACACCAATCATGAACTTTGTTTACTTTATTCATTTGTCCATTCATCTTTTCCTTCACTTATTGAAATAATTTATTGAGTGCCCCCAAGGTCTGAAGGGCCTCGCGGTGCTTCAGGAATGTCAGGCTGCTGGTGTGTTTGAAACTTAGTGGGGTCTGAGAAGAGCACTGTGAACTGAGGTCGGGTAGTCAGGCCATGGTCGAGTGCGGAGGTCTTCCTGTCATTGACTTATGCACCTATTCAAACAGCCTCAGCACTTCTGCCACACCCTGAGAGCAGGCAGGCTCATCTGAGCCTCAGAAAGTTCTGACAAACACTTATGTGGTATAGTTTTAGTCCTCCCAAGGCTGTGCTTTAATAAGATTTTGCTGCCAAATCATTTGGGGTACAAGCATGACAAGGGATTTGAAATTCAGAAATAAAAGGTGGAATTGCTTGGAAGCTAGCTAGTGGAACTTTGCAAATCAAGGATTTCATAATGATTTCCAGCTTCAGTACAAACTTAATTATGAATAACACAGAAAGGGGAGACAATTATATCTTTTGTATATTTGGCCTAAATCTTCACTAACAACCCGAAAGAACCAGATTGTGGTTGAAAATTTACGGCTCCTTTATTATGTGCATCTGTTAACTTCAGTGTCCAATAGGGTAGCCACTAACCACATGTAGCTATTTAAATTCAAATTAAACACAATTAAAAGTCACTTCTGCAGTCACATTAGCCACATTTCAAGTGCTTAATTGCCATATGTGGCTAGAGGCTATTGTATTGGGCAGCACAAATATAGACAATTTCTATCATTCAGAAAGTTCTACCACCCTGCACTGTGAACAGTAATGTAAGGTTGAGAAACGGGGGGTTGGGAGGCAGGAAGCTGGGGTAACACAATATTTCTATGAAATTCCTCCTACCATTTCCCTCAGGGATTATTCCAAACCTTCGGCTCACTCAAGCTTTAAACCTCACCTCTTCCTCATCACTTTCAGCAGATGATTGTGACCCCTATTCTACAAGGAAATTAGACAAATTAGGTGTGGACCTATTTATCTTTTTCCCTCTATCCCCACCACCTGCTCCCTTGTATCTGTACTTATCTCCTCATCCTTCCTTATGGGAAGAAGCATCATTCTTTCTGTATATTGTGAATTCTTCTGTGCACTAGAATCAACTCTATTTTGAAATAAATATAGATTCATAGGAAGTATGAAAAAAAGGGAAAGGGCGGGCTGACCTGTGTACCCTTCCTTCACTCAATTTTCTCTGATGGTAACATCTTACATAACTGTATTACAGTATCAAAACCAGGAAATTGATTGACACCGGTAAAATCCACAGAGTTTATTGTTTCACCACTTTCACATTCACTCATTTGTGTGTGTGTAAATGTTTATATCTGTCAATAATATAGGATGTAACCATTTGAAACTACCTCTTTCACTCAATATAATTCCCATGAAAGCAACTCAGCTTCTTATATCAATAGTTATTGCTTTTGTTTCCTGAATGATATTCCATGGTATGAAAATGCCACAGTTTGCTTAACCATTTACCCATTGAAGTAATCTGGTTTTTACTCCCCATTTTCCAGCCTGTTACAAATAAAGCTGCTATAAACATTCACGGTTTTGTGTAAATGTAAGTTTTTATTTCTCTGGCATAAATGCCGAGAGTTCAATTGCTGGGTAGAATGGTTAAGTCTAGGTTAGTTTTCTTAAGAAACTGCCAAACTGTTTCCCAGAGAGGCTGTACCATTTCTCTGTATTCTGGCAAGCATTTGGTGTTGCTGCTGTTTTTAATTTTAGCCATTCTAATAGGTATGTGATGGTATCTTACTTGGTTTTAATTTTCATTGAACATATTTTGATGGGCTTGTTTGCCATATACCCTCTTTGGTGAAATATCTTTTTATGTCTTTGATGAACTATCCTGCCCATTTTCTAACTGGATTGTTTATGTGTTGACTGCTACGTCTGGGGAGTTCTTTAGATACAAGGCTTTTTTGGATATATGGCTCGGAAACATTTTCTCCTCATGTAGCCTGCCTTTCCCTACTCCTCAAAGAGTCTTTGGTCGAGCAAACATTTTTAATGTTAATTAGGTCTCTTTTTTATATTTGTAACTTACATGTTCAACCTACCCTGCTCTACTGCTCTTTTCCCCACAGTACAAAAACTGCATCATGGTGCATTAACCTTGAAAACTGCATCTACCTTGAAGTGTGTTTTATTTTTCTTGTTCTTGTATCAGTTAATGATGCCACAATCTAGCCAATGCCCCAAACAGATACCTGGATGTCACCCTTGACTCCCTTAAACCTTCAGCTTCTACTTCTAACCACCCACCACAATTCTGTCAGTTCCCACTAATTATTTCTCAAGTTCATCCTATTTCGCTGTTTCATTTTCAGTGACCTTGTCTTAGTTTAGATCCTTATTATTTCTTGTCTGGATCATTGCATTGAGCTTCTCATTTTACTCCCGGCTGGCAGTTTTGTCTGACACAAAGCCAATTTCCTTATTGCTGCAGAATGATCTATTTAAAACACAGCCCAGCCATGTTATTTCCCTGCTTACCATCACCTCCAGAGTAAAGTTTAAATTCTTTACCATGATGCACACGTTCTTCTGTGTGTCCTCCTTAGCCTTACCTCTCACTGATACCCTACCTCCCACATTAGCTCCAACCATTTATTCTACTTGCAGTTGCTCAAATGCGTTGCGACTTCTTGATTCTGAGGCTTTGCTTGGAATATTTTCCCGTGCTTTTTGCTTGAGACTTCCAGTTTGCACTTAAGAATCAGTACAGGGGCAGGTCCTCTAAGGAGACCTCTTTGATTGCACAAAGCAGGGTTGCCGTCTCTTTGCTCACATAACCTGCCCTGCTTGACTCAGTCAAGGCAGGGACTATATCTGTCTATCTGTATGTATTCCTAGGGCTTAACAAAGTACTTAATACACAGCATATAAAATTGTTGAAGAAATAAATGAATTTTAGTAATTAGATGCCCTAAATATTGAAAGTATCTGTTCCTCCATCTTCACCAGACTGTACTCACTTGAGGGCTGGAGCTCTCCCTAGTCTCTGTCCACAACACCTGCAGAATGCCCAGCTCATAGCGGGGTCTCAATAAATATTTGTTGAGTAAATGAGAAAAGCAAAATTGACATCCTTGCCTTATGGTACACTTCAAGTTAATCTTTTTCCCTTTGTTTCTTTCGAGAGGTGGGCACTGAGCCTTGCAAAAATACATGAAAAAAAAAAAGCAGAAATTACTGATGTTTAATACATTCATAGGGCTGAGTGGGAACTCCTGGTTCAGGTATAGTTGTTTTGCCCTGAGCAGCCACTGGAAGGCATAAGGCTACTTTTGCTTCATAATTTAACAAGTACACACTGACCTTACTGCTATTGGACAGCCACTGAGTATCAAAAAGAATCTATTCTCATCTCATCAGAGAAGTCAGATCCTGTTTTGAGCTATCATTGTATGTTCAGAAAGATATGTTAACCTTTTGGATAGTCCTTTCTGAGACACATGAGGTTCTTAGTAGTGTTATTAAAAGAACTGATTATGATAAAGTCAAATGTATCTGACTTATTTTAGATTATAAACTCTCTTTGAGGCATACCAAGTTTAGTGTCCAGTAAAAATTAGCCAGAGCTAATCTTAAGGCAACAATGATGGAGCAACTCTCATTTCCCTTATTTCCCTATTTCTCCTTTTAAAAAATTATTTATTTTTAGACAGAGGGGAAAGGAGGGAGAAAGAGAGGGAGAGAAACATCAATGTGTGGTTGCCTCTCATGAGCCCCCTACTGGGGACCTGGCCCGCAACCCAGGCATGTGCCCTGACTGGGAATTGAACTGGTGACCCTTTGGTTCACAGGCTGGTGCTCAATGCACTGAGCCTTACCAGCCAGGGCTCTCCATTTCTCCTATGAACTCATTGCTTCCCCAGAAGGGCCCCATGCTGCCTTCTCACTCCCGAGGCTTCCTCTCCCAGGCCTCAGCACCCCATGTAACCCAACCATCTTGGATTAAATGAGACTTATCATGCCTTTATATAATATAAGGGTATCGTCTCATGCCCTAAAAACCCACTCATTTGCTTTTAGTAAAGGGATTGCAGAGAATCACCAGGGGTAAGAACCTAGGAGAGGTTTCATAGTTCTTGCTTGGCATGGCTTATGGTTACTTTTTCTCTCATCAAAGGTAATTAACCAGAAGAAGGAAGGACAGGCTATTATTAGGGCTAACCCTGGGACTCTTGGCGGTCATCCACCTTAATGATTAGTGACTTCATCCCATTTCAGCCACTTTGTTCCATGGTCATATCTTGGATGTTGTCATTGGCAGAAACTACTTTATCTGAAGTCTCAACTCAAATATCCTGCTTTCTGTCACCTCCTGTCCTTCCAGTTTGCTTGCTTGGGTAACCCACAGGCATAAATCTATGACACCATTTTGACAGCTAATATATTGATTCCCATCACATTTTCTTCATTTTATTTCTCTCTTCTCCAGGTAGATTCCATGGTTAAACATAATGAGTCATTTGCAAATACTGTCAACTTTCCTGCTCCTTCTATGTCATACTCATCTGAGAAATCCCCAACCTTGGAGGAACCCTACCCTCTGTCTTCTCTGGACCTGCATTTGAGCAGCTCAGTTGTTGCTGGACAAAATCACACAAGTGCATAGACTGGCTTCACTGGAAGTTCATGTTCTTAAGCCTCAAATTGGCATTCATCTTCCTTTGTTTCCTTCTTCCTGGCATTATTTCCCTTCTTTCACTTTAAATGTTCCCTGACTCTTTCCCTTCATCATTCTCAGCTGATACCTTACCCTAGGCTGATCTTCTCCACTCATCAAACCCTGTAACCAGTCTACACTGGCATCCACCTTCATCTCATGCCCTCACAGCAAAGGCCAATCCCTCCACTTCTCTTTGAATTCACCCACATCACCTTCAGTTTCTCCCATTCTTCAGTAAGTCAGGAAGAATTGTGTTTGCAACATAAACAAACTAACAAACAATCCTCCCCCCAAACCCATAAACATTTCCTTTCAATACAATTAGCTTAGACCTAATAGGAGAATATTTTTGTACTGGTTTTTTTTTTCTGGAAAACTCATCCTGACTTCTTCCATAAAACTAATCTGCCCCTTAAGCTACAATGGCTTATTTTCTATCTTTGGAAAATATTTAATTCTATAAGCATCTCCATAATCTGGGACATAATCAGAGGTATTAAAGATGAGACATTGTGAACATCACTCATTCACAGGGTTGTCAGGAGTCAGAGATGACTCAATGGCATGTAACACACATAGGGTTTATGGTAGGAACACAAGGAAGTTTCTATATTAGGTAAACTACTAATTTAATCCACCAGTTAATTGTAAGTTTTAAGAAAAAATTACATATTATTTCAATGGATGTTGAAAAAATATTTGACAAACTTCAACATTAATTAATGTTAAAAACAAGGAATGGAAGGAAGCTCTCCCAGTTTTATGGCAAAAGTCATATATAATGATGAAGGATTGAAAGCATTTTCTTTACTTTTGAAACCAAAATAAGGATGCTAAGTGATACTACTTATTCTGTAGGTCTTGGCCAATGCAATGACACACAAAAATAAATCAGGCAGGTAAATATTTGAAAGGAAGGGGGAGAATATTATAGCATTTTCAGACAACATTGTTATTTTTCTTGGTGTTACAAGGCAATAAAATGGCACACTAATAGAATTCTACACTGCTAGAGCAATTGGATAAATTATTAAAATGCAAAAAGTAAAATTTTTTATAAGTTATCATGGCCAATTAGACCATACAGTTTCCAATAGAAACAAAAAATATGAAATGACTAAGATTAAACTTGAAAATATTTGTGCAACACTAACTGAAAGCAATAATAACATTAACAACAACACTGTAAAATGTCATTAGAAGATATCAAAGAAGACCTCAATAAATGATGAGAGATACCCCATTCCTGAATTGGAAAAGTCACTTTTTTGAAAATGGTAACCCTCCCCAAATGTATTTACACATTCAATGTATCCTAGTCAAGTCCTACCAAGTTAAGTATAATAATCATATGGTCATATTTTAGAAGGTGGATTAAGCATGGTATTTTTCTATCTCTCTTCTAGGAAATTTTCCAAAGCAACAATCACCAAAACAATAAGAAAAAAAAATCAAAAACTAACAAAAAACCCAAACACCCAGAGAAACAGAAACACAAACACTATTTTCAATGAATCTGGGAGGTACATTTGTGACTCTGAATCACAACATAAGACAAAGCACTAACAAATGCAGTGGAATGTAAACAGGGATGCAGGGAGATGCCAAAAGATCCTCGTGACTACAGAAATCCAATAAAACTTGCAAAGCACAGTTCTTCAAAGTAAGTGCTACACCTAAGAGGCAAAACCAACTACCAGCAATGCCAGGATGGGTACATGGGTTTCCATGCTTTGCATGAAGAAGGGCAATCAGGGCTAAACGAGGAATCACAGAAACAAGCTGTGTTTTTATGTAGACTTTTTGTCAGTTGGGGAATACAGAAGAGAGAGGCTACCTTGTGAGCAGCTCAAAGGCTGCTGATCTCTATTATCTGATCAAGAAATAAGGAAAGTAAAAATAGCCAGCATTTTCCTGGCCAGTGTGGCTCAGTTAGCTGGAGCATCGTCCCATAAACCAAATATTTGGGGGTTCAATTCCCAGTCAGGGTACATGCCTGGGCGGTGGGTTTGACCCCTGTTGAGTGCATTTGGGAGGCGACCAATCAATATTTCTCTCTCACATCAATGTTTCTCTCCATCTCTCCCTCCCTCCTTTCTCCTCTCTAAAAATCAATAAGCATGTAAAAAAATATATCCAGTAAGGGACATAGGAGAATATGTCACACAGACATTAAAAAGATAAAAAGAAGCACAGTGGATTTTTTTAGGCAGTGAAAATATTTGTATGATATTATAATCATGAATATACGTTATTATACATTTGTCCAAACCCTTAGAGCAGCAATTTTCAACTGGGTGCCCCAAGAATTTTGAAAACATGCAATATCTGACTATTTAGCTAGGGGCACTGAACTCTTTTCCCTTAGGTTGTCAAATAAAAAATGAAGACAACCAGCAAAACAATAGCTGTCCAGTGTGAATGCCCTGTCTTGAAACATAAATATGTAGGTCATATAATGGAGTTGCATCTTATTGGTCATCTTGCATAATGAAGTTGCACCTGATTGGTTAATTCTTGGTACCAGAAAACCTTATATACAAGTATAGACACCTGACTTTTTAAAAAAGTCACTTTGGAGCAAAAAGAGTAAGTAATAAATATTATTATTTTTTATGTAAATCAATCACAATTGTACCTATTTTTGTCAGATTGGCAAAAAATATATTTCTTCTTGTACCACAGAATTTTAGTAATTAGTTTATGTGTGCCATGAGATGAAAAAGGTTGAAAATCGCTGCTTTAGAATGTACAACACCAAGAGGGAGCCCTAATGTCAACTATGGACTTTGGGTAATTATGGTGTATCAAAGTTAAGTTTGTGGATTACAAAAAATGTACCACTTGGGTGGGGGATGATAATAGTAGGATTTTTACTGGAACTTTACAATCTGATTCCAGAGGATATTAGAAAAATAAACAAGAATAACTAACAAAAGTTCTAGAAAGGAGCGATGGGAGGTATTGTCCTATAGGACATTAAACACACAAAAACATCAAAGGTAAAATATAATACTTGAATATATACAGTAATTTGATATATAATAAAGACAAAATTCAAATCATTGGGAAGTGATAGATTTTCTGTTTTGATCAGCAAAGATGAAAGATGACTAATATCCAATTTTAGAGTGTAGGTATGTGTAGGTATGTAAACTGGCATGAACTTGTTGGAGGGCATTTTCTTAGGAACTCTTTTAGAAACACGCATGTGTCTTTATCCAACAATTCCACTATTCGATATTTATCCTAAAGAAATGCTTGCATCTGTGCACAGAGAGGCTTTAGACAATTGTCGGTGATAGGGGAAGATAGATTATAATCTGAGTATCCTTATAAACGAAGTATTATATATCTCTACTGTGGAAAAAATGCAGCAGTTAAAACAAGTGAGATTAAAAATGAGAAGATTATATGAAGTGATAAGTGGCATTTCAAGGACTAATTTTATGATGTAAGAGAGAACAAAGAAATGTGACAGCGTTTAGAGGGTGAAAACAGGGGACTTGTCTTTCACTATGAGAGTGACCAGTCCATATAGTACCAAGAATGCAGAGTATGTGTGCACAATGCTGGTAGAGGTATGGATTTGTGAAGATAGGAGTATGTAGAAGTTCTCCAATAGCTTGAATTTTCTCAGGAGAGTAAGAAGCAATGTTTTCAGCTGTGAGTGGAGATAGGGGGGAGGTATTGGAAGTCTGAAGATAAGGGAAAATGAGTGAATTCCAGTGAGAGAAAGAATGGGCTAAGGGAATATTATAATATAACTTTCTCGTGAAATAGTCAGAAAACAAAAACCTATTTTAGAGAATTGGCCTGAACCAAAATAGGATTTCCTTTTTCTCTAGAGAAACAAAGCCTATGGATTTCCTGAGTCCTTTTCTTTCGTTTTTATGAAAACAACACCCCAAAAGTAAACTACAGTTCTGCCTGGTTAGGAAGAGAATCCAGTGCATTTTATATTTTCTATCCCAGTGCTTAGGAGGCGCAAAGTGTTCCAAATGGCCTGAAACGTTAGACAGAATGTCCAGTGTTTTCAGAAGAAGAGAGTTTAAGATGAGGACTAATTTGAAGCCACACTGCTATGATCAGAGTCACTGCTGTAAATGGGTAATGACAGAGCATCCCATCCTTCAGACTAAAGCTGCAGTAAGGCATCATTGGCAAGGCAGGATGAGATTAAGTGCTGTTGTTATACACTTTGTTCTGCCTGAAGTAGCCTGATGGACTGAATTACTTAAAGTAATTTAATAAGTTGAGTTGTTTCCAAAGCTCTCCAGATACAGGCAGTCTCTCAAGGCCCTTGGTCGCAGTGTCCTCCTTCATGATCTCTGTGAAATGATTTTTTTTTCAACAACCTTATTAGCGTGTCCATGATAACAGACAACGACTAAGATCATCAATTTGTTTTGGCTTAAGGTTGGGGTACAGTTGTAAAAAAACTGGAACTGAAATATTTTGAGACGGGATAGTAGTTTTTAATAAAGTTTCAAACAGACAGTGATTTCAAAGAAAGCTCAATTCCTGCCCTGGCTGGTGTGGCTCAGTGGATTGAATGCTGGCCTGTGAACCCAAATGTCACTGGTTTGATTCCCAGACAGGGCACATGCCTGGGTTCCTGGCCAGGTCCCCATTCAGGGGCATGAGATAGGTAACCGATCAATGTACACATCAATGTTTCTCTCCCTCTATTTCTCCCTTCCTGCCCTTCTCTCTAAAAATAAATAAATAAAATATTTAGAAAAATAAAAATAGAAAAAGCTCAATTCCCTTGGATCACAGAGTCAGCATCACTTTAAGTAAATAAACTGGTAAGTTTGTCATATATGTGGTTGATATTTAAGTTTCCATAATGTTCTAACCTTTTTTAACTGGTAGCTGATATCGTTTCTGCCACATCATTTGTTGACTTGACCTCTTTTCCCTTTTCTAAGGACTTAGTTTGGGTGCCCTGAGAAGCAGATGCCATGATGGTATTATATGTGCAAAAGATTTATTGGTTAAACATCTGTGAGGGCTAAAGAAGAAGGAGCTGGAGGAGGCTGGTCATGCTTTCAGAATGCAATGCAGGCCTTAACTGATGTGGAGGGGAGTGAAGGAAAAATCTCAGACTGTTGAGTAGGTCTAAGAAAGTTTTGGTAAGGCTTTTGGGGAATCTAGAGCCACAGTGTCCCAACAGAGGAGTCCTGCCTCTCTTCCAGGAGCAAGCCTGCCTTAGCATTCCTGTAACGTTTGTGTGATGTAGCTGGTAGGAAGCATGGCCTCAGCTCCAATACAGTGGTGAATTTCAGAATGCAGTAGCTGGTCTGTTCATAGTTATACTACTGTATTAGTCTGCTTGGGCTGCCATACCAATGTACGACAGACTGACTGATTGACACAATAGAGATTACTTTCTCATGGTTCTGGAGGCCGGGAAGTCCAAGATAAGAGACTGGCAAGGCAGGTTTCATTCTGAGGCCTCTTCTCTTGGTTTGCAGACCTCTGTCATCTACCTGCTCACATGACCTGTCTTTGTGTAGAGAAAGAGAGCTCTCTTGTGTCCCTTTTTATGAGGATACTAATACTATCAGATCAGAACCCCACCTTATGACCTCACTTAACCTTAATTATTTTCTTAGAGGCCTTATCTCCAAATAGAGCCATAGGGGGTCAGGATTTCAACACATGAATTCTAAGGGAATGCAAACATTCAGTCCATAATAATTGTTCACAGTTGGAGATTCGTAAGGTATATTTTAAAAAATGTCTTATTGCAGCATAATATACAGAAAATTCCACACATTTTGTTTTTTAGCTCTTAATTTTTAATGCTAATAGAACTTTATTGAAGTATAATTTACAGTATATCGATGTACAATAGAACTATACAAAATTTAAGTGCACAGCTCAAGGTTTTTGACAAGTGTATACCACTACCACTACCCATATCAAGATACAGAATAGATCCATCACTCCAGAAAGTTCTTGTTGACCATGGTGCTCTAATGAAGACCCTGGACACTGAAGCTGAGATGAACTTCTCTGGTTTTACGTAAGTACTTCAGGGAAATGGAGAAGAGAAAGGTGACAGGGAGTTCTGGTAGTGATGATGAGGGGGTGACAGTTTTAAGGAGGTTATTCAGGAGATGCTTCTCTGGTAAGGGGGCCTCACCATCTTAAGGGGGCATTGTAACAATTCCAGGTATATACAGCAATGCTGGTATACTGTTTAAAGCTGATTTTCAGTCATAATGAGTTTGGGAACATGCATTTCTCAGGCTTTTCATCTTTTTGACACCAATGGGAATGTAGAATTTCTAAGCAACTTATATGAAACAATATTGTCCTTTTTTGTTGTAATAAGAAAGCTAAAACTTTTTCTAAAGAACAGGTAGCAGTTCTTACGGGAAACTTTGCTGTCTTCTATATTAATATTTAATGGATGGAAAAATGCATTTGTTGGCATTGTTGAGATTCTTAGGAACAGATTCATTTATTCATTCAATATTTCATCTTTTATATTTATTCAGTAAATATTCATTGAGCACCTATTATGTTCTGCATTTTCAGCTAGTTACTGAGAGAAACACAAATGAGTAAGAAACTTCAGGATCTTACAGTCAGGAGTAGGGGAGGCAGAACTGATAGTGAATTGTTCCTGTTGTGACTAGAATAGCTAAAAAAAAGGTGGTGGGCTAAAGGTGATAGGAAGAAGGTGCCAGCCAGCTGAGAGGGGCATAGGGTAATGAAATGGCTGTAAATGGCTGTAAAATGTGAAAAGGGCTATAACGGTGCAACATACAAAATCTTATTGGGGTTCAATTAAGGAAGAAATAATTCTCTAAGGGAGCTATGTTAGATTTCACACAGAGTTCATATTTTTTCCTCTTGTTAATTCTTTCCATTAAAAATGCTTTGAAAACATTAAAAGTAAATATTAATAAAATCAAAGAGCAGCCAGAGTGTACAAGAACCCCTAATAGTGATCTCTTATACCAGTCACACCTCCTACCCCATTGCATTCCCCAGAGGCAAACTTTTTAACTGTCTTAGCTTTTTGGCTTTGTATTGATCTATGAGCTTCTTAAGATTATGCTTATAATGATATTTCTTGATATATTATCATCTTGACATTATCCATTGATTCATGTTAAGATAGCTGAGAACTTTACCTTTTTAAATATCACTCACTTTCCATTCTCTGTCCTTCCAAAAAACTTCTTAAGTCAACATTCAGTGCTTACATTATTACAATCATGTAAATATTGTTCACTGCAGAGCCAATAATTTTTAAATGATTATTTCCCCCTTTGTAAGTAACATTTTATTTTTCCTTGAATTAAGGGCTACTTTTTAAAAATTGCATATTTTTGTGTCCTTAATTTTTCCACTTGGTTAAATTTTATATCTTTCAAAAGGAGTTTTCCCCACATGCTTAAATATATTCAAGTAGTTCATAAGTTTCCCTTACTCTTCCCTTTAGAGCCCTCCATCCTTTTCTCTCCATTCTCTAAATTGGATTGGTTGTTTTTCAGTTCTCCTACCCAGCTGTTATCTGGGCACTTCTCTTAGTTGACATCCTGGGACTTTGCATCCCCACGGATCCCTCTTTTGCAGGACCTTTTGGTCTTCTTTGTTTTTGGTTCATTCATTTGTTTTGCTGGAGTGTATGTTCTACAAAGTTTTCAGAAAGTGTTGTGGGATGCATTGTGTTTCCCAAAAAGATATGTTTAAGTTCTAACCTCCACTGCCTATGACTGTGATTTGAAAATAAGGTTTTTGCAGATGTAGCCTAATTAAGATAAGGTCATAACTAATCCAGGATGATTGTTGTCCTTATTAGAAGAGAAGAGACAAAGACAGACAAACAAGAAGAATGCCACATGACAACAGAGGCAGGAATTGAAATTATGCTTCCACAAGTCAAGAACATCAAGGATTAACAACAAATGCACAAACTAGGAGTGTGGCATTCAGTGGATTTGTCATCTGAGCCCCAAGAAGGATCCAATCTTGCTGACACCTTGGTTTTTGGATTTCTAGACTCCAGAACTGTGAGAAAATAAATTTCTATTGTTTTAAGTTATCTAGTTTGTGGTAATTTGTTATGGCAGTACTAGAAAGAGTATATTGGAGGTAAATACCTTCTTGGCAGATCTGAAATGTCTTTATTTTGCTCTCACTCTTGATGCTTTGATGTTGGTCCTGCCTTGATTTTATTGGAAAGTATCAATAGAAGACAACCAGGTCCTGATGCCAACTGACCAACATTGATTGCAGGATGAATTCCAATTTTAAGGATTTTTATATGTGGGAAAAAACTGGGTCTTATAATAATTGAAGTAGGTTATATTGGCTGGGTATAGAATTTTAGGTTGAAATTATTTCTGCATCACAATTTTGAAGGCATTGCTCCATTAAGTTCTAGTGCTGATGATCATGTGACCTGTTTTCCCATTAGAAATTTGTGGAATATCCTCTGCCATTTTAGTCTTTAGACACATGTCTTTGCCTATTTTTTAAAAATATATATGTATATTTTTTTCACTTCTATTCTCTCTCCCTGGTATTCTCATTAGGTAGGTATTTGTCTCCCTGGATTGAACTACTGCAACTATTTCTTTGTTTCTGATTTTCCAACTTCTCATGCTTTATTATATTTTTTTAGAGATTTCCTTGGTTTCAATCTTATAATAATTCTCAGAATTTTTTGCCTTAATCATTTTGATTTCCAAAAGTTCTTTCATATTTGCAGATTTCACTTTTATTCTGAGAAAAATTACAAGTGTTGACCTAGGGAGAAAAGAAAATGGGGTTAAAGAAATTGTCCCAAGGAGCAGAAGTAAACTTTTCTTCCAGTAGGGTAACCATGGTTGACTTGCTTTCTTTGTGTTTCCTTATGCTGTTTGCATTGTTCACCATTTCACTGCCTTTAGATATTTGCAGTAAAAAGAAGGGATCAAAAAAGAAAAAAAAGAAGGGATACAAATGTATCTAAACTGGTGCAGATTTGTCCGTAAATAATGTAGAAAGACCTCCTGTCTTTTGTCTGCATTATAGACATTCTGATTCCAAAAATCAAAATAAAATATATTTTAACACTTTACCTATCTTTGCTACTAACTATACCTTTTAAAAAGTATTGAGCTAAGACCACATTTACTCTGCAAGAGCCCTTGGACAAGATAAGCATATGATGAGAGAATTAGAAGCTAATATGAGAGAGATGATGGAGTAGTAGGAGTCTTCAAGGGACAGGATGTCCCACTCCTAGTTTGTGGCATTTGCCAACAATCTTGGATGTTCTTGGTTTGTGACAGCATAATTTCAATCTCCACCACCGTTGTCATATGACATTCTTCCTGTGTGTTTGTGTATGTCTCTTCTCTTATTATAAGGAGACTAGTCATATTAGATTAGGGTCCACCCTACTGACCTCATCTTAACTTGGCTATTTTAAGTTCAAGATCTATAGTCGTTAACTTTGTGACTGTGGTAAAATCATCAAACAGCCTCAGTTTCCTCATAAGTAAAATGGAGATAATGAGATCTATGTTGTCTAACCCACCAAATTATTATATCAAATGAGATATGAGTCCACGTAATGACCAGGGTTAATTAATAGTTGATAGGGGATTGGACTTGGAGTCACAATAGCTGGGATCAAGACCCCATTTGCCCTTTCCAGGCTGTGTGGCCTTGGGCAGTATTCTATTCCCTTTCTCTGAACCTCAGGAGCAGAGTGTTAATTTACTTCCCATGTCATTGCACACTTGCATCAGCATTTTGGGCATTTTCCCTCCTTATTTTATTTATTTTTCCCTTCTATCCATATCCTCCCTTCCCATTCTTCAACTCACTCTCCTTTACTCATAGGCAACAATTCCACTTTGTGCGAGGTGGATCTTTTTATCATTTGGTTTTATACTATGTGAATTGTTCTTCTGTATGTAGGCATTGAAACTTATTATAATGGTGCTATGCTATAGATCTCACTCTGCATCTTACTTTTTTCACTCAAAACTATGTTTTGAAGATCTATCCATGTTGCTGTATATTTATATAGCATATTGCTTCTAATTGCTCATAGTATTCCACAATGTTGTATTTATCAATTCTTCCCAGTAGTGGATATTTAGATTGTTTCCAAATGTCTCTCCCATAAATAATCTTGTGATGTCCTTTCAAGAACTTGTATGAGAATTTCTTTAAGAATATATGCTTCATCCTAGCAATATGTATACTTATTTTCACAGCCTATGGCTAGATATATGTCCAGAATGATAGCACCACTCCGCATTTCCACCAGCAGTTCAAAAAGGACTCTTATAAACCACTTCCCTGCCAACATTCATACATTCAGTTTCTAATTTTTCACAGTCTGGTTGGCAAAAGGTAATATCTCATTGTTTTATTTTGCATTTGTCTAATCACAAGTGAGTTTGATCATCTCTTCAGATGTTTTTAGCCTTCCTGTCTCATTTTGTGTAATTTACTTGTTTTATTTTTTCTCCATTTTTTTTCTATTGGCTTCCTGTATTTTTGTTGATTTAAAGGAGTTCCTTGTTTTTTATGTACACTCTTTTGAGTTCTAAATATTGCAAATATCTCAATCCATTATTGCTTTTTAACTTTGTCCATGGTATCCTTCATTTTGGAGTCCAAATCCTTAATTTTAAAGTAGTCAAATTAATCATTTGAATTGTGATTATGTTTGCAAAACTCTGTAAATGTATTATAAACTATTGAATTGTACACTTTAAATGGTTGAATTGTATGATATGTGAATGATACCTTACTAACGTTGTTATTTTAAAAAACGATATGGCCAGATTACCTACCCAGAATAAAAAAATAGTACTGAAAGTCCTGGCTAACTCTAATTGATAAGAAAAATGGATCTATGAACTAGAAAAGAGGGTCTAAAACTATTATAATCTATATATGTTATACCTTGTATTAAAAAACTAACAAAATACCCAGCAAACTATTGGAGTTCCTAGATATAAGATTAAATCACAAAAATTTAACAGTAATGATCAACCAGAAAATATAATTAAAAAACATTCATAGTAGTAAAAATATATCTATAAAATATCTAGGAAATAACAAAAATTCAAAATACCTTTGTGAAATAAAAGATAAACTTTACTAAAATACACAGAATGGATTTGAATAAATGGAAATATTTCTCATGCTGTTGGTTGAGATCACAATGTAATAAAGATGTTATTTTCCTCAAATTAACATATAAAAACAATGAACTTTCAACCAAATTTCTAGTTTGATATTTTAAAAAGTTTTTTTTCTAAAATGTACCTTCTATCTTGTAACCAATCTTAAATGAGATATCACTAAGTTTCCCCAATGAACATTTGTGACATACATTTTTGGTATTAACTGCTACCGAGTTAAGGAAGCTCCCTATTTGCTGAAACATTTTTAAATAATAAATTTACATTTATGTTTCAAAAATTGCTTTTCTTTGTTTAATGAATTATCTAATTTTCTCCTATCATCTACTATTGTATGTAATTATGTAATTTTCCCCCATAATCTATTATTGTGGAAAAATATATTAATAAATTTGCTCAGGTAGAACCATTCATACATTCCTTGGAAATACCCTAATAATTGAACATGTTTTAAAAGACATATTATGAATTTTCTCAGCTAATATTTTATTTGCATAGTTGCAGCTATGTTTACAAGTAGATTATTTAATATTTAACTTGGAAATTAGTGAATATTAGTCTCATGAATTGAGTAGGTAACAAGTTTTATAAAGTAACTAACATGAGTTATTCCTTTAAAATTTGGTAAAATATCTGTAAAACTGTTGGCATTCAGTATTTATTAATTCTCTCATTTTTTAGACTTGGATCTCTTCAACAAAACAGTTAAGAGACCGTTCAGTTTATTTGAGGGACTGAAATCATAATTCAAGTCTGAAGAAAAGACCTAAAAAATTCTTATTGACTTTTAAAATAATTTATTAAATAAGCCTATTTATTTTGTGTTCAAAGTTTTTACTGTCTTTTAAACAGAATTATGCAAATTGAAATAAGAACAGTGTTATTGAAGTACTTCATTCTTAAAAGAATTGCTGAAAGTGTTAAAGAAATGACATTTTTTTACTCCTTTAAGTGTCAAGGCTGTTCTTTAAAGGGACACTAAGTTTCTACTTGACATGTATAATTATTATGGTACTTATCATGACTGTTTTTTGAAATGGACTTCATCACTTAAAGAATTTGAGTCTTTTACCTTGATGTTACTAAATACTTTTCCAGCCCGGGAGCAAGTGGAATCTTTACATATGGTGTTGAAGCAATTAAAAATTGATGAGGATGCTTATTTCTGTCAATGAACAACATTTTTAAAAGTTGTTGATGAAAAAGGTGAAGGGATTAAACAAAACAACAACAGCAACAACAAAAAACCCTCATAGATACAGATAACAGTATGGTGATTACCAGAGGGAAAACAGGGTGGGAGTAAGTAGAAAAGGGTAAAGGGGGAGATCAATGGTGACAGAAGGAGACTTGACTTGGGGTGGTGAACACACAATACAATATACAGGTGATGTATTATAGAACTGCACACCTGAAACATATATAATTTTATTAACAAATGTCACCCCAAATAAATTCATTAAAAAAATAAAATAAAATAAAAGGTTGTTCAAAATAGATTCAACTCTAAAAAAATGAAAAATGCAAGTTATGCTATGAAAAAATGCCATTAAATGTATCAACAAATACTAGTTTCAGGTTTATAAGATAATGATTTAAAATCTGTACATGTTGCAAAATGATCACAATAAATCTAGTTAACATCCATCATTATACATAGTAGTTATAATTTTTTTTTTCTTGTGGTAAGAACTTTTAAGATATTCTCTTAAGAGAAGATAACAACTTTCAAATATGCAATCCAGTATTATTAACTATAGTCATCATGCTGAACATTACATGTCCATGATTTATTTTATAGCTAAAAGTGTGTACAGTTTGACCCCCTTTACCATTTCATGCTCCCCAACCCTTGCCTCTAGCAACCACCAATCTGTTCTCTGTATCTATGAGCTTGGGATTTTTTTGTTTGCTCATTTAGATTCCACATTTAAATGAGGTTATAGAGCATTTGTTTTTCCTTATCACTTAGTTCAGCCTAATGCTCTCAAGGCCCATCCACGTTGTTGCAAATAGCAAATTTTCCATCCTTTTCATGGCTGAATAATATCCCACTGTGTGTGTATGTGTGTATACCACATTTTATTTATTCCTTCACCCATTGATGGACACTTAGGTTGCTTCCATATCTCAGTTATTTTAAGTTATGCTGCGGTGAACACAGGGGTGCAGATATGTTTTTGAGTTAATGTTTTTAGTTTCTTTGGATAAATACCCAGAGATGAGTTTCTAGATCATATGAAAGTTCCATTTTTAGTTTTTTGAGGAACCTCCACACTGTTTTCCATAGTACTTTCACCAATTTACATTCCCACCAAAAGTGCACAAGGGTACCCTTTTCTCCACATCCTTAGCAAAACTCGCTTTCTTGTATTTTTGATAATAACTATTCTAACAGGTGTGATATGTAAAAATCTTGAATCCAGTGGAAAGCAATTGGTTATTGCCATATATATATATATAGACCCATTTTTCATTTATATGAAAAATCATTTAAGACTCCCTTGTCTGCCTACCTATGTGTGGTACTTTGAATTCCTCTTTGACCCATTCAAAACACTCATCCCTCATAAATTAAGGAGTTAAACCTTTGACAAGTGTTCATTTTTATCTGCATGAGAGTCATGATTATACCTTCTTTCAAAAATAATCTTTTGCTAGCTTTGTAGGTCATTCATTGAGGTATGCAATGGAGCCCCCTGACAGAGCCAGCTGAATGACTATCACCAGGAAATTGCACCCCATGTAGATCTTCTGCCCATTACGTCTTTTTTAAAAGTATATTTTATTGATCATGCTATTACAGTTGTCACATTTTTTCTGCCTTTTATTCTGCTCCACCTTGCACCCCTCTCCCCACCAGTATCCCCCCCACCCCTTAGTTCATGTCCATGGGTCATACATATAAGTTCTTTGGCTTCTCCATTTCCTATACTATTCTTAACCTCCCCCATCTGTTTTGTACCTACCGTCTTTGCTTCTCATTCCCTGTACCTTTTCTCCCTTTCTCCTCCCACCCCTCCCCACTGATAACCCTCTATGTGATCTCCATTTCTATGATTCTGTCCCTGTTCTAGTTGTTTGCTTAGTTTGTTTTTGTTTTTAGGTTCAGTTGTTGACAGTTGTGAGTTTGTTGTCATTTTAGTGTTCATAGTTTTGATCCTCTTTTTCTTAGATAAGTCCCTTTAACATTTCATATAATAAGGAAGGGCTGGGTGATGATGAACTCCTTTAACTTTACTTTATCTGGGAAGCACTTTATCTGACCTTCCGTTCTGAATGATAGCTTTGCCAGAAAGAGTAATCTTGGATGTAGGTCCTTGTGTTTCAGGACTTTGAATACTTTTTTCCAGCCCCTTCTTGCCTGTAAGGTTTTTTTTGAGAAGTCAGCTGATAATCCTATGGGAACTCCTTTGTAGGTAACTGTCTCCTTTTCTCTTGATGCTTTTAAGATTCTCTCATCTTTAGCTTGGATAATGTAATTATGATGTGCCTTGGTGTGTGCTTCCTTGGGTCCAATTTCTTGGGGACTCCCTGAGCTTTCTGGACTTCCCAGAAGTCTATTTCCTGTGTCAGATTAAGAAAGCTTTCCTTCATTATTTTTTCAAATAAGTTTTCAATTTCTTGCTCTTCCTCTTCTCCTTCTGGCACCCCTATTATTCAGATGTTGGAATGTTTAAGGTTGCCCCAGAGGTTCCTAAGCTTCTGCTCATTGTTTTGCATTCTTGTTCCTTCATTCTGTTCTGATTGAATATTTATTTCTTCCTTCTGCTCCAAATCATTGATTTGAGTCATGGTTTTATTCCCTTCACTGCTGGTTCCGTGTATTTTTCTTTATTTCACTTTTCATAGCCTTCCCTTTTTCCTCTATTTAGCGACCATACTCAACCATTTGTGGTAGCATCCAGATTACCAGTGTTTTGAACTGTACATCTGATAGGTTAGCTATCTCTTCATCGCTTAGTTCTATTTTTGGAGTTTTGATCTGTTCTTTAATTTGGGCCATATGTTTTTGTCTCTGGCACACCTATTACATTGTAAGGGACAGAGCCTTAGGAATTCAGTGGTGTGTGGCAGCCCACATCACTGTACTGTGGTGCTGTATGTAGGGGAGGGGTCCTGGAGGGAACAGTGCTGCTTAGTTGGCTCTCAGAAGCTTTCATTCACTTCCCCTACCACCCACAAGCATATTGGGTCCTTTTGGTGCTGATTGTTGGGCAGGTGGGTTTGTGTACATTCTCGGACCCTGAGGCTCCTCCAGTGAACTCTCCTGTGAGGCTGGGAGTTTCTCCCACTGTGGCAACCCCCACAGATTTTTATAACTGGAGGCTTTGAGGTTTTCATTTCCTGTGCTGGAACCCTGGGTTGCATGGTCTGTCTCGCTCCCCTGTTGTTCCTCCCAGTTTATCCGCATGCAAATGTGGGGCCACTAGCTGCCATCTCACCTGCCTGGTCCTCCAACTGCCACCCTGCTGCATCCCCTCTGCCCCAGCTTCCTGTCTCCATCTCCATCCCTCCTACCAGTCTGCATGAATGTTTCTTTTTGAATTCCTTGGTTATTGGACTTTCATACAAGTAAATTTTCTGGCAGTTCTGGTTGTTTTTGTTTTTAAATTTGTTGTTGTCCTTCTTTTGGTTGTGCGAGAGGTAAAGCCTATCTGCCTATGCCTCCATCTTGGCTGGAAGCCCTCACTGTCTTTTCTTGGCTCACAGAGGTGAATCTCGAGAAGCAATAGAACTTCAGTTTTTCCCAATCTCCATTTTTCTCCTCTTCTCTATTAAATTAGTTAAATTTTATTTTGGATTGAAGATGAAAAGCTATTCCTCATTGGTGGTAGCAATGTTTAGGAATTTGATTTTATGATCTGACTAACTGATGATCTCTGTAAATGGGTTATAGAAATCTATTTTCTATTGAGTGAGAGACAGCAGAGAATCTGGATTGGTAGTCATTTGTTTACATGTCTTTATGTTTATTTTGAATTCAAATCAATGAAGAATTTTATAGCCACCAAGAAGTACAGCTTGTTGAGACATAGTGGAAACCAATCAAACACAAATTATGTGTAGGGAAACTACCTCGATCGCTCAGTCTCAGTACACATGTAACACCTTCACCCTAGTCCAACGGTGAATAGGTGACGTGGCCCTATCAAAAGAAGCATTTGACTCACCCACTCCCAGTGACTGATTCAGTGATTAGGATGTGACCCAACAAGAAACAATAAGACTTTTCCACAGATTCTTGTGAAAGAGGCAACACATTTTCAGCTGCACTTGCACCTAAAGAGCCTCGCTTTGAACTTGCTGGCCATCTTGTTTCCACACAAGGAGCCTGAGAATGAAGAATTACATAAGACAAGAGTGACGAGAGAGGTAAAGTGAATACTGAAGATATCAGTTGTGAAGATATCAGCAGTATGGGTGAAATTGATATGCAAGGAACAGGGCTGGAACATTGTTAGTAAGTTTAGGCTCTATTCAGTCTTCACTTTTAGAAAATGTTAGTAAAATTTGGTTAAAAATAAAAAGTTGGCATTTGCTTCATGTTAGAATTTTAAACCCTCTAGACCCCTTAAAACTTTAGGATCTTAGAATTTTGCTTTTTAAATTAGGAAGTGGTCAAATAAAGACAGCTCATGTTGACATAACAGATCTGTGACTCACTACTCTCTTTGTAATTACATCATGTTGCCATTTATCTTTACAAAAATGTAAAAGATGTCAACATCTTAATTTATTTGCAACTTGCCTTTGCACTGTCCTTCCTAAAAATTAATCTTCCCATTTCTTTCACCTTACCAAATCATTGATTATGAACTAGGTCTTTATAGACTCAAAGTTTATTTAGCTTAAAAAAGAAAAAAGAAGCCCTGACCCATGTGACTCATTTGAGTGTTGTTCTACAAAGAAAAATGTTGCCGGTTTGATTCCCGGACAAGGCACCTGCCTAGGTTGTGGGCCAGGTGCCTGGTCTGGATGTATATGAGAGGCAACTGATCGATGTATCTCTCTCACATCGATGTTTCTCTCCTTCTCTTTCTCCTTTCATTCTCCACTTTCTAAAAATAAAGAAATAAAATCTTTAAAAAATAAAAAAGAATAAAAAAAAGAAAAGTAAAAGAGATTGGGACTTTTATTGAAACTGTTACCAGCGCTGTGAGAGTTGCCATGAAGTCCCAGTGGTGACACTGTTTAACAGGTGCCAGGAGAAGGCAAGACTGAGCTGTTGCCAGCTGCCAGTGTAGCACACGCCCTGGAGTTTCAGCATTATGGAAGCATTCTCCTTATTGAGACAAACTACTCCCATTTCTCTGGGCAGAGGAGGCTTTGGTAATACTGGGAAGTTAGCTATGTGTCTCTAGTACACTCCCCTCACCCTCCATTATGTCATCATCACGTTGTGGATGCCTGTCTAAAGCCCCTTTCCCACCAGCCAGGATACCCAGCCTGGGCCTGGACCTTCATAGACCCAATTCTGTGCATGGTGACCATGTCTAGTCATTGTCCTCAACTCACTTTTCTGGGGAAGAAAAAGCGACATTGAGTTGGTTTTGAGGAATAAGCCAAAAACTGCGAGGTAGAAATGTGGGTTTTCTAGTTGAGGGGAACAGCCTCCTAAAAGTTGTCACAGTCACTAGATAATTAAAAAACTTAATTTTGAGCACAATAAAGGAATGCAGTAATCACAAAGAAAAAAAATATGAGTATGTTTCCAATGGGGGGAAAAACTGTTTCTGAAAGTTATGAAGTGTTTCTTAAAATTGTCAATCTAAAAGAATGCTAATTCCTTTAGTTGTTACTCAAAATGAAAATTTCTAATTAAGTTGGGAAAAATGTATGGTTTTAGCAATAAAAGGTATAAATTATGACAATGTAAATGAAAAAGCTAAAAAGTCCCTTTGATTTTCTAAAACCATTGTTATTTCCCAACAGAAATCCCAGGTATGATTGACAATGGGGAACAAATTAATTAATTTCTTGGTATGATATACTTTCATTTGTAATTCTGACCATTATATTAAAATGTTGTTATAAAAAAAGCAAATTCCTTTGTCAATTGAATTGTTATCTGATCTATAACCATGTCATTTGAAGTATTTTTTTATCATTTAAAGACAGTTATTTTTTTACTCTGATGCATTTGCAAAAATATTATATCCTCAAAAAGATCCATGGAAAAGACTCTAATTTATTCTAAAATATGAATTTCTGAGAATAAATTTTCAGATCATATCTTTGAAATAAGTGGGGATTTGTGGGCCTCTGGGGGAATGACTGAATTCATAGAAATACTGGCAAATAATCAGCATAAACAGGAGTTGATTGTGGGACTGAATAAACTAAAGATAATTATTTTTCTTGTTACTTTTTTCAAATATTGCTGATTTATAAAAACTTGTTGGTTTTCTTAAAGCAATTTGGTAAATTATCGCAATGTTGAAGTCTTTATATTTTTCACCCTACTTGATTCCTCCAGAATTTGGAAACTTTTGATGAGTAAGTATTATTATTTTCATGGCAATATATTTGTTCGCATGAATTCAATAGGAATCTGATTTTTTCCAGTGTCCAATTGTGGATTAATTAGCCAAAACTTTGATTGGAATTTCATGTTTGAAAGAGACATGTCTAGACTCTGGATATCAGCAAAAAGCTTTAAGGAATAAAGATTGACCTTGAAGCCAATAGAAGCCCCTTGGAGAAAGGGCCTGTTACCTTGCTTTTACATATGGGTCACAGCAGCCTTTCCAGGTAAGGAGAAAATGTTGCTTTCCTGGGAGACGACAAGGAAAGAACCCCAAGACATTTTGGGGACCTCAAGAACTTGAGGAGTTTACTCAAATCTCTAGGTATTGCAGGTAAAGCTTTATGGGAACAGTATGGCTTGGCTTCTCCACCCTATGGGATTAATTAAAGTTCAACCTGAAACTTTCTTGTAACATTCCAGCAAAGTAGATTTAGGGAAGCCTATATAATAAATTGCTATTCTTATTGTTGTTTATGCAAATAATCAGGCCAAATTGAAACTGGACTTAATACAGTAAATGAATTGGTCTTGATTTGGCTTTAATAAAAATGAGGATAATATTAGGAGAAAAATTGTGTTTCAATAAAATCTATAATACTTAATAATGGAAACTAGACTTTAATTCAGTGAATTGTCTGTAAAGTTTTATTTTTCAGTTATGAACTAGCCTGGATCCTGAATTTTGATCTCTTTGTTCTGTTCCCCTCTCCCTCCTTATAAAAACCTCTGCCTCCACTGAGATGTGGAGATGGGTTTAGAGATGTGAGTCTCCCATCTTCCCAGGAGATGGGCTTTGTGACATGAGACCCCATCTTACAGGTGGCTGGCACCTGAAAATAAACCACTTTCCTTTACTCTGGTACCTGCCTCTCAAGTATTGGTTTTTGTAGCAGCAGGTAGCCAGACCTGATTTCAGTAACATTAGAGCTGCCTGCCAGTTGATGAGTAGCATCCCCAAACACCCAGCATTCCCGGCTGAGAGTTTCTGTTTCCCCTTGAATGGTAAGAATAGAGATTGTATGAATCAGGGTTCCACTGCAGCAAAGAGAAACATCTATTTTAAGCAGAAAGAGATTTAATACAGAGAATAAGTTGCTTATGAAATCAGTGGAAATGCTGGTGGAGCAGGGGCTAAGGTGGACCTTTAGGAATGACTTCCAGGACACTGCAAAACTTAACAGCTAAGAGAGAAACTACCTCTTCCACAAAGGCAGGGAGTCGGTAGGCTGCTGCTGGATCAGGAATCTGCTGTTGCCTCCTCTGCCATTAACTCCCATGAAAGGGAGTCCAAAGCTCCCACTGGAATGCTGCTGCAGAAATACATCTCCACAGCCTCATTTTCTGGTGAAAGTCAGCCAAAAGCAACAGGAAAATGGTCTCTGCCTCACTTTCATGTTCCAAAACTTGCACAAGTGCTTTTAATTGGGAAATCCTTCTAGAACCCTAGCTGCAAGAGATTCTGGGAAACATAGTTTTTAGTTTTGTAAACGGTAGGAAGGCACACTGGAAGGGGATGAAAAAGAATGTTGAGGCTAACCTCATGTATTCATTTCCTATTGCTACTTTAACAAATTACTACAAGCTCAGTGGTTTAAAACAACATACATTGTTGTTTTAAAACAAACAAAACCTTACAGTTTTGGCCGTCACAAGTCTGATATGGGTTTTATAGGACTAAAATCAAGGTGTCACCAGGGCTATGGTTCTCCTGGATGCTCTAGAGGAGGATCCGTCTATTCCTTTCCTTTACCACCTCCCAGAGGATGCCCACATTCCTTAGCTCCTGACCTCTGATTTCTGTTTCCACTGTTGTATCACCTTCTTTAACCCTTCATATCTCCTTCTCATAAGGACTCTTGTGAATACATTAGGCCCACCAGATAATCCAGGATAATCCTATCTCAAGATCCTTATTTCAATCACATCCGTCAAATCCCTTTTTCCATGTAAAGTGATTTATTCTCAAGTGTTAGGATGCCGACATCTTCAGAGGGAGCATTTTTCATCCTGCTCCATTGCCCTTACCTAAATTATTGAGGGAGGGAACTGATGTCTATGGAATATGTTCTATGTGCCAGAAACTTCATATATATATCATTTTAACAAGCATCCACAACAACGGTTCACTGTAAGCGCTATTATTCCTATTACAGATTAGAAAATGAAGTTCAAAGAATTTCAAAAACTAGCTCACCATTCCGTGATAACATAAACTATCAAGCCATGAAAAAACATGGAAGAACTTTAAATGCACATTGCTAAGTCAACCTGAAAAGGCTACATTCTGTATTATTCCAACTATATGACATCCTGGAAAAGGCAGTTAAAAAAAAATCAGTGGTTGACAGGGCTTGGGATGAAGAGGAGGAGGAAGGGAGTGGTGGGTAAGTGGGGCTCAGGGGATTTTTTAGGGCAATGAAATTATTCCGTATACAGTAATGTGGGTATATAACATTATGCATTTGGAAAAACCCACAGAATTATATAACAGAAAGAGCAAACTCTATATAAATTATGAACTTATTAATATAATAATTTATTAATGTTTGTTCATCAGTTGTAACAAATATACTACAACTAATACAAGAAGTTGATAATGAGACACTGGGGCAGGGGTGGGAGTATATAAGAACTCAGTACTTCCTGTGCAATTTTTCTCTAAACCTAAATTGCTTTAAGAAATAAAATCCATTAACTAAAAAACTAACTATAATAAAAACTAGATCAGCTGATATTTGGCAGAGCCAGTAGTTATTCTCAGAAGTGTTTGGCTTTATGAATGCATGTGGCTCAAGTGATACAATGATTTGTGGAGGCTCTGACACCCTCAGAATTTCTTAACTGGAGGGTCTAAAAGGTGACAGTGATGGTTCCTTCCCGGTAGTCACAGGTCTCCTTTTTTCTCTGTCAGTAGGGACTCTCATTAAGTATGCAGGGTTGACAGCATAGACTCAGGTTTAATGGGTTTATCTCCTAGTCTCAGTTAGCTTACAAGGAACTGTTAATTCCATCATTATTAAGTAATCAGTTTTGAGTTTCTCATGGCTGTTGTACATCATCTGCAAGTGAAATCTTTTTCTTCCAAAAGTGAATAAAGTGCAATAATTTGGCAACTGTTTAACCAAGAACTACGCTAAACTCTCCAAACTTCACCTTCTTTAAGAGGAGTAAATGGTGTTATTTGCTAACATACTTGAAACTTGAGTTTTTCTGCCCTTTGTGTAATGTCTTATTTACATCTTCAGTGAGATCCTATTAACAAAATTCCTAACTACTAATAGTTGCCCCTCCTCATCTTTTAACTATTACACGTTGATATATATTTTTGGTAGAAGGCTATAGATTAGAAAATATAGATGAATAAAAAAATACAATAAATAAATAAATAACCATAAAACTTATTCCACCCTAGAGATAACTACTGTCAACACAGGAGTATATTCTTCTAGATGTTTTCAATGCAAACATATGCATATATATGACATATTATTAGGATTGGCACAAACTAACTCTGAAGATAAGCTGTCCAGAACCCACGATCCCTTGATTTTGCTGTTCCTGTATTCTGTATGTACATTTCCAAATCAAAGTCCATGATGGCTACCTGAGCTCCAACCATCATACCTACTCCAGCCTGCAGGAATGAGGGGATGAACAGCATACCCATTCCCTTTAAGGGCTCTTCCTCATACTCCACTGGCCAAAACTTAGTCAAGGAAATGTTTTCTTTATTCTAAGTGGCCCTTTGTCCAATTACTCATCAGAGATTGTGTTAACTAAGAAGAAAAGGGGAAATGGATACTGGTAGAAAATAATTTTTCTAAATATATATATATATATTCACATACACTAGAACACACTACTGGAAAGTATATATATGAGTAAATCTCTAGTCCTAACAATTTATGAAGACCTGTTTTTTCACCTCAAAATTCATCCCAGTGCTTAAAACAACAATTCCCATTGTAGTTTGTATATTCTAATACTGATAATTTACAATATCTGTGGTTACCCCGGCATTCCTTTTCATAGCTTGTTTAGAGATTGAACACAATTTGGGCTATATTTGGATATGATTTGTACTCAGCCAGATCAGTGTAGTCTACCAAGGACAACCACATTTTGCAGAGACCTGGCATGATTGTTTGATATAACTCCAAAGGTCATCTGTGTGCTGGAAAATTGTTATTTATAAAAACTTTTTAAATAATTACTTTGGCACACATTGTTGTACTGCAAGGAACATCAAACTTGGTGACGCATAATGAGGAAAGGGGAGAGGGTGATCAGCATTTCCAGGGAGGTCTTTATCGAACTTTCCATGATCATCCCATGCACTCCATTAAAGCCCACAGGTGGGGTTCTTCCAGAACTTTCCCATACCCCCCACCCCCATCTAAGTAGGTAATAAACTACTCTATTAATGGATTTGTTTCACTTTTGCTATAGTGGAATAAAATTTTGGACCACTGAGTAACCTGGTTCTAAGCAGCTATAATTCTGTGTAAAATTATAAATGAAGGAGAGGGAGCCTGATGTAATGAAAATAGTAGTAATTTGGGAGTCAAGGTCTCCAGAATTCTAAGTCCCATATTCCCACTGGGCTGTGCAAGGAATATGCAGCCTTCCTCTATCATACCTGTACTCCACAGGCTTGATTTGCTGATCTAGCCAACTACACTGTGCTCCATTTGCCCTTACCATCCCTTCTAGATCCTTCCTACAAGGAGCTACTCAAGAAATTCCCACAAGGAAGGGTAATTAGTTTTCCACACAATAAGAATATAGGAACAACCACTTTATCACATATAGCTAACTGTATGCACTTAGACAAGCGTCAGCTTTCTCATCAGTAGAAATGGGGATTCAATTTGTGAGCCCTGAAGTTCAATGTTTCTATGAAACCAATTCACCTGCATAGCAAATGTGGTGGAGTCAAAATAGCCTCACCAAGGCAAACTAAATTCCTGTGAAAGAAGTGTTTGGTCTAGCTTCCACGGAGTGCTATGTGAGAACATGATGCTAAGATGTTATGCTTTAGGTATGCTATAATTTGGTTCTCACCGGAAGAGTACAGCGATGATGTAACATGCTGTTTGTGAGCTTATACCATCAGGGAATACTTGTGCCCATGACTGTGGGGGCTATAATTCACTTACACACAGACATCAAATGTTATTTCAAAGTCATTGGGAATCTTCTAATTATCTTAAAGCCATCTATAAAATACATTTCTTTTGTTAAGTAATAGGAATATGAAGTAAGATCAGATTCTGCCTGAGCTGCCCCTTTATACTAATCACTTATGGAGCATTTCAAATCGTGCGGGCTCACATGACTCTATTTTCTTATAGTATCAAAGACAGTTGCCCATCTAATGTAAGTTGGAGGGTGCAGCTGAAATCACCACTACACCTCTACAATATCTTTTCCACTTTTCTATTTTTGAAATGTTTGCTACTTGAGATGGAGAAATTCTTTTTCTAGGTTTTCATCTCTGGTATTCCCTAAAGAATATTGTTATATAAATTGGTCATTAACATTGGTCTGAAATGGATGACACAGTTGCCAAATGTTTTGATTTCCTAGGGTTGCTCTGACAAACTACCACAAACTTGTTGGCTTTAAACAATAGAAATTTATTCTGTCACAATTCTGGAGGTCAGAAGTCCAAAACAAAGTTGTCAGAAGAGGTAGTTCCTTCTGGAGACCCTAAGGGAGCATCTGTTCCATGCTTCTTTTCTAGCTTCTGAAGGTTGCCAGACATCCTTGGTGTTCTCGACTTGTAGACACATCGCCAACCTCTTCCTCCATCTTCACATCACCTTCTGTACTCTCTGTGTCTCAAATCTTCTGCCTTTCTCTTTTAAGAACACCTGGGATTAGATTTAGATTTAAGGCTCAAACTAAATCCAGATAATCTCAGCTCAAGAACCTTAATTATACCTGCAAAGACACTTTTCCCAAATAAAGTCACATTTATAATAGTTTCAGAGGTTGGAACATGGATGTATATTAATATTTTTGGAAGGGTGCCACTATTCAACCCACTATACCAAGTGAAGTCCTGATGAAAAGGACCCAGGATAATAAATTTGGACTGGAAGGATGGAAAAAAGAAAGATTAAAAAGGCACCATTAAAATACTAGGTTGGACTTGGGGGAAGAGCTGGGGATGGGAAATGGAAAAGTAATTTTCATTTTTCTGAATGGGCTGATAATTCATGAAGAAAACTTTTCCTCTGGGCTCTTCTTACCAGTCATATTTGATGATCTGACATATCACTGGCTCTCATGCTGTTGGTACCAACAGAGAACATGGGAATGTGACTATAACTGAACCATTATGTGGGTTTGTTTTTCCTGGCTACTTATTTGCCTGCTATTTCATCATTCATCCATTTAGCAAACATGTATTGAAGACTTAACTATGTTTCAGGAACATGGGATGCTATCCCTTTCTCAGGCTCATTTTTGGGATCCCCTGTCCCTGTTCGCTCTGCATTGGGTTGGACGTTTAGTGGAGTTACATGTTGTCAAATCAGGCACTAAGATTACAGTCAAGTAGAGTCACAATTGCCCTAGAAAACTCCTAAAAACATCTATAAAGAACACTCATGAGGCTTTCTCTGTATCGGAATAAATGGTTGAGACATAGACAATCCAGGGTGAACATGAATGGAGCACACCCTAGGATAATTAGCTTTCTTATTCTATTATTATTTCAATTATTTTATTTTTCCCTTTGCCAAGCTTATATAATTAAGTTTCTGAAAATCATACATTTGACTGTAGCTAAAGCCACCTAAATAGCTGGTAGCGATAGAGCAATTGGAAATTCCCAAAGCTGTGTGAACCAGAGGTAACTATAGGGATATTTTGTTTGCTTGCTTATTTAGAAGTCACTCTTGTGTGGTGAAGGAGACATGAGCTTGGGAATCAGAGAGGTCTGGGTTTGAGTTCAGGTTCAACTACTACAGAAAATTCTACAGGAGAATCATGCAACCTACCAAGGGTTGGGCTGCCTCCTGGTTTATTTTAATGGTGCCCTCATAAAGGAGGCTTCAAAGCATTGAAAAGTAGTTTAAATCTTTATTGAAATGTCAATAAGATGCATCAAAGAGAAAGTCCATACATGGTACACTGAATACTTTCTTAAAATCCCTCTCCTACATCTCTATTCCAATGCTTCGCACATCGCAGATGGCAGTTGCCTTAAATTCCCACTTTTTATCTTTAAAATTCTGTGAATCCTCCCAAAGTTGTCTGCACTCTGGCTCTTTTCTTTCTCTCTCTGTCCTCTGTATTTCCTGATCTGAACTTTCTGATTTTTTAAATGTAAATCAGTGAGATGGTTTTAGCTTTTTTTCGCTTCTCTTGACCACTATTCCCCCATCAGATGCACAAAACAAAGCAAAGCTGCACAGAAAATTCTGGGATTAAATGGCATATGAATCGAGCAGCCTGATTTTGCTACTTACTAGTTATGTGATTTTGGGCAAGTCGCCTTTAACTCTCTGATCCTCTTTTTATTTCTTTCTTAATTTGAAGAGTAAAGCCCAAAATGCCAACTTGGCAAAAAAGATGGACTGAAGGATAAGTAAAATAAAATAATGTATTTTCAGACTCCTATCACAATCCTGCCCACTGTAGGCAATCAAAAATATGCTAGTCCTCTTCCTGCAGTAGATGGACGTCTGTGTAGAGACATTATAATCAAAGGTTACCTGGTCAATATGAAATCAGATCACATGAACAAATGCTCTAAATAAAGGCACCATGCTAATAACTGAGAAATCCATGCTACTATAATAATTGTTTTCCAATGGCTACTGCAGACTAGGGGTCTACTTTCTACCAAGAATTTGTTTTGGGAAGGATTTCCAAATTGAAGGAAGAATAGTAGACAGTCAAGAAACTTTTAGTGTCTGCTAAATAAATTTGCTTTAGCTACTTTCTGTGATTTCCCTTTTGTGAAATTAAGAATTGTTATTCACCAGTGGTAAATTTCACAAAGCTGGAATAGGCCCCATTAGTACAATGTATTCTAGCATTGCTAATGCCATGGTATAATACATATAACATAAGAAGTATTGAGTCAATTAATGGGCTTTGATGTTACTATACTTCCATGTTGCATTTCCCTTCAAAATATATCTTCATTATTATTGTTGTTTTTTTATTGCTATTATTACCTTTCTTTTCTCCATCTCCACTACTACCTCTCTTAGCCTAAGCCATCATCATCTTTTTCATAGATGACAGACAGACCACTAGGAGCTCTGCAACTCTTCTTCCCTTACACAACATGATTGCCCACCACATAGCACTTCAAGTCATTTTTATAAAAACATACATGAGGCCAAGTTACCCCTCTGATGGTTTCCCACCATTTATTATCTGCAATAAAATGCTAATATCCTACTTGACCTCAAGGGCCTAATGACCTGGCCATACCTTTCTAGCTGAACACATCTCCACTTCTCCTTTTGTTCTGGGTGTTGTAGCCACTCTGGCCTGCCCTTTTATTCACACACTTGCTCTCATGTTCCCTCTGCCTAGAGTGCCTTCTTCTCTGTCTCTATATGGCTGGCTTCTTGTCACTCAGGTCTTGGTAGAGACTCCTTGGTCACTTAATTTTAAGTAGACCTGGCCCTCTCCTAGTCATTATCAAGTCACTCTTTTTTCTTTATACCATCCACTACCCTCTGATGTTTTTAATTAATTGCTTATTTATTTAATAACTTAGTGTCTCTCTTTTACCAGCTGAAGTCTCCATGAGACCATCTGCTTATCTGTATCTCCAGTGCCTAGTGCCCAGAATAGTACCTGGAACACAAAAGGAACTTAATAAACATTATTCCTACATATAGGGATTTGTCACAGACATGTGTGTGAAGGCCAGACAACTCCCTGATTTCTTCCACTTCCTTCTAGTTGCCTCTCCCTCATTTAGAGTTGTTCCTTTTCAGAGCTCCCAGGGTCTTTGAGTCATTATGAGTCTTCTTTATCACAAAGGGAAAGAATCCAGGTTTCCTGCCTCCTGCCTCCTCCTCCTCCCCCTGTCAGTTTTCTCTACTTCAGCTTGCCTCCACTGTGCAAGTTCAAACTATGTGCCTCAATTTTAATTATTCAGTGTTGCATGGGCATATTTGCATATGCAAATATTTGAGGAACTGAAATGGCAATTAACAGATGTATATTTGAGATTATTTTAACCTATCTTTTTTTCTCCTTGTTTTCTTTTCATCTATGGCTCAGTAGCAATTCTGATCTTAACAATGTTGGGTTTCCCCATTCAGAATGTTTTCAGGTCTATGCCTTTGAATATAATTGAAAACCACCATTTTGACCCCTTTCTAGAATTTAATAAGAGATTTCAAAAGTACCTGCATTTCTTCCAATTTCTACCTGGTTAATGAGCCACTCTTCTTCAAGCCTTCAGAGAAATTGGTCAACAATTGTTATTATAATTATATGAGGATCTACTATGGAAAGGGCACTGTGCTGGACACATTGTAGGTATACAGAAAGAAAGAAGACAAGAGCCCTCTTCCTGGAGCCTTAAAGTTCTTAAAGCCCTCTTCCTGGAGCCTTAAAGTTACTAATCATCTTAAGTTGGTATTTGGTGGATGACATAGCATTCAACATAAAACATTTGCTGTCCCACAAGCTGCCAACCATTACAGAATGGTTTTGGTGATTGCTACGACATTTTCCAAGAAAGAATGGCTCTCCTCCTTTGTACATAAATAAAGTTTTTCAACTAACTACTGGAGAAAGTGAATCTATATCAATTTATTGTTAAATGAGCAAATGACCAAACTAAGTTCTTGTTCCAGTTTTAGAGTGATCATAGAGCAAGTTTTCTCCAACTACTGACTCCATATTCTAAAATTGTTTTTAGAATGTTTATTTTCCTTCATTTACAGAAAGTAAGGTATTGGGAAACACAGGATAAGGAGTCCAGAATTCAGAAAAGGTAGTAGCTCTTTCTAACTTCAGTTTCTGAGCTAAGTCTAGTGGAATATTAACATGAATCCTTGAGAGAAGACAGAGCACTTGGATGGCAGCATTTCTCAAGGGTGCTTAATTCCAAACGGTGTAACCCAGGGCCTGGGTCAGGGAAAGAGTAACAGAAATATTTGTTGGGAAGCAAGTCCTTTGCCATTGTGATGGCTGGGTTGAAGAAGCTAGAGCCAAAAAGGCAAATGCTACAGCTGGCACTATGGCTCTGTGTTAATGGAATTAGATTTTCTTCCTCCTTTCCTTCTGGAACTCCAGGAGTCTTGTGATGCAGAGATTTGGAGTAGGGACATGCAGAGCAAGTAATTTTTGCCCTCATTCAAATTGTCAGTTTGTTGGACTTTTTAAAATATCTATCCTATTTTACTCCTTTTTATACAGTATTACTGGAAACACATCGAACACTGAATTTCTTTTTTCCTGAGTGAAATATTAAATATTTCCACCATGTAAGAAGAGAGATAAATCATTTTAAACAACAATTTAGCAGCATCCTTTAACTTGAAATGTGGATCCTTTTTTTCAGGCTTCCTGTCATAAATGGATAATTCCTCTGAAGACATCAGCATTTCAAGTATAAGAAACCAGATACCTCTAACAAATCCTGCTAGTTAATTTTTCTCTTCCAAACTTGTTGGTTCATATCTCTTTTTAAAGTATAACTTACTGGTTATGCTTTACAGTTGTCCCTTTTTTTCTCCCCTTTCTCCCCTTCTGTCCAGTACCTCTATTTCCTCTAGCATTCCCCCACCTTTAGTTCGTGTCCATGGATTGTACATATAAGTTCTTTGGCTTATCCATTTCCTATACTATTCTTAACATCCCCCCTTTTGTTTTATAACCTAGCAATTATGTTTCTTATTCCCTGTACCTTTTCTCCCATTCTTCCCACTGATAACCCTCCATGTGATCTCCATTTCTGTGATTCTTTTCCTGTTCTAGTTGTTTACTTGGTTTGTTTTTGCTTTTGTTTTCATTTTAGGTTCAGTTGTTGATAGGTGTGAGTTTGTTGTCATTTTACTGTTCATAGTTTTGATCTTTTTCTTAGATAAGTCCCTTTAACATTTCATATAATAAGGGTTGGGCGATGATGAACTCCCTTAACTTTACCTTATCTGGGAAGCACTTTATCTGCCCTTCCATTCTAAATGATAGCTTTGCTGGTTAGAGTAATCTTGGATGTAGGTCCTTGCCTTTCATGACTTTGAATACTTCTTTCCAGCCCCTTCTTGCCTGTAAGATTTCTTTTGAGAAATCAGCTGATAGTCTTATGGGAACTCCTTTGTAGGTAACTGTCTCCTTTTCTCTTTCTGCTTTTAAGATTCTCTCCTCATCTTTAATCTTGGGTAATGTAATAACGATGTGCTTTGGTATATTCCTCCTTTGGTCCAACTTCTTTGGGACTCTCAGCTTCCTGGACTTGCATGTCTATTTTCTTCACCAGATTGGGGAACTTTTCCTTTATTATTTGTTCAAATAAGTTTTCAATTTCTTACTCTTCCTCTTCTCCTTCTGATACCCCTCTGATTCAAATGTTGGAACATTTAAAGTTGTCCCAGAGGTCCCTAAGCCTCTCCTCATTTCTTTGAACTCTTACTTCTTCATTCTATTCTGGTTGAATGTTTATTTCTTTCTTCTGTTCCAAATCATTGATTTGAGTCCTGATTTCCTTCCCTTCACTGTTGGTTCTCTGTATATTTTGCATTATTTCACTTTGTATAGCCTTCACTCCTTCCTTTATTTTGCATTCGTATACAATCATTTCTGCGAGTATCCAGATTACCAGTGTTTTAAACTCTGCATCTGATGGGTTGTCTGTCTCCTTGTTGCTTAGTTCTTTTTCTGGAGTTTTGATCTGTTCTTTCATTTTGGCCATATTTCTTTGTCTCAGTAGAACTGTTATGTTGTAAGGGGCAGAGCCTTAGATATTTAAGAGGGTAGGGCAACCCACTTTGCTGTGTTGTGGCACTGTATCTGGGGGAGGGGTCAGAAAGGGAACAATGCCACTTGCTCAGCTCTCACCTTGCTTTCAGTCACCTCCCTCACTACCCACAAGCAAATTGGGTCCTTCTGGTGCTGATTCCAGGGTGGGCAGGCTTGTGCACATTCTAGGATCCCATGGACCCCTCCTATGGACTCTCCTGTGAGACTGGGAGTTACTCCTGCTGCTGGTACCCCCACAGATATTTACAGGCAGAGGTTTTGAGGCTTTATTTTGTCCATGCTGGAACCCTGGGTTGCGCAGTCTGTCTCACTCCCAGTTGTGCCTCCCAGTTTATCCACACTGGAATGTGGAACTGCCCAGTCCACAAGCTGCCACCTTGCCACATGTCCTCTCTACCTTGGCTGCCAGTCTCTGCCCCTCCTACCAGTCTGGATGAATGTTTCTTCTTTAACTCCCTGGTTGTTGAACTTCTATACAGTTCAATTTTCTAGCAGTTCTTGTTGATTTTTGCCTTTAAATTGGTGGTTATCCTTCTTTTGGTTGTGTGTGAGAAAGTGAAGTGTATCTAGCTATGCCTCCATCTTGACTGGAAGCCACCTGGTTCATATCTCTTATTTACTGAGCAGTAAATTGCTGTTCCTTAAAACACACTTTTTAGATAAACATTTTTATGCCATTTTCACATAATTCTTCTGAGTTGTCCACAAACATATTAGGCTACAAAAATATTTAATGACTTTTTATCGAAAGTAAGACAGTTTTTCCTAATATATTTTTTATGTTCCTTATGGATATATGATTGCATGATTTAGTTTTGTAACCACAGAATTTTAAAGTTGGAAACATCCACTAAAGTCTTTCACTTTTCCTAGAAAACAAAGACCTGGGGATGCAAAAATCACTATCCAAAGGACTAAAACTCAGGTTGTTGACCATCAGCATGTAGTTTGGTTTGCTTTCCAGTTAATTGGGGTAGCGGGTGGGTTTGAAGATGGGGGCTGGATAAGGGAGTGCATGGTGAGAAAGAAGCAACTCGATCCATAGCTTAGCCTTAATCTGTGGCAGAAAATTTTAATGACTTAAGAGGCCCAGACTTTGGGTTCATTCACTTCTTTCTTTCTGGTGAATTTTCTCCTGCATCTGCAAGCAGCAGGTGTGATAGTGAGGGTGTGACCAACTCATTTTTAAGTGTGGTGGAAGTTTAATGTAATTGAGAGAGTGGTTGTATGAGTAATTATTTCTTCTCCAGGCTCCAGGCTTGTTATGTATGTATTTATTTTTATTTATTTATTTTTGGTGTGAAGTAACAGACAGGCAGTGATGTGCAATAGCTTGACACCTGGACTCTGGGGCTTATCACCTGAGTTGGAATCCTAACTTGGTCTCTTATTACCTGGGTAATTACAGGGAAATTGCACTTTTGCACCTCAACTTGCACATCTTTAAGATGAGCATTAATAATAGTACCACTTTATTCATTTATTATGAGGATTAAATTCTATTAATATAAGATTAAAACAATGTTGCATATAAAGTAACTACTCACTAAATAGTGGCCTTAGTAATGAAAAAGTTTTGGATTTTTAAATATGGTGTCTGGATTTCAATCTTAGGGCATGGCAGTGCAGAATTTAGGGCCTCAGTTTTGCTATATCTAAAATGGTATCAATTGTATTCTCTATTGTTCTGAGTCTTGTAGGATTGTTGCAAGGATAAGTGATCACATAGGTGCACTGTCAGGACTTGGAAATTATTAATATTTCACTTTACTTGTCAAATACTTAATGAAAATGCATGACTGGACCATAAATTAAAATTTTTGTCATAATTCTGCAACAATCAGTATTGTTTTAAAGGGACTTGAGATACCTTTCTGAAGGAAGAGTATGTAAAACTTGAACCACCTGCCCTGAGAGGGAGTGGAGACATTAAGACCATCACCCCTCATCTTTCATCAGGCCACAGATCTGAAAGCATGACCATGGCCTCATTATCTTGATGACTCACAGAGCCAGGGCAGTTTCCCTCTCTTCTGCTGTCCTTTCAAATTTAATTCACTGTTCTACAAGATGCCTGCAGTTCCCAGAAATGATGCAAGTGGTATGTACCCTGGTGAAAGTCTGGACATTTCACTCTCAGGACATTCTCCCAAGCAATCCTGATCCTGTCACTCCCTAATACAGCCCCTGACAATTTCAGAAAACCCTCTTCTTTCTTAACAGAAAGTTAGAGAGGATTATGGCTATATGGACTTCTTCTTAAAAGCCTTGCAAAGCCTGCTGTAAAAAAAAAAAAGTGGATAGTTTTGCCAAAACACATTAATAAGAAAGTGAGTTCCTTTTTGATATTATTTTCATAAGCGATAGTATCTGACCATCCACAGGGTGAAAAACAGGCGTTTGATAGTTGTTTAAAAGCAAAGTGAGAGGCACTAGTTAATATATATTAGTTAACCAGTTAATGCACATCAATCCTTCTTCAGTCTTTTGTCCTTGATACAAGCTCAAAATGCTTTTAAGTCTAGTCCAAGTGGGAGGCACAGTTTCCTGGACATCTTTTGTCACATGAAATAATTTAAAAGCAGCAAACATAACACATCTGCACCAAGGAGGCCACACCTCTTGGAAGTGTGGTTGGTCAGTAAGGAAGCTCAATGGAAATGTGCCTGAAAGGTGAGGCAGCAGCTGCCATTCTGGCCACAATCCATTTTTAAAAGGATGGTGTTCATCAGGTATTTGTTTTAACCAAACAAGAAACTTTCCTTGTGAGAGACTTCAGATCAAGATAGAGGCATAGGTAGACATGCTTTTCCTCCTTGCACAGCCATAAGAAGGATCACAACTAACCTCCAAACAAAAAACACCCAGAATGGCCAGGAAATTGAACTGTATGGAAGTCCAACAATCAAGGATTTAAAGAAGTCATATTCATCCAGATAGGTAGGAGGGGCAGAGCTGGGGACCTGGGGCAGAGAGGACACAATGTGGCAGCAGTGACGTGGCAGCGGCTGGCAGAATGGATGGTTCCACATTCACATGTGGTGGATAAAAACTGTAAGGGACACCTTGGGAATGAGTGTTCTGACCTCCAGGCCAGACATGCAGCCCAGGGTTCCAGTCCCAGGAAAATAAAGCCTTACAACTTCTGGCTGTAAAAATCAGTGGGGGTTGGGTCAGCAGAAGAAAGTGCTGGTCTCTAGAGAGAGTCTGTTTAAAGGGTCCACATGGTCCTAGAATGGACATATACCCACCTGCTCTGGGAATGACCATCGGGGCAGCATCTAGAGTTGCATATGAGAAGGGGGTGAAGTGATGGGAAACCAGGCAAGTGCTGAGCAAGCCTCCTGCAGCCAGAAAGTGGCACTGACCGCTCTTTGAACCCTCCCCAACATACAGAGCCACAAAGCAGTGAAGCAGGTTGTCCCACCCTGGTGAATACCTAAGACTCCAACCCATACAACTCAACAGGTGTGCAAAAACACAGAGTTAAAACAGCTCTACCTAATATGCAGAAACAACATGGGGAGGCTGCAAATTTAGGAGACAAAGAAATATGGCCCAAATGAAAGAACAGGACAAAATCCCAGGAAAAGAACTAAGCAAAACAGAGGTAACCAATCTATCAGATGCAGAGTTCAAACCACTGGTGATAAGGATATTCAGAGAACTTACTGAGTATAGCAAAAACATAAGGGAAGAAATGAAGGCTGTCTAAGTGAAATAAAGAAAAATCCACAGGGAACCAAAGGAAAGGAAGAAAAGGAAACTGGGGTTCAAATTAATGATTTGGGACATAAGGAAGAAGTAAACCTTCAACTGGAAGAGAATGATGAAAAGAGAATTCAAAAAAATGAGGAGAGAATCAGAAGACTCTGGGACATCTCCAAACATGCCAGCACCCTAATCATAGGGATGCCAGAAGGAGAAGAGGAAGAGCAAGAAATTGAGTACTTATTTGAAAAAAATAATGAAAGAAAATATTTGGTGAAGGAAATAGACATACAAGTCCAGGAAACACAGAGAGTCCCAAACAAGATGGGTCCAAAGAAGATCACACCAAGATATATCATAATTAAATGCCAAAGCTTAAAGATAAAGAGAGAATCTTAAAAGCAGCAAGAGAAAAGCAGAGAGGTACCTACAAAGGAGTTCCCATAAGACTATCACCTGATTTCTCAAAAGAAATTTTGCAGGCAAGAAGGGACTGCCACAAAGTATTCAAAGTAGTGAAAAGCAAGGGCCTACAACCAAGATTACTCTACTCAGCAAAGCTATCACTTCAAATCGAAGGGCAGATAAAGTGCTTCCCAAACAATGTAAAGCTAAAAGGGTTCATCATAACCAAGATCTTATTATATGAAATATTAAAGGGACTTATTTAAGAAAAAAAAAGATCAAAACTATGAACAGTCAAATGACAACAAACTCACAACTATCAACAACTGACTAAAAAACAAAAACAAAAACAAACTAAGCAAACAAATAGAAAAGGAACAGAATCATAGATATGGAGATCATTCGGAAGGTTATCAGTGGGGAGCAGGAAGGGGAAAGTGGGGGAAAATGTACAGGGAATAAGAAGCATAATTAGTAGGTACAAAATAGTTGGGGAAATGTTAAAAATAGTATAGGAAATGGAGAAGTCAAAGAACTTATATGCATGACCCATGGACATGGGCTAAGGAAGGGATTGCTAGAGGGAAGGGTGGAGGGGAGCAAAGGGGAAAAATTGGGGCAACTGTAATAACATAATCAATAAATTATACTTTTTTAAAAAGAAAGAAAATTTCCTTGTTATTTTCTCTTCCATTATTAACATTTTCATTGGAAAATGTAGGGATTTTAGTATTTGATATTATTATGACCATCTTGTAAAGGAACAAAGGCAAGTATTCTTTTCCCAGTTTCATAATTGAGAAGACTGATGAACAGAGGGGTCAGGGAACTTGCACAACAGCACAGAGACAGGCCTCACCTCCAAGTTCCCTGATGTCACACTGATGTGAACTCCCAGGGAGCTGGCTCTGTGGTACAGAAAACTTCTGATGCCCTTGTCATGGTGCTGACTGCAGTGGGAGCCCCTTGAGATAGATACAGAACTGCAGTGTTCCTAGAAGAGGCTGTAAAAGGAAGGCCCTGCAGGGGCAGGGAGGGGTAATTTGGGGATACTAAACACACAAACATCGCTGTAAGTGACTAGTGCAGGCAGGTGCATTACAGCAGAGAAACATCCCCAGCTGGAGCAACTGCAATGCTTTTCTCTGAAACAGGCATCTCATCGCATGAGTCCCAGGTTTCCAAATGAGTGTAACCTTAGACAGTGTTGTTTGGTGTAGGTTAGCCTCAAATTATAATGTTCTCTATTACATTATAGATATAACAGTATATCTAGATATAATATCTGTAATATAACAATTTCACAACTTTTGTGGCTACTGATCCATCCACCGCTGACTCAAAGATTCCCCTCTTGTTGGGTTTCTTCATGGAGACCCTTATGCCCACTTCTAGTCTCTTTTTAATGACAATAATGACAGCTATGGTCCAGGAATTGGACACTTTGTATGTATTATTGCATTAATTTTCACAGCAGTTCTAAAAGAGAAGATTATTCCTGTTTTATAGATGAAGATAGTGACACTTAGAGAAGAAAACTTGCCCAAAGTTACATAGCTTGTTAATGGCCAGGTGTTCTGGTTACATAGTGCTGCATAACAAATTACCCAGAAATTTATTGGGTATAATAACAATCAGTTTCATATATCTCACTATTCTGTGGGTCAAGAATTTTGTAGACAGGGCTCAACAGAGACAGCTTAACCCTTTTCCACATGGCCTCAGCTACAATGGCTTGCCTGGGGCTAGAGGACCTATTTTCATAGGACTGGCAACTGAGCTATTAACCAGAGTGCTTAGTTCTTTTCCCTGTGGGCCTCTCCGTGTGGCTGCTTGGGCTTCCTCATAGCTCATGGCTAGGTTCCAAGAGTGTGCATTCCAAAAGACAAGAAGTAAAACCCACCAATCTCTTAAGGTCTGGTCCCAGAAACTGTCATAGTGTCACTGCAGCTGCCTTTTACTGCTCAGAAAGTCATGGAGTTCTTGTAGGTTCAACGAGAAGGAACGTAGACTTGATGTCTCATTGGGAGAAGTGTCAAAGAATTTGCAGCCATGTTTAACCTTCCACAGCACGGATTAGAATCCAAATTATAGTCATGACACCTTATTGCATCTCAACTAGTACAATACCAGATGTTTTTCAATCACCAAATGTATCTCTTTGTATTATAGTGAGTAGACCATGAGCCACTTAAGGGCAACGATCTTGCCTCCTACATTTTAGGTTAGGTAGAATGCCTATCTGAGCATAGCTGATGGCCCATAAATGAAGGAATGATGGAGACCTGAGTTCCAGTCCTGGCTCTGCTTCTAAGCAACTCTCTTAGCCCAAGCAGGATGATGAACTACTCTGGTCTTTGGGACCACTCAGTAAAATAAGGAGATGGAATTAGACTGAGCCCTAAGGTCTTCCTTCCTAGCACTCCCACTGTGTTAGTCTGCTTGGGCTGCTCTTCAAAATTCCATAAACTGAGCAGGACCTCTTCCTCCTTGCTGAATCCTTGTACAGAATAGTTCATAATTGCCATTTACAGCTCATAGAGATGGTATGTGAGGAAAAAGATAACAATGAGAGGTTCTGTGCTCTCTGCGTTCTGGTGTGGTGGGTGTGCCCCACTGGATATGGAAAAGGAAATTCCTCTGACATTTCTGACGTTTGTTATCTTAGATGTAAAAAGAACAATAGACAGACTTGCTTCAGGTAAAGATTAACCTTTGCCAAGGAAGCTACAGGCCTAGGGCATGACTGCCCTCAGATGATGACTCTCTTTTAGTTAGGAATTTTTATGTTCAGATCATCCTATGTGGTTACTTTCAGCCTCTGAGTTTGTAAGGCTCCCTTCCATGTAGGCACCTCCCTGAGCTCGTCAAGTTTAGTATGCGGCCCCTTTTTCATCTAGAGCAATGATATTTTTCAGTGCCACCCAGGTGATTCCATTGTGCAGCTAGGGTTGATGATTCCTACTCTAGAGTTAATGGCACTAGATTTCTGGCTGTTATGGAATGTAAGAAATTGAGGATCAAAAGCTGATAGCCACTAAATAACCTGGAGTATGGGTGGTTTGGTATGTTGAATAACGGCTTCCCAAAGAGCCCACATCCAAATCCTCAGGATGGGAGTATGTTAGGTTACATAGCAAAGGGGGATTTAGGTTGCTAATCAACTGACTTTAAATGGGGGAAGTAGTCCTGGGTTACCCAAGTAGGACCACAAGGGCCCTTCAAAAGTGGAAGAGAAAGGGAGAAGAAGAGAGTCAGAGGGAGGTGTGGCTATGGAAGGATAGTCAGAGAGATGCAATATTGTTGGTTTTGAAGATAGAGAAAGGCACCATGACTCAAGGAATGCAGGATACTTCCAGAAGCTGGAGAAGGAAAAGAAAAAAAAAAAAGGATTTTCCCCTAGAATCTCCAGAAAGAATTGCAGCCCCGTTGACAACTTGATTTCTCCTGGTGGCAGACTTCTGACTTACAGAGTTGAAAGGTAATAAATTCATGTGGCTTTAAGCCACTGAGATTGTGATAATTTGTTACAGCAACCTCAAGAAACTATTGTAGTATAGATGACCAGTTCTGGAAGATTTCCTGGAGGAGGTAAACCTTGAGCAACTTTGGCAAGGACATTGTTAGTGGAGAAAAACTCCAGGTAATGGATCTTGGAATTTGAATCCACTAGGGGGAAAAAAACACCTTAAGAAATATCAGTGCTGTATAAGACTTGCCCAGAATGTTTAAAATCAAGTCAGAGGAATAAGACAGTATTGTGTGATTGTCACTAAATCCCCTAATGGAGTCAAAGGCAAGGAATTCTTGACAACTTTTCTTAGGAAAGTTACTTGAACTGTGATCACTTCACAGATTTAAAGGCTGACAAAACACTGGTTACCTGGATGCTTTTAAACTACTTAAGTCAGCAAAGAAAGCAGATAGAATCTTCAGCTTCCACACAGCTCATCACCTGAATGCAAATTGCAGCTTAATGCTCCTATCACTCTCCTTTAATCAGATCTCCAGACTCTGCTGATTCTTTTCATTGGATCCTACTGAATAAAAAATAATTGGATAATCGCTCTATCACTCTCTCCCCAACCACTGTCTCATGTATACATACAGAAAAGAGAGAGAGCACAAAAAGAACTTCCATACATAAATTTTTTCCTTAAAGTGTATTTACTGAGGACCTGTATATGACATGAACTGTATTAGGGATACGTTAATGAATTAGACAGGTAAGGCCCCTGTTCTCATGGGCCTTACAGCCTGGTGGAGAACACAGACAAATAATAAGGCAATTGATAGAAGCGTAGAAAATATAGGTTGCTATGACAGAAAATGGAAGGGGCAACTGACTCAGTCTGGGGGTGGAAAGGGAGGAGTATATCAGAGGAGACTCCCTGGAAGAAGACAACTTTTAAGCCAGCCATTCTCAAAGCATGGTATCTGGATCAGAAACATCAGCAAACCCAGGGAGACTGTTAAAAATGGAAATTCTCAGACCTATTAAGACAAACCTATTAATCCTGAAATTCTGGGTTTAAGGCACAAATACCTGTGCTTTAATAGACCTCTAAGTGGTTCGTATACATGCTAAAGTTTGAGAACCAGAGGATCATACCTGGGCTGAACATTAAAATCACTTAGAGTACTTTTACACCTGACAGATGATGCGGCCCCACCTTTAGAGATACTGATTCAATTGGGCTGGGACAAAGCCTGGGAACCAGTATTTTCAAAGCCCTGGGTGATTATAATAGGTTTTTAATGTGCAGTCATGGTTGAGACCACCTCACTAAGCTGACAACTGAAGCATGTGTTAGCCTGACAGTGTGGGTTGGGGACAGGGCAAAAAGAGTATTATAGGCAGACGTACAAAGGCCCAGATGTAAGAGAAAGCCTGAGGTGGTATATCTGGTGAAACGATAAGCCTAGAGAGTGCACACAACAAAACTCCATGGTTTATAAGGTCCATAGCTATATATTTAAGTGCATATTGCAGTACTTCTTAAACTTTAAGGCACGTAGAAGTTACCTGGGGATCTTGTAGAAACAGAGACCCCTGTGCAGTAGGAAGGTGCTATTGCCCCAGTTTCCCCTGAGTGTACACGTCAGAGAGTGGATACAGACTGCAGAAGGATGTATCTGTGCATCAGCCCCAGGGCAAAAATAAGGGGACCCAGCTGGGGTAAGCTGCAGATGCTCGTTGCTGGGTGGGTATGTTTTGAGGCTAAGGTGGATAGATGCAACCTTGCACAACCTTCCAGCCTGCTCTTCTGACTATTTTCCATCAAGGTTATACTGCTTTTAGCTCAGCAATAACAGTCACCCGCCTTCACTCTCCGCCACCTCCGCCCCCGCCCTCACTGCCCCCTCCCCCGCCCCGCTTCCCCCCTCGTCTCCTGCCCCATCTAGCTGAGTGCATCCCCTGGCCAGGCCAGCAGAGCCAGCTCATTAAGTGACCTATGGAGCTCTCTGTAACGTGCCAGTTAGCCAGGGAGGCGCTGGCCGAGGAGGGGTCTCTCTAGGGGGCCTCTTTTCCCACTCTCCCACTTCCCACCTTCCCCTGCTGACATTGCCTGCGGCAGAGCTTAGCTCTGCAGCAGCCCCTTGCACTTGGCTCGCACTTCTGGGCGCTGTCCATGGTTGCAGCATCTTTAGGCTCGCCACGTCAGGAGGCCGCAGCAGGGCCCTGCGATTGGCCGAGGAGCCCCTGGCCATCCCCCCAGCACACCCACCCCCGGGTCCCGGTCCCAAGCTCCGGCCCCGCAGGCGCCTGCCAGCGAGCTTGCAGGGCGCGCCCTGGGGCTCCCGGAGGCACACCCACTTTCCTTAATAGGGCAGAGCCGGATGCCCGGAGCAGGCGGAGGAGCGCAGGGGTGGGGCTAGGAGCTTTGGGACGCGACCGCTGGGAGGGCAGCCACAGCCTCTGCCGCCTCCGAGCGGCAGGAAGGAGCAGCTGGTCGCTGCGCCCCAGGCGGCCACTACCCGGAGACTCCTCTCCTCTCTCCCTACCGAGGTCTTCATTTGCCCCTCCGGGTACCCCTGGTCCAAACCTCTCGCAACGATATGGAAGAATTTTTGCAACGCGCCAAATCTAAACTGGTAAGTTGAGAAAGCAAGGCTTTGAGGTGTGTGCGCCTCTGTGTGTGTGTGTGTGTGTGTGTGTGTGTGTGTGTGTGTGTGTGTGTGTGTGTGTTCTGATGGAGAAGAAAGGGCATTGCAGTAGAAGAGGAAGAAATAACTTTGTCATTTAGTTGTGAGGGTATGCGGGCTGTACCCTGGAAAGAATTTCTGGAACTCCGGTGCTTACAGCAAGCGGTTTGTCTCCAGAATTCTCCCCCAAACCAGACAAAATGCCAAGCTGGGGACTATGATAACCTGGTTCAAGTTGGGTGCTGTGTGTTCGGTTTTGGTCCCTTCCGCCTGAGGTTGGAGAGAGGCAGATCCAGCCAAAACTGCATTTTGCTCCTGAAGGCTAGAGGATGAATGGGTGTGGTGCCCCTTGGAAAAAAGAACCCAGCCTCTGCAGATGCCGTACGTGTAAGTGTAAAAGGAAAGTAAGAATCTCTTAGATGGACAACAGTGTGGTGATTGCGGGGGGAGGGGGAGTAGCAGGTATAAGGGGACTAAATGGTAATGGAAAAAAATTACAATAAAGATTAAATTTTAGAAAAAGAATCTCTTAGAACTGGGTTGAGGTGGAGGTGGTGGCAAAACAAAAGTGAGGAAGTCAGAGTGTCAACTGGGAAGGACATATGCCACTGCGCAGTTCATGCAGACACACCTCACACAGAGCTTGCTCCAGTGTGGGAGCTGGGGGTACTCTTACGTGAACCGTGTCTCTCTCGGGTCCCTGTTCAGATCTGTAACATGGGACAGAGAGAGCAGGGGAAAGCCCCAACTGTTGCTGGCGATGTGGGTTTTGCCAGACTGTCGTTCTCCGGGAAGAAGAACAGGATGTCGGCCAGCTCTGGTTAACTGTTTCATTGTACAAAGAGTGAACGAAAATTACACTGTGCACGTTGATAGTTGCTACAAATTCTGGGACAACAGATTCTAGCAGTTTCCTAATTCTGAATTGCTTTATCTCTCCAGCAAAACAGTAATAAACGTAATGGAAATGTTTCTGTTTCAGCACTTAAAACAAAAGCCTCGGCCCATTTAGAAGCAATATCTTTAATGAACAGTGAAAGCACCTTTTATGGGCCTGGCATAGGAGGAAATGAATAATTCATGATGCCTTTAACCTTTAAACCTTAGACGCCAAAATATAAAGTCTGCATTAAGGTGATGTCTCAATCACAAGGCAGGAATTTGCAGGCTTGTTACTGTAACTCACCCTCGGACAACAAAGGGAGTGCAGAGGGAAGTGTGATTCTTACTATGACTTAACTGTAAGTATCTTTTAAAAGACCATTTAAGTTGATTAGTACGAATATAAGTGCTTTGTTTTCTACCATAAGCCTCCCAGAGAGTTGAATGTTTGCAGGGATTTTAGAATCGAGAAACTTTGTGATCTTTTCCGTGTTTATTGATGACGCCCCTGTGAGTTCTACATGAGCACACGAAGGAAAATACAGAGTGCAGAAACTTACTTGCATTTCTGATAGTACAAGTGTACTCTGTGTTCTTTGCCTAATAATGAGTGAGAGGATCAAAAAGGAAAGTCAGTTTTGACAGCTTATTTATGTATTAATTTTTTTTGGATGAAAATGAATGGTAATCAGTAATAAATGTAGTTTTAGACCACACCTGTACTCCACTCCCCTTATATTTATTTTAACAATAAATATTTAGATTGTGGAAGGTGAACAAGAGGTTTGTCTCATTTCTGAAGAGCAATTGCTGGAATAAAAAAAGTCCCTATTTCCGAGTAATCAGTTGAGAGTCATGTGTAAGTTTATTTACCGAATCCCTTCATTAGCTGAGCAATTGCTCTACATGATTAGAAAAAAAAAAAAAGACAGGAAAAGGAAGTGGTTGTTTGAAATACTGTTCCCAGTCTCCTGCTTTAACCAGAAGAACAATTACTGCTAATTTTCTTTTTTTTTCTTGGAATAGGTTTCTTGTTAGAGATTGTAATTAGTCTTTCAAATTTAGCCGCAGCAAAGGTGGTTTGGTCATTTTTAGTGTCACATTTTCCCTGACAAATTACATGTTCTAGGTAAAATTTTTTTTACTTAATATGCAACATCCAGCTATTGTAGTAGATAACCTTTGTTTTAAAGGACAGATTTGTTTAAGAGAAAAAAAATTAAATCAATAAGTATGGCATTCATTTGTGAGTTTATTCATAATAAAATGGTAGGATTTTTAAAAATAAAACATATATTTTGGGAAACATTTTAAGGAGAAGAAAATCATCCATCATCCTGGTTTTCATTTAAGCTTTATTAGACCAGAGTTAAATAGAATTTAGATCTTATGTTGTAAGCTGTTTTCCATCAGAAGTCAATACAAACTTATCTATATGATACCTTAAAAAAGTCTAATTGGCAAATTTTTTCTACCCACTTCACTTCTTTGATATTCTGTAAGCAAAATATATATCTTTGAATTGTTTTAAGTAGTCAATGTCCCTTCCAGTCTTAACATAACCTAATCATCATTAAAGCTTATTAATTTCCATAGACCAAAGAAATTTAAAACTCCAAAACTGAATTGCTATTAGCCATAGATAAAATCTCCAGTCATCAAACTTTGAGGAATTTGCGTGGCTCTTAATCCTAACTAGGAACATTTATTATTCATCTGTCATTGTGAGGGGAGAAGTTTTCCCATTCTAGGCCAGGCTCTTGGGTTGAGCAGAAGTCTTTGAAACAGAAGGGATGCTTTTGATTTTTTATCAGGTAGTTTGGAGATTATTTTTGTTGAAATTGGGAGAACACTCTCAATTCTATTTATCATCCCCGTCTGGTTTCTCAAGGACTTAAATTGAGGCAGATTCACCGACATAATGCCATGACCTTTTTCCCCTGAATCACCCCTTTTGATACCACCCTTCATTCTGGAGAAGAGGTGAAACTGATCAGAAATGGTCAATGTAAACCCCAAGTGTGGCTTCAGAGGGATCACCCCTCTTGGATCTCAAATGCTTCTCTAGGGGGCTTGCCTCTGCCTCGTTAGGACAGGCATGGGTGCCTGGGGCGTCTTTGTGAAAAAGGAAAACCTTGGCTGAAGGTCGAGGGCAGCCAGGGAAGTAGTCACCCCTGCCACACAGTCTGCAGGAACAGGACCTTCTTATGGATAGGGGATTGACACAATTATTGTGAAAACAATCAGGAGCAAGCAATGTCGGAGCGAGACACCAAGGCAGTTGAAGTGGTAGTCAAAGGATGATGTTTGCTACTGTGGTTCACTATTTGGTGTGAGAAACTGGCTATTTCTGATCTGAAAACATATTTTCTTTTTCTCTTGCCGCTTCCCACCTGCCTATTCTAAGCTGGAATAGAGGCAGAGATCAAATCCTATAGTTCCAGGTCTGACCTTAAGTTTTGCTCATGTTTTTCATGTCGGTTATACCAGCTCTATGGTGGTGTCTTAGTCATTCTTCATATGCTACTTCTATGGTAAGAGAAATTGAAGGCAGGTAGGGAATGAGAGCTTCCTGTCCTAGGCTGTAATTTAGGAAATACCCTCCATTTCATAATGGCCAGCTCGGAAAAATATTCAGGCCAAGACAACCTAATGATGGCAGTAAATGGTCGAAGTTCTTACGAACTTTAGGAGGGGGTAAATGAGGTAAATGATAACTCAGAACACTGAGGCTCTGGTTGGCAGGAAGCCAGGGTCCCCACACTGGGTAGACTGGCTGCTGAACCTCTCCCACTGCCCAGACGCCACCAGCTGATGCAACTGAAGCAGCTGCTCAAGGGTGGGAGGCACTGCAGCACACATACCCTAAGTTGTAGGTCATTAGCCAGCCTTGACTGTGTGTGTGGTGGGAGTGTCAGCTGCCATGGGATGGATTCAGGGGATATTAATGCCCCAGGAATGCTGTTTGCAAAGACAGGGTGGGGACAGGATCACCACTACAGTCTGGGGAATGTATCTGCCACTTCAGCAGTGACAACTGCAGGTAAAGGGCTCATACCCACAGAGGGTATTGGTCAATATGAGGACTTCCACAGAATAAAAGCCTGGGTGACCTGAATGTCAGTTTACATTCCGTGGTATGTGGCATAGCGACAAGAAAATACATTCAGAACTCTAATGTGTGAACAACCACATTAGAGCTTATAGAGATGAAGTTTTTTAAAAAAATGAAAGAAAAGGACTGTGCCATGTCTGCAGAGTAATCAATCATCTTGACTGGAAATTAGAGGAACATATCCTTCCTGATTTCCTTTATGGGAAGAAGGTCGTGTGTGTCAATAAAAACATTTTTAAAGTGAAAGTTCCGCCCTGGCTGGTGTGGCTCAGTGGATTGAGCACCGGCCTGTGAACCAAAGGGTTGCTGGTTCGATTCCCAGTCAGGTCACGTGCCAGGGTTGTGGGGCCAGGTCCCCAGGAGGGGGTGGTCAAGAGGCAATCACACATTGATGTTTCTCTCCCTCTCTATCTCCCTCCCTTCCTCTCTCTCTAAAAATAAATAAATAAAATCTTTTTTTAAAAAGCATCACTTAAAGATAAAATAAAATGAAAGTTCCATGCCTTTCAAAGAGCTGCTGTGGTAAGGACTAGAAATGATGGAGATACTCGCAGAGCAGTTTGACTTGGAGAGCTGAGCTCATTCTCATCACTGTCCACAGGATCAGCTCCCGCCCCATCATAAGTGAGAGCTGGTGCATTTGAGACTTTGCCAGATCATTCTGAGCAGGAAAGTCAGGAACCCAAAGGACTTCCGTGAATGTGCTTTTCTCATCTAGGGTCTGATGAGAAAAGAGCCCTTGATTGCTTATACCTGGAGTCAGCTCTGTTTCTCGCTGCCTGAGCTTTCAGACCATGAGCTGTGATTTCCCCAGTCTCAGGACTTTGAAGACCCAGACTTTTTCAGTGTAAATCTCAGAGTGGATTGGTCTGCCTCCAAGGTAAAGAATTGGTCACTACCATTCAGACAGCACCTCGGGTCTTGAAGGACATGATCAGGTGAGTGAGGACGCCCTTTAATCTGTGATTTCAGGAGTATACTATGTTAACTAGGTAAAAAAGTAACAGCTTGGGTCAGATGTAGCATTTATCTGGGCTGATATTAACATCATGTTGGGAGTGGTATACCTCTCCGGAGACCTCTCATAAGCAATGGTGCCTTGGTGATGGAGGCATCACTCTTCCCTTACCTCCACTCCTCCTTGGGGTACTAGCTGAGCAGAGAAAAGGGGGAGGGAGGAATACCTATGTCTGGATGACAGCTTCAAAAGGGGAAAGAACATCTGAGGACCAGAGGGGTGAAGTGCACGGTGTTGCCTTGGTCATTGCTTCTTTGTGCACCCTGGGGTCTATGGGAGAATCATGGAGTTTGGAGCCTTGAAAAGAAACTGGGAGGGGCAGGACAGGTATATTCAGGGGGCAGCATTCACTTGGATTTAGATACACAGTCCTGGGTCCCACAGTAGCCTACTCAAAATGCCCGGCGATGTCCCAGATCCATGTCTATCTGAGCTCTGTGACTTTGGGCTTTGGTTTCCAGGGAAAAGTATTCTTTCTTCTTAAGAGCTCTTGGGAGTTTAACTGGGCACTAGATTGCCCAGGAAAAGCAGACCCTTGAAGCCTTAGTTAGAGAAACTAAGCTGATAAAAAAAGCCTTGGGTTTTTAATATGAAAAATGGAAAAATGATACCTATTCTGCAGGTTTGTCGTAAAGCAAAACAATGTACCTGCAGTACCACAGCACAGAACCTGGAACAGTCATTGCTCCTCTCGTTTGCCCCCAGGTCGGCCCTTTTATTCAGCTTCGTATCTCAGTGAATAGCGTTATTATTCATCCAGTTTCTCCAACTGGGAATTTCCTTCTTCTCTGTCCCTTCCCTGCCTGTCACATTCCAGACACCACTAACTCATCTGGGTGGAAGCAACGGCCAGCTAACCAGCTGGTCTCCTGCAGACCACTCCCCGACTGGCATGAGGTAGGTCACTCTGGAAGCCTTTTGCACACTTCCCCCACCTCTCCCTTAAAACCTCATTATCACTTTCCATTGCTCTTAGGAGAACAGACAACACTCTTAATTTGACCCTGGACTCTGGCCCAGTCTGCTGTCCGGCTTCCGCTGGCTTTTCCTCCTGCCCCCACTTGGCTTAAATAACTCCTACCTCTTCCGATTAGGTGAAGAAGAAGGGATGACTTTGCTAAATGATCCCTTCCTCCCCGACGTCCCCCATTTCATAAGTCAGGTGTTATATTTTTTAGCTCACTTATCTCAGCTTGTCATTATATCTCTTTTGGGAATGTTTACTGATTAATGAGAGTATGGACCAAGGTCTTTTTATGGTTTTGCTCACTATGGTATGTCCAGGGCCAGGTGCAGTGCCTGAAGCTCAGCAAGTAGGGTTTTTTGGGGGTGGCAGGTGGGGGGAATGAATCATACCATATTATCCTTAATTAAGTACAGAACCTTCCAATCGTGTTACCTAGAGATCATTTCGCTTACTGCTCTGTTTGGCTGCCAGTCTCTTGTCTCTCCCCTCAACAATGGTAAGGCAATAGCTTTTACTCAGGAAAGAGAAATACATGGTTTATTGCCTTTCAATAACAAAAATGTTGGAGAGCTGGGTGGCAAAGCTGTTGCCGTTGGCATCGTTTACCTGAACCACATCCAAAGAACCAGGATGTCTCTTTCTGTTAGTGATTGCACCAATTCTTCCCAAGTTAGCACCTCCCATTACCATGCACAGCTTAACACTACCATACTTGTTGGAATTGGTAATCTTCCCCATTTTCAAAAATCACTTTGTTTGTTGTGGTTCGCTTTGATGAAGGGATCAGGGTAGCGGATGGTGCAAGCATCATGAGTCACCAGGTGAAGGATGTTTTTTGTGTCTTCAAATATCTTTCTTATTTTGCACAACTCGTACTTGGCCTCCTCATGTGTAATATGATAAATAGCAAAACCACCCTTGGTGTCATAGATTGGATGGAAATTCTCTACCATCTTATCAGTGCTGATGACGTCCATAAAACCACCAGGGTAGGCTATATCAGTTCAGACATTGCCATTAATCTTACTGAACTGCTGCATACTGATCTTCTTTACTTCATTGCCTGTCAGGGCAGATTTAAGTCTGTTCTTTAGAAAAAGATGTGGGAAAAATATTCTCAGTTTGAGGGGATTGGTCAATGGACGAGGAGCAAACACACCCATTAGTTTACCCAGCGCCCAGCGCTTTGGAGCTGCTCCATGCTTCAGATGCTTCTTGGAACCATGAGCCATGACTGTGCTAAGCACAAAAAGAGCAAAGTGTTTTTAGACTGAATGAAACCATAAAGCAAAAGTCTTGCACAAAGTGTGACACATGGTAGTGGCTCAATAAAAATGAGTAAGTGGATGAACAGCTATAGACTCTGATTGGTCTGAATCTGAAGGAGGGAGGGTGACAGTAGGGCAGGAATCCAAGTTGGCTGATTAGAAAGAGGTGAGAAACATTAAGGTCGAAGTGCCATACAGCACTTTGCACATAGTGTGTACTTCATACTAAATGATACTGCAAACTAATGAGTCTAGCTTTAATGCAAGACTGACTGGAATGTGTATGGTCTTGAATGTATTTTAGCAACAGGTCTTGTCTAGTTCGGGATTCATCTACTCACATTTGAGAATTAGCTTTCTTAGTAATATATCATGCAGGGCATTGAAACGAGTAGCTGAAAGTAGACATCAATAAATCAAAATCACATCTGTGTTATCGTCCTTTATGACTGGTGACTTCCCTGGGAACAGTAAGAACCACACATTTCCACACCCGAGCCCCTAACCTGGCAACTGTGAAGCATCCTGCAGTCAAAGTTGCCAGCCCTAATCAGAAGACTCAGGAAGAATCTCCGAGAGCATTGTTGCATTTGGGGGAACCTTGGAGCTCCTGTTTTCTTCCTCTTCACTTCTTTGCCTTAAATGCCTTATAGCATAGTGGCGAACAGTGTAGACTCTGGAGCCGGATGCCTGATCTCAAAGCCTGACGTTGCCATTTTTACTTACTGTCAGGCAACTTCAGTTAAACGCACTTTGCAGAGCCTCAGTTTTCTCATCTGTGAAATGAGAACAATAACAGCACTCCTCTTTTGGGGCAGTCGCAGGTATGCATGTGCTAAGATGATAATATGTTCTCCATCCACAGTAATAAAAGCATGAAAAGAGCCACTGATAGAGAAGCGAACCAGAAAGCCCTGTTTAAAACACAGGGACAATTCTTAGCTCCATTTAGTTCAACTAAAATTTGTTGAATGTCTGCTTTGCTCTAGGAGATACAATTTTGCACTCAATGCCCACGATGGTCCTGTGAGGTAGCTGTCATTTTCCTTTGCAGTTGAGGAAGCTGAGGCTCAGTGAGGTTAGCCCCAAGTTTCATAGCCAGTGAAGAGCAGAGCCAGGCTTTGTTCTCACATCACCTGTCTCCAGTTCCAGGACCCTTTCCCTCATCCATAAATATCTCTTCCCAGCAGAGGTCCTAGAACATTTAATTCATTTAAGTAAAAAGTGACCAATTTCATAGGTTAATAGGAGTGTTGAAAGGTAAGTTCACTTTGACCCAAGAGAAGCTCATTTCTCTGTGTTTACTATTTTATGCTAAAAACCCTCAGATAGCCCTGATTGGTATGGCTCAGTGGGTTGGGCATCATCCCCGCAAACCAAACAGTTGTCAGTTCAATTCCCAGTCAGGGCACATGCCTGGGTTGTGGTCCATGTCCCCAGCTGAGGGTGTGCGAGAGGCAACCAATCAGTGTTTTGCTCACACAACCAATCAGTGTTTTTGCTCACACATCTCTTTTTCTCTCCCTTCTCTCTGAAAAACTAAATAAAATCTTTAAAATCAATCAATCAATAAAATATAAACCCTTGTAATCAACCAATATTGAGAACCTGCTATGAGAAAAATATGCTGCTGGGCTTCTGTGATTTGGTGAAATAAACTGAGAGAACTTTCATACTGTATGCCCCTGTAAAATAAAAATGAAAGGCTGATCAATTACTTGAGAAATAGGGTATGTACCTGACTTAAGAGCGACCAAATAGATTGTGCCTGTTTGGCGAATTTTGAGAACCCGTAAGAAGCAGGTGCTCAGCAAGCACCATTGCATCTGGTGAGGGGGAAATAGTCCTGAATACCTACACAGCTTCTGGGGCGCTAACATCAGTGAGGTCGAGTCCATCACTGACATTCACAGTAATGGCCCTGAATAATCAGTGAAAAAGGATCATTTAAGTTCAGTGTCCCATTGAAGGAGACATGTAGTATACTTGAGCAATTTCAGAAAAAACTTCCAACTCAGATGATTAAAATGGAAAAAAATAGAAAAGAAATTGTCACATGGAAGCTAAGCTTTGGTCGTCTGAAAAAGTCCTTTGCATAGGAGACCAAGTTCTTGAGTGAAACCGGATATGTGAAATGTCAGAGTTTATAACAAGTGAGTCAGTAGCCAGGACGGACAGTGACGGTGCTAAAATTGTGAGCCTGATGTGGGGAGGCATAGATAGGCCTGAGGCATGTACAGGGCGGAAGGAACCCCACGCCCCACTCCCATTCTGAGTTCACAACTAAACCTGTTTCTGGACTCCCCAGCAAGGCTGCAGTAATGCCTCTGGGCTTGTAAATAAGATCCCCAACAACCCCAGCAGGGGTGGGGGGGCGGCCTCCTGATGGGATCTGCATCGTTTGAAAGGATTTTGCGGAAGGGTTCCCATTCATAGGAACCATTTCTTTCCTTCAGGTGAAAAAACAGGACTTTAAGGATGAGTGGCTTTATTTTGCTTTAATAAAAAGGTCCATTTGTTTTGCTGTGAATAATTATCTAGCAATTAATTGAAGGGTACAAAAGACCTATGTGCATGCTTGCTTCTTGCTCTCTGAAATGGAAAAGAAGAAACATCTGAGGCAGAAGCTTATCCTGCATGTAGAAACGCCTTTACATTCTTCATACACACATTCTCTAGCAGTGGTCAGTGGTGCTGGCCAGACTGGCACCTGGCTCTGGGAAGACAGAAGTGTCACAGCAGGAGGACAGCTGCTGCCCGCCGTGGTGTATCTGAGAGGACATGTGCCCAGCTGCTCCCCTGGGAGAGAGTGTCCCAGGACCCCTTTCCAGGTTGGCAAGGGGGCAAGTCTCTCTCTTCCTGCCCCCTACCCCATTCACTGCTTCCATCGCCCTGCCCCCCACCCCAACCCCAGCCTGTCCTTAGCTTAGTTTGCTTTGTGTGCAGCATTTCCTGGCCAAAATACTGGGTAAGATTCTTTCACTCTTTGACAGCTACAACATAAACAGGCTCGGGGAACCACTGCCTTTTGGAGGGCTGGATTCTTTCAGGGCAAGATGAGCAGTATTTCAACTAATCCTTGTGGATTAATACAAGTTTAAACTTTATTTTAGGTTTTGTCCTATGTTTTGAGTGTTTATCAAGATCATTTTGAGAAGTTTTTGCTTTTTCCTTTTTAGAGGATGGGCAAACTGAAAGACTGGTCTTAGGAAATGTATAAATGTCACAGAAAAAGTAAATAAGAGGGAGAATTTTGTCCTCTAGCTGAATATTTCTTCTGTTATTTCACTATGCATTTGCTCTGTAAGCCTCGAACATAAAGCCATGCATGAATCAAAGTGATTCCAGTAGGTCTGTATTTTTGTGTCCTTGGCTGATGTCCTTGGACTGTGGCCTGAAGTGCCATCATCCTTGGCTCCAGGCTCCAGAAAAATGGACATAAACTCATGCTGGTAGATGCAGATCAAAATGCCTTTCCAGAACTGGCTTTTAGAACATTTTTGAAAAATTCATTAGACTTCCAAAGCATTAGGTCAGTCCGAGCCTTATGGAGGAAAAAATTATTTCATGCCAAAAGAGCCCCCTGGCCGAGCGTGACATCGCTGTGAAGCCCACCCACACTCAAAGAGCCCCGTAAGCCAGCGCGTATGTAGACCGCTCTGATAAATTCACGAGCTCTGCCTTGCCGGTTACTGCTGGCTCCTGTGTTGGGCTTTCAGCAAGACTTATATCCAGCCACCTAGATCACTATGTCACACTGAATGCACCCTGAGCTATCACTTCGGGGAGTGGCATGGACAATAAGAATCGCAGTCCACATGTGGAGGCACAAGATTCTGTAGCCATAGTCTTTTACAAGGGATTTCTTGCTGTGAAACTGCTAGTTATTTTAATCACAGATCTTTGCATTGAGACTATTATAGAAGGATGAATCTTTAATATTGAGATAGATGACTTCAGATTTTGTCTATTTTCACCTCTTGGAATTATGTTTTAAGCTTCATTTATTTATAAAATAATAAATAAATATTAAAGCAAATTTGGGAGATAGAAGAAAGCTGAAATACAAACTGTAGACAATAGAAAAATTAAAAAATAAAAATTATTCTCTTTCATTGAGGCATGACACTTAACAATATTTTTTAGTCTTGTGTATAGGGTTAAAATGATATACTCATGTATTTTGATATCTTGATTTTTATTTCACTTAACATTATTTATTATTTCATATTATTTCTCTATGTTAGTGCATAGTATTCCAGATCAACATCTTAAATAATAGCATACAACTTAATAAAAAAGATATACTGTGGTTAAACATTTTGATTATCCTTCCCTTTTTGCTATTGTTAATTGCACTAAAATGTCTTGGTACCCAAAATGTTCTATCCTGTTTAGGTTTATGTCCTTAAAATAGCTTTTCAAACATGTGCTTATTGGAACAAAAGACATAAATATTCTTAAGATCCTTGATACATTTTTTCAACTGGATGAAATCCACCAAATTTCAACACTCAGAGATGTTCAGCAGTTTTCTCCCATAGAACATTGTGACAGGGCCAAGCATAGATTTCAGGTCTCTTGACACCTAAGTCTTTGCTCCTGGCAAGTTTGAGAGGCTGTGCAATATATTGGGGAGAGTGCCATGCTGATTTTTAAAATAATCTGCAAATAATCTGCAGCGGCCTTGCTTGTTGGTTTAAGGTGATCATGATACAATCCTTGCTCCACCAGGTACAGCTGTTATTTGAGATCATGAGGTAGAATCTGACAAGAGGTGCCATTTCTTTTTCTTTCCATTTCCTCTCAATTATTTCAAAAGGATTAAACCTTATGGGACACTGAAGCCAGTTGCTGTTTTACTTGTGTGGTAATTTAGGTGCCACAGTATTGTATCTCGTAACTGCTTCCATCTATGCGACCTCATTTGATCAACCTTGAATGGGAAGCGTTTCCTATTTACATCACAGATGAGAGAACGAGGCCAGCAAGGTGAAGTGCAGCCTTCCTCAAGAACACTCAGCTGGGAAATGCAGAGCTGTCCACAGAACCCGTGTCTTCTGATTTTTAAGCCTTTTATTCCAGTAGTGTCTCTGAGAACAAAAATTGGTCCACACTTTGAAAAGATAGTTCGAAGGTTTCATTGAGAGTTTGGTGGTTTGGATTCAGCTTCATAAAAGAAAAATACAGGGCACTTTTCCAAGAGGTGGATATCCAATGATGAAATGTATTAGTGCCGAAGCTGTATTGCAGGAAACACACAGGAAAGCAAGTCCATCGAGCTTTGGAGTTTTGTGTGGACTCTAACAGTTTGCAAATGCAAGATTAGTGTCTTTGGTGGAAACACGCTGAGCTTCACAGGCGCTGGGGACCAAGTACCACTCGTGATGCGAAGGAGGTTCCTGAGAGGCAGGTCTCTGGAGGCCTGTGGGCTTCATCCTACATATCTGGAATGGGGGCAATAGGTGACTGGATTGTGGCTGGATAGTGCTTATGTTGACATCAGTTGAGAGTTCTGTGTAATAGGGGCAAGGAGGTTTAATTGCCTGTAACACCAGCTCTTTCTTTGCTATGGAGGAGGGAGTTATAGTCTGTGAGTCAAACCCCCCCCACACACACCCCCTTGGTGTATGTGTCTGTCTCTGTGTCTTTATCTTCCCTTCTTCCTACCCAATTCTCATTATTTCTCCATTTGTATCATATTCATTAACTGGCCAAAACCCTATATGCATCCCATTTTTAAGCAATAGTGAGTAATTTTAGATTAGTGCAATTTACTGTAGTCTACACTAAATTATTTTCTTTCAAAAAACTTGCATAAGAAACATATGTCTTATAGCCATGGTCTGACAGAGACCACATGATGGCTAAACTCAGTACTCACAAAGATACATTAGATGTAGATGCATTAGACACATTGGCCTCTGGATGGAGGTCCTAGGCTGCCTGTATTCCCGATCTATTTGAAGGGTTAGATTAATTCACACTGAAGATAGAGGGGAAACATCCACACACAGTTGAAGGGAAATTTAAGGAGATAGAGCTCAAGGTTAGTCTGGGCTTGAAATTCTGTATTGATAACATTTTCAGCCTTATCAGTTATCCTAACACGATTTTCAAGAGAAATTTATTGTCTATAGGATGGTTTGTATACAGTATGGTAATTCCTTTATAGATCTTGTGCTGGGAAACTTTAATGTACTCTAAGGGAAATAACCTAGTATGACTTTTTCTGGTAAGTGTTGGGATGGGAGTGGAAATCACTTACCCTGAGAGACTTAGCTGTGTAGTTGTTAGGTCATGCACATCTGCTAAATGATTAGCAAGCCGCGGGGCAGGAGGTGTTGGAAGGAAACGCTGTGTACCACAACTCCTCACCACCCAACTCCTTCCTAAGTACGCTTCTGCTTCGTTATGGACTTAGAGCAGAGAACACAGAGGGCCAGACAGGAACATTCAGGTTAAGCTAGGGTCTTGCCATGACCAGTATCCCTTTCCGGGTCTTCTCTGTGCCCTGATTTCCTCAGAACATCTTTATCCTGCTTCTTACCCCTGGCGTCTCCCTCCAGCAAAACATGCTCTTGGCCAGAATGCAAGGTACTTAACACCTATTAGTATTTACTCCTTTGCGGCAATCCTCAGAGATAGGCACTATTATTCCCGATATGTAGAGCTAAACTCCCGGCATGCTATCTATACCTGAGCGTCTTATATTTCCATTTCAACGTGCCTCAGGGGCATGATACGCTTGCTCCAGGAGGAATGGACAGTGTAGCAGGGCTTCTTAACTTTCATGTGTCTAGAAGTCATCCAGGGACGCTGTTAAAATGCAGATTCTGATTCAGACAGTTTGGGCTGGGAGCTGGGATTCTGCACTTCTAATCAACTCTCAGGTGCTGCTGGCCCCCAGAACGTAATTTGAGTAGGAAGTTCTAGAGCATTAATTGGCTGGGAGGCAGGGGGCACTGTCGATGGCCCCTTTAAAACATTCCTCAGAATCTGCAGGTGGCTGCCTCCAACTGAAATGGGATGTTTCTCCCAGAGGTGTTGCCCACACTTTCCTTCTAGCCCCCTCACAACGCAATCGCGCTGTGTGGGGACACCTGATGGGACCGGTGCCGCTGCCTTCTAGGGTGCTAAAAATCTGATGCAGAGGAAGAAATCTTCAGTGCTTTTGTTTCAGGCCAGAGAACTGGTGCGGGAGAACTCTTTACAATCACACCACAAAGACAGCCATCAAGTTGAACTACCCATAAGACACACCCTGCCCATCATACATGCTTCTAATATGTGTTGCTATTAAAAGTATTTTATATCTCTTATGCTTTGCTAATACAAAACCCGGGGCCACCAATATGTTAATGAGCTTTCAGAAGGCAGTGGGAGGAGAGAACTGAAAGCATGGGGGGATCTTAGGAAATGCAGGACTCTGGGCAGGGTTCCTTGAATTATCCCAGGAGGAAAGCAGGCGTGTGGTCCCAGTGACTTGCTGCAGGAAACAAAATGTTTGAATCAAACATTATTTTTTCTCTTAAAGCAAAACCATTCACAGTTTTCCTCACCGCTGCCTGGTCTCTTTTTTAAAATCTGAATTATTTTTAATTTTTCTTCTCATTTTTTGACATGGTCTTTCTGACTGCCTGGGTTCTTATTTGCGGCCTGTTTCCTCGTGCCCCCCCCTCCCCCGGTTGGTGGTGTGTGTTTAAATGTGATGCTTCGTTATGTATGGTACTCCTTTATTATTTATGCCTTTCTTTTGCTGATGGCTTTTGCTTAGTCACTCTGCTTCACTGGCGTGTTCTTTATTTACACTCAACTTCCTACAGCGCCTTTGCTTTTTCCAATTCCTTTCCCATTAACACAGAATTCTGTTTCTCTCTGAAGGTGAGGAGCTAAGAGGGGATTCAGAACCTAAGGTTATTTGGGGGATGGTCAGCAAACATCTTTGAGTTTTTAGGAATCATTTTAGATTCTGCTCTATAATCAATCAGCTTTCACTAGGTCATGTTTTTGTAGCAAAAAATCTCCAATATCAGTGGCTTTCAACAGCAAAGGCATATTTCTTGCTCCCGTTACAAGTAGCTGTGGCTCCAAATGCTGTCTGCATTCTGGATGCAAGCGAAAGGAGAAACTACTGCCTGGAACAGGCTGCTCTCGGACAGAAGAAAGTCAGAGAACCCGTAGCGTCCGCTGCTTGTTCACAGAACTGGAATAAGCCACTTGCAGTTGAATTGCATCGGCCAAAGCCAAGTCACACAACCGAGGTCACGGTTAGTGGAGCAGGTAGCACACCCCTCCAATACGCATGTGCTGCAAGTCACATGGCATTACTCAGGGATATATTGTTATCCTTCTATAGGAAGAAGAGTTAATAATTAGGGATCATTTTTCTGTGTACTATATACTCTAAGCTAGGCTTCATACTGTCAGGTGGACACTGGACAGAACCATGCTTATATTCTCCCAATGGTCCTATCAGTGGGTGGGTGTTCACCAAATAAAAACTTTGATTAAGGGACCTGAAATAATTGGGCAGTTTTTAATATTATTAATCAGTAAAAATCTCCACTAGCTATTTAGTCATCTCTCGTGCCTTCAGGTGAGGCTTGCATAGGTTGTTTCTGTGGCACATTTGGGAAACTTTAGGCTGCTTCTGCTTCCCAAGTTAGGGATGTGGGGAAGCTGGGTTAACTTTTCCAGGTCACCAGGGAAGGATTTATGGAACAAGACTGCCTGGGAAAGCCTTTAGGTTCTCTGTGTCTCTGTTTTCTGATATATAAACTTGGAATAACAATCGATCTCCCTTATAAGGAGTCTTGAGGATTAAGTTAAATAGTAGATGCAAAACTCTTAGAAATGTGTTTGACACATAACACAAATATTTGTGTTTTGCTTTCATGATGGTGATGATGATGATGATGGTGGTGATTTCTACCAGTTGGGTATTTGATCCTCTGAAAAACACATTAGGGATTCCAAAACCATCCACTTTAGAGGCGATAGACAATCAGACTCATGTTTCTAAGTTTAAGATATACTTATAAATAAACTAAATCAAAATTAATACAGAAAGTAGGAGCTTAAATTCCTGGCCTTTTAATAAGACTGACAATAATTTCTCTTAGAGAAATTAATCTCTAGGTTGAGTGTTCATGCCCTCCAGTCATTGTATGGAGTGGAAGTCCTTAAATTTCTTGGTTCACTTGGTGACTACAGTGCATCTGGGGCATGAACAGCTGGGACAGCTGCAGAGCTTCCTGGGAAACTGTGGAAGGGCAGGGAGGAGAGGCACAGGACTCTGTCCAGGAGTCAGTGGCTCGGCCCTGGGGGACTCGTCTTGGGGGAAATGGGTAGAGATAGGGCTCTGTGGGGAATATACCAGGGAACGGAATGAGGCTTCTGGTCTGCATGGCTGATTTGGTCTATCAGCTCAGCCTGAGCTGAAGGAAAAAGGAAAGGGGCAAGCGTCATGGAAACAGAATATCAAGTTCAGTGACTTCTACGCTGTGTGAGCATTTGAACCTCTTTGGGCCTTAGTTTACTCATAAATGTAATAGTATCTAAAATTCATCCAGCCATGGCCATGTACAAGAGCATTATATATATTAAGTATTCACTAAAATAATTTATTTTCACAGTAGCCCTACTTGGTAGATATGTTTATACCCAATTTTCAGGTGGATAAACTGAGGTAGAGAAAGATGGCTAACTTGCCTGCACTAACACAAGCAGAAAGGTATGTGCCCAGGTTTTGAACCCAAGCAGTCTAGTTCCCAAGGCTATGTTCATACACATCATGGTTTACTGCCTCTTGATAAAGTCAACACTTTATCCAGGGTTGCTGGTATGAAGATGAAATCTCTTCATCTCTTCTAAATCCTATTCCACTACCTGTCAGGTAATAAGTAGGTGCTCAATAAACATGTATGGTTATTTCCTATCCCCTCCCCTCTTTGCTTTCAGCTCTCCTGGGAGACACTAAGGAACTAGGATTAGTGGGGTACCTAGGAATGCCTTGGGAGATATTTAGCCCTAATTTTCCCTGGGCAAGGCCTCACATAAATCTCAAACTTAACTTGTATTTTAAAGTCCTTCTTTTGTCCCATTTACTTCCTGAACCTTTCTTCCACTCTTCTGGCCTTTACTACACCAAGCTGGAGGATGTGATACCACCTTGTAAAGCAAGCCCCAAATTAAAAAGAATGACGGCACAGTTCGGTGCTCTTCTCAGCACACCACCATATCCTGATCTGGAAAACCTTTTTCTCCAGTAACACGTGAATGATCTTTATACATATTTTTAATTTGCTTTGCCATCTATTTTTTTAAATTTACCTTGTTTTTCCCTTTTACTCTACGTGGTGTGAAACTGGGGACCACCTCTCTCCTTCCCGTGGGATGAATAACCACTAAGCCAAAACTGAGGCACATACAGAGCGGCTACCCCAAAGAAACACTTGACAAACCTCTTTAGTGATTATTTCCTTCATTCTGAAGAGGTGGGGTTAGTTCAACTGTTACAAACCAGGGGCTCTAGCGCTTTGAGATCTCCCAAGACAAAAATCCATTTTAATATTTCCAAACTAATACTGCTGTTAAATGGTAGAAAAGAAATTTCAAAACATGGAGTCCACAGAGGAGAGAAAAAAATGAAAGGAATCTCTAGTGGTGAGAGATTGGGGAACAAGAATCTGTTCTTTATTTTTCTTACAGCACCTTCCACGTGGTTGGACAAATTATTCAGATCTTCTCATCTGTAAAATGGGGATAGTTAAGACTCTATTTCAAGGAGTTCAGAGTCTCTGTGAAGGTTAAATGAGAAAGGACACATGGAGTACTTAGCCAATGATGCTTAATGAATTGTGACTATTTTCTTAGTTCTTTAATGCGGGTTCAAAATTACCCAGGGGGGATATTTTGGATTAAACTAGCCCCCACTAGGTTATGTCATAAATGTCCTTAACTCCATGGTGGACCCGGGGTTCTTTGAGGTTGCAGTGAGCCCAGGAATGGACCAGTTAATTCCCACTTTCTTGGGAACCGTAACCCAATTTGTTTTGTGCAAACCCTTCAGCTGGATATGCCATTAGTTGGTAACATCTGGATGCAAGCAAAAATAGGCCAATGGGGAGAGGAGAGGAAAGGGATGAGGGAAATATATGGAGACCAAAGTTCTTAAAACAGAGAGCATCATTCCCAGTACATGCTGTTTATAGCATACACACTCCGTGAAAACTGCTACAATTTAACCAGGGCTTGCTATGTGCCAGTCACTGTGCTAACTCATTTGCGTACACTATCTTAACTTTCTTAGCCAGTCTGTAATCTCTTTATCTTTTAGCCAAAGGAGGTCACAGGCCAGTCCATATTCAAAGGGTGAAGAAACAGACTCCCCCCTCCTCCTGATGGGAGGAGCCACTAGGTTTCATTGTAAGTGCATGGATAAGGAGAGGGACCATTTTTTCGATCATTTTGCAACAGTCTGCATAGCATAAATAGTACAGAAGATCTCATATTTCCCGGGAGTGACTTCTGTGCCCAAGAAGAGGGGGCCAGGCGGCAAATGCCTCCTAGCATCTTGAGTCCCTTTTATTACAGATAGAGTCCAAGAGACAATAAAACTGAAATGTAGTCCAATTGTTTGATATGCTCAGGAGCCATTTTGTAACTATTTGGGGAATTTTGTGTTTTCTGAATACACTTGGGCTCTCATGTTCAAAACAAGCCCCAAGCTAAGAAAGGCACTTAACTCTTATCTCAAAGCTCTGCCAATTGCTACATGGTTAGTGTGGTAACCAAAGCTGTAAATACTTCTATTAGTTTTTTCAAGGGAGAGAGAATGAGTAATGAATCATAACTTTTAAAAGTAAGCAAGGCCACAGTTTTCCAAATTATGAAAAGGGCTGGCTGGGGCTGAATAGTATTATCCAAAAAGTGGGATGTTTTGTATTATAGGAAGTAAGATGATATAATATGAATCCTTGGATGACTGGACCTGGTCTACTAATTTTTTTCTATTTGCCAGCATTGCATATTTACTGGTTAGAATACAGTTTTCTTTGGAAACATATGCTTATATAAAAAAGTGGGTCAATTAAAATGTAATGTGTGGATAGGGCAAAATCATAGTGGTAATCTGTGGATGGGGCAAAAAACCTTGAAGGCGGTATATGAGTGATTACTAGTAAATGAAGCCACGTGTACAAAAGCTTAGAGAGGCAGCCCCTCATTCAAAGTGAGAAAATTAAGCCTGAAAAAAGAGGTTGCTGAAAGTATCGCATCTAGAAAAGAGTAGATCAGAGCTTTGACCCAGGCCTCCCATCACAAAATTCACCTACCCCCCGCCCCCACTATACTAAATTAGTCATTCCTCCTATTTTTTATTTTATTTACTTTTAAAATTTTTTATTAAGTTTATTGGGGTGACATTGACTCATACCTTTTAAATCATCAACCTGAAATGAATAAAAATTGCTTACAGATTGTAAACACATTTTATTAGGAAATATTACAAAATGAGTAATATTCCCCCCATTGAAAATTAAGCACTTTATACACTTGGTGATGAGAATGGTGTTTACAGTTATCATACATAGATTAACATTCACCTAACTTTTTGGGGGAGCTGCCTCATAATTTTTTTGTAGATTCAGACAAATAAGAAACAGAAACCTGTAATATATTGTGACAAATCTTGAGACAGATATTACCTTATAAACACATACTTGAATATCCACATTGGATTAGAGAAAGATATCTAATCAGAGATGATATATGTGCCCTTAAAAGGATATGTGAAGATGAATAATTTAAAATATATATGGAGTGGAATAATAATTGCTTAAAAATATTTACAGGATGACATACATGGAATCTGTGCTGCAACGTGGATGAACTTTGAAAATAATATGTTAGGCCAGTCACAAAAAGTCACATATTGTTTGAATCCATTTATATGAAATGTCCAGAACAGGTAAACCCATAGTGATGGATTGCACATTGGTGGTTACCAGGGCCTGGGGGAGAGTGGTGGAAAATAGGAAACAACTGCCTAATGTGTACAGTGTTTCTATTAGGGGCAATGAAAATGTTTTGGAACTAGAAACAATGGTTTTTGTCCAACATTATTCACTTATTCACTTTTTTATGGTTAATTTTATGTTATATTAATTTCACCTCAATTATAATCCCCCAAATATATATACATATGTATTGAATATGTATACTTATACACATGCCCAAGCATGGCACTCTTGCTCTTTTATTAGTATAGTGTTTCAAAACTTTGTTTTCTTTTTTTAAATTATATTTTATTGACTATGCTATTACAGTTGTCCTGATTTTTCCCCCTTTGCCACCCTCACCCAGCACCCCCCACACCCTCACACAATCCACCCACCATTGTTCGTGTCTGTGGGTGATGCGTAAAGTTCTTTGACTACTCCAGTTCCTATACTGTACCTTACATCCCCATGGTTCTTCTGTGACTACTCTTTGTACCTCTTAACCCCCTCACCTCTTCACCCATTTCCCCCACAACCCACATCTGTTTGGTAACCATCTAAATGCTCTCCCTATCCAAGATTCTGTCTCTGTTCTTCTTTGCTTAGTTTGTTTTTTAGATTCAAATGTTGATAGATATGTATTTCTTGCCCTTTTATTATTCACAGTTTTGATCTTCTTTTTCTTAAATAAATCCCTTTAACATTCCATATAATAATGGTTTGGTGATTATGAAATCCTTTAGTTTTTTCTTGTCTGGGAAGCTCTTTATTTGCCCTTCGATTCTAAATGATAGTTTTGTGGGTAGAGCAATCTTGGCTGTAGCTTCCTGCTTTTCATGACTTTGAATATTTCTTTCCAATTCCTTGTGGCCTGCAAGGTTTCTGTGAGAAATCAGCTGACAGTCTTATGGGTATTCCCCTGTAGGTAACTAACTTCTTTTCTCTTTCTGCTTTTAAGCTTCTCTATCTTTAACCTTTGGCATTGTAATATGACATGTCTTGGAGTGGTCCTCTTTGTATCTATCTTGTTTGGGACTCTCTGTGCTCCCTCTACTTGCATGTCTATTTCCTTAAGCAAATGAGGGAAGTTTTCTTTCTTTATTTTTTCAAACAGATTTCCAATTTCTTGCTCTTTTTCTTCTCCTTCTGGCACCCCTATGATGCAAATGTTGGACCTCTTAAAGTTGTTCCAGGGGCTGTTTATACCATCTTTGGATTGTTTTTTCTTCTTGTTATTCTGATTGGTTGTTTTTTGCTTCCTTATTTTCCAAATCATTGATTTGATTCTTGGCTTTACCCACTCTACTATTGTTTCCCTGTAAATTGTTCTTTATTTCAATTAGTGTATTCTTTATTTCTGGCTGAATCTTTTTTATGCTGTTAAAATTCTCACTAAGTTCCCTGAGCATCCTTATAACCAGTGTTTTTAACTCTGCATCTAATAGATTTATTCTCTCCATTTTGTTTAGCTCTTTTTCTGGAGTTTTAATCTGTTCTTTCATTTGGGCCACAATTCTTTGTGTCTTTGCTTTGGCAGCTTCCCTGTGTTTGTTTCTGTGTATTAGGTAGAACTGGTTTGACTCCATGACTTCGTAGTGTGGCATAATATAGTAGGTATTTTGAAGGTCCCATTGACACAGCCTCCCCTATCACCTAAGCTGGGTACTCAAGGTACACCCTTTGTGTGGGTTGAGTACACCCTCTTCTTATAGTTGAGCCTTGGTTGCTGTTGGCAGGTCAATGAGAGGGATTTATCCAGGCCAGTCAGCTGCAAAGGCTGGCTCTGACTACTGACCACCAACCTCCACCATCCATGGAGGATCAGCTCTGCAGAGGCAGGGTGGTGGTGCTCCAACATGGTCTATAGCTGCTCACTGGGTGTGCAGGCTCTGGGATTTCCCAGGTGGTACAGGCAAAGGTCAGCCCTCACCTGTGTTTTTTTCCAGGGCCACCCTTCCTGGGCTATAAAGCAACCTGAGATGGCTTCTACTTGTGCTGGGCTTGGAGATTCCCAGGCAAAGCCAAACTGTGAATCTAGGCTGGCTGCTGCTTGTATTGGGCCTGGGGCTCACTGAGGCCAGTTGTCCTCGTTTGAGAGGATTTTGGAAGTTGTGAAGCATGAGCCTAACCAAGACATTCATGGAAAAGCATCTTGATTGGGCCCATAAGTTGGGTGGGCAGAGTCTCTGGGGATCTCCAGGCCAGGTCAAACAGTGTTATCCAGGTTGATGGACTCTCAGATACGGCACCAGCTTGCCAGCTCCGTGGGATGAGGGTTTAGAAAAGGTACAACTGCCTCTGCTCACCTTGATGCCAGATACTTCAGTTCCTCCTTTTGTACCACTAGTGCCTATCAAGCTGCTACCCTGGTGCTGGTACTCAGAGAGTCAGTCTGAGTAGGTGAGTCTTTATGTGGGTTTTCTAAGAGAATATGCTTTGGGCTCCAGAAGCTTCTTCCATCCACTCAATCCCTGATGGTCTATGCAGCCAAAAGTTGTGGGGACTTATTTTCTTGGCACTGGAACCCTGAGCTGTGGGGCCTGCTGTGGGACTGGAACTCTTCATTCCTGAGATATTTCTGCCGAATTTTTATCCAGCACACATGAGTGAGGGATCAGCCTGTTCTGTGTCTATGTCCCTCCTACTATACTGGATGGATGTGGTTTCTTTAATTCTGTAGTTGTCAGATTTCCATTCAACTCAATTCCTGATGGTTCAGTGTGATGGTTGGTCTATATTTTAGTTGTAATTTTGATGTGATTGTGAGAGGAGGCAAATGTCTGCTTATGTCACCATCTTGACTAGAAGTCTGAATGTGTTTCCTATTTTTCTTTCAATTACTCTGACATGAATGGTTTTGCCATTAGTCCCTTGAAAACCTCCAAGAAGTTTCCAGGGGTCTTCTTTCCCAACACAGACTTCACCTTTGATTGGAGCTTTTCTCCTTACCTTCTTGATTATCTTCCCTTTGACCTTTAGGTTTGTTGAGGTACTGATGCAACTGTTGGCAATTCCCTCTTCAAATTATTTAGCCAGTTCTCTAAATTCTCCCTTGGTACCAAACCTTATTTATTTAATACAACTACTAGCTTTTTTCTGTCCGTCCTGGACTATGGCCTCTTCTACCTGGGGATACCTGCAACCAAGAGGATGTCTGGCATCCAACACTTCCAGCACAACATCTGAGGCTTCAGTCATCTTTTTAAGTTCTTGGCAATGCAACTACTTTGGCTTCTGTTTGCCCAACGTGGCTTTGTTGTTAGCTTTGCATTGCCCAAATTCCCCCTTCACAGGTTCCATGTTAGATGGCTCAACACCAGGGTTAGTTTTCAGTTTTCTTTTCTTTTCCTGTTCCTTATGTCTGTCAAGTTTTTGCTGCTGTTTTAGTTCTTAGAGCCACTGTTTCCTTAGCTGAGCTTCCAACAGAAGAGCTTCCTTAAAGGGAGCACTGTTTGGAACTCCCGGGTCTTTCCTATGTTTCTTGCGACCCCATTTCTTAGCCTCCTTCCTCAGTTTTCGATGGTGCTCTTGAACCTTTTTTTGGATTTTATACTGCTTATGGCAGGTCATGCATTTACTTGTTTTCTTTAACTTTGGCTGCTTCATACTTCAAACTTTTGGTTTTAAGACCACATTATGCCCTTAAACATTATTGACGATGACAAAATCTATTTATGTGTTATATCTTTCAATATTTATAGTATTAGAAATCAAAATGGACAATATTAAAAATATTTATTAGCTCATTAAAAAGGATGTAAACCCATTACATGTCAATAACGACATATTTTATTAAAAATAATATTTTCCAAAATGGAAGTATATGGTGAGAAACAACTAATCAGCTCACAACTCAAATAACAGCACTACTCCTTTCCCCTGGGTGGCTAGAGGTTTTCAGAATACAACAGAAACGCTTTATGATTATTCAAAAGATGTGTGTACCCAAGGTTTGAGATTTAATTAGCTTAATATTTTTCGTGGTTTTATCAAGGACATCCTTACGGGAGACTGGCAGTGTTTGCCCTTTGTGGTCATGGCCCTGAACCCAGTGCCTGCTGGTCCAGCTTAGAGCCGGTGCCTTGATTCTCGCCACGGCCCTGGCCGTTTGACCCCCTATTACTTTTGAATTACTTCCCACACACAGAAAAGGGCAAGTGATGTCTTCTAATTAGACCTGACTTCATAGACCCTCCAGAGAGTGTCCCAGGGATCCCCGGAGGTCTGAAGACCACAAACGAAGGGCCCTCATTCCTCACAGTGAAGTTTGAGTAGTTAAAACATGCATGGCTTTTAAAAGTGTTAGACTACTTTCTTAAAAAATTGAATAATCTTTATAGTGGAAATGAAAACAGGACCTTGTTTGAATCAAATTTTGAATCCTTTTCCCTAATATACTCCTACCTCAGGCCCATCCTAGACCTGTTGCTCAGAATTCTTTTCTTCCAGTTATGTGATAATTCCTGCACTCACTTCATTTGAGGCATTTCTTAGCTATCACCTCAGGAAACATCCTTTGACCACTTTATCTAAAAGATTGTCCCTCCCCCTCAGGAACACAGACACACACACACAACCACACAAACTATTACCCTTTCCTGTTATTTTTTTCTTAGTATTTACCCCCTCAGGAACACAGACACACACACACAACCACACAAACTATTACCCTTTCCTGTTATTTTTTTCTTAGTATTTATCCCTATTTCATATGTTATACATTTTACTTACATATTTAGTTAGGCATGTGCTTTATTATTTAAAAAATTATTTTATATTCCCTCAATAGAATATAAGCTACATAAAAGCAAGAATTTTGATGCTTTGTTAGCAACTCCTAGAATAGTGTCTGACACATTGAGGGTCAGTAAACATTTACCAAATGTTGTTAAATATAGTAGAGCTTAAATTCAACTGTTGACATTTATCTTGCCTTAACAATGTGGTGATTCAGAGACTGTCCCAACATGTATTCCAAAAGATGTACAATGGGAAAAAAATTTAATGAAACCAATAAGTCTGTGAAACTCTCCCTCTCCCTCCCTCTAAGTTGCTCTCTCTCTCTCTCCTCACCCCAGCCTCTCTCTCTCTCTCTTTCACACACGCACACTATGCACACACACAGATTTTCAATGAACTAACATAAAGTATCTGAGAAGCCCTGTGATATAGGCAAGTATTTCAACATTGCTGAACTCAGTGTTTTTCAAACTTTTGGCTAGTACTTTCTGGAACTAGGAAATGACTTCCTCTTTGTAGCTTCCCTGACTCACCTTTCAGAATCATTGTGCAATTCAACTGGGATAAAAACTCTGGATTTGGAGAGCTATTCCAACATATGATATTATCATTAGTTTGTTCAAGTGGAAAATAAAAAAAGTATTTCATTTCATAATTCTTGATTTTGTATGTTGGTAAAACATTTTGATGATACAGAAGACTGAGAGAGAAATCTCTGTGTATGCATATATTAAAATATATACTTTAAAAAAGAGTAATTCCTAATAATTGGTGGAAAGTTGAGGGTTAATCAGGACAAGTAGTTAAACTTTTATAATTTTGGAAGAGAGCTTGTGAAATGCTCTAATCCCAGTGGTACCTGTCACAAAATCCATTAAACCCTGAGGAATGAATACTTTGTCTGCTTCAGCCTTTACAGATGATAAAGGGAGAAAATACCTATAAACTGCTTGATAACCTTAGTCCTCATAAAAATTTTTACTGTGTGCATGCTAGCTTTTGTAAAGTAGATGTGGGGCTCGTCGACCTTACATCTCTTAGGAAATAGTCAAGAGAGTGTTGCTGTAGGATTCAGAACCCTCTTGGTACAGGGTCACTTCCGGCCGTCTCTTAATTAACTTTGCATTGGGCAGCTGGTTGCTCAGCATCCAAGCCAAGGGGGCAATTGCTTCTTCATGAGAATATTATAGCTCATCTTCTTGCTCAGGACACCTTGCATCCCTCCAAAGAATTCCCCCTCAAATCTTTTATGCATCCAGGGGCTTTAAGGGTAGAGGCTGCTCAACTGCCCTTTTTCTTTTCCTCCTCTTTGGCAGAATTTAAAGAGAAAATTTGGTTAGAGAACCAGCTGCCCTCTCCTCGAGGTCACTGCAGTTTTGTGCTCAGAGCCATCAATGCCTTGCATCTCCAATGGCCTCAAGGACCACCTGATTGGCCACACTGCTGACCTTTCTTCCGCAGAGCACAGTTTCTGAGAAATCAGCAGGCCCTGCAATGTCTTGCTTATGCGGCTATTGATCCCTAACCCTTCCTTGCTAAACAGCCTGATCAGCCCCAGAATCTGTCAATAACAACCCCACTGCTGAACCCACACTTCCTGCTAAGTCCAGATCCCACTAAGGGTCGCAGGATGTCTTTATACTATATCTGAGTAGATTGTATATTCTGCCTTGAATGAGTGTATCCACTGGGTAGGCATTCTTTCCAAGTCCCAGTAGTTGGAAGCGATATTATAAAAGACAGCAGTCAACTGTCCTTAAAACAGTTTTTAATTGAACATTATTTATGACCCAGAGAAAAATTTTCTTGTTTAAATAGTAGATTATTCATCTGAACATACCTGGTTACTGCATTCTAATGTCTCCATATTTTTTAAGCAGTAATCAGACAAACTCCGGAAAAAACCAACAGCCAAGGAAGGTCACTTTTGGACTCTGTGATTAGATGGATCCTTAAAAGGTCACCTCAAAGTATTGAGTACAGCAATGCCTGGAATTCCACCATTAGAAAGCCATTCCTTTGATTATTTTTAAATGAAAAATGTATAGCTTCTCTTAAAATGCAAAACCCCCTGGGATCCCTTTTCCCTACCCACATTCTTTTATTGACTCATTCTAGAACATTGAAGCTGAAAAGAATCTTAGTGATCACCTGGTCCAATCTCCTTTTGTTAGAGATGAAGAGCCTGAAGCTGAGACGACAGGAGTGTCTAGAGTGGGGTCTCACAGCTAGTTAGTGGTGGAGGAGGATTCGTACCCTGTGTCTCCTGCCTCTTTATATGCAAGCTTTATGTATCCAATGGCATGCTGATGAGAAAACTTTCTTTTAAATATGTCAACTCATTTTAATTATGTGCCTAAAAATATTTTATGCAGTTTGATTAGTGTTTCTCTAGAGTCACTGCAGTACTGGAGATGGCAGACATTGGGGTAATTATATAAAAAATTTCCTCTTGGCTTCAAGTTACTTCCAAAATCCACTGGTTATTTTAAAACTAGTGTGTGAAGTCATATGTGTGGGTAGAAGCGCTATTAGAAACAGAAGAATTAGAATGATTGGCAGGCACTTAAGATCTATTTGCCAGTTTCACTAAAAATGGTGGGATGGTGTCCAGCTCCCCCTCCCACCCACTACCACCAAGTGTAATAGGTGTGTCTGTGCATCAGGGGAGGAGCCCTGGGAATCACAGAAAGAGGGGTTAAAAAGAAGAAAGGAGAGTGACATTTAGAAAGGCAGCTGTCCCTGGCTGGTGTGGCTTGGCTGGAGCATTGTCCCATAACAGGCTGTGGGTTTGATTCCCGGTCAGGGCACATACCGAGATTGCGGGTTAGGTCTCTGGTCTGGGTGCGTACCATCCCTGGCTCCGGCAGGTACCATCCTGGTCCAGGCACCCATGGGAGGCAACCGATCGATGCTTCTCTCTCCCACTCATGTTTCTCTCTCTCCTCTATCTCTACCTCTTTCTCTAAAAGCAATGAAAAAATGTACTTGGATGAGGATTAAAAAAAAAAAGCAGTTGTTTATGTAGGTTATTGACAAGAAGGTAGATTGCTTGCATGTGGAAGTAGTGTTTTAAAATCGGTTACTGGAGCCCTGGCTGGTGTGGCTCAGTAGGTTGGAGCATCGTCCAGTAATCAAAGGGTTGTGGGTTCGATTCCTGGTCCAGGTGCATATGATCCCCAGTCCAGGTGCGTGCAGGAGGCAACCAATTGATGTTTCTCTCACACACTGATGTTTCTCTCCCCCTCTGCCTCCCTCTTTAAAAGCAATGAAAAAATGTCCTCAGGTGAGGATAAGAAAAATTAAAATTTGTTACTGGAATTTTGGTGTTAATTATTATTAATTTGCGTAGTTCCCATGCACTAACATAGTCCCCACCGGCCCTTCTGTCTGATCTCGTTTTGTGATTGTTAATACACTCTTTTCAGCTGCAAGCTCTTTGTACTTTTCCCCCTAATCTCATCTTTTTTATTTCTCACAAGCTCTGTATCTGAGGCATTGCTTGAGCCTGGCGTTCCCATGATGTTTGAAGCACCTTATTACAATATGTGTGTCTGGCTCCTTTAAACGTTAATTTTAAATTAAGCAGTAAGGCCAAAGCTCCAGTGATGGGAAAGAAAATGTCAACTGTCTTTTACCAATCAGACTGACCTGGGAATGTGATTCAGATTTATTTTAAAGTTGTCATTTCTATTTAATGTCAGTAAAGCTTAATAAAGCTCTCTCTAGATTTTTCAATTTATGACCATCAGAGTCAGTCTTGATAATTGCTTATTTTGTATGAACTGCATGTCTTCTCTTCATCAGTAACAACAAAAACAATATGGCACTGGTTCAAGGCATTACACTTCCCAATGTGCTTTTGTGTGCACTTAAAAAAATTTTTTTAAACCAGGAATCCTGTGAATTTCATAAAACATTGTTACTTTTCCCAATAATAGGTGAGCAAACCAAGACCTAGCTTGGTTTACAATTTGCTGTCCTGATTATGTTTTATGGTGTTTAATATGACTAATATTTCATGTGTTTCTGGAGGCAAGCAGGCTCTCCTTCCATTTAATATTCCAAGTAATACTATGACCAAAACAGGAGCTTTAAGTGCTGGTGTTGGCTTTTAGTATTCGTAATTAAGATAGCTGTTATTTGTACTAATAATTCAGTATTTCACTTCCCTAATAGATGTACTGAGCAAGCACCACGGTGACAAGATAAGTTGCCCTGTTTTGTTCCATATGTCTGTGTTCTAACTATTCCATAGTTTTAATTGGTTCCCTGCAGAATAACATTTACAAGCATATGGTATGGAAAATGCTGACTGCTTTTGTTATCATGTATTTTAGTATTTGTGGTGGCCCTGGTTCACTTAGCCTTTAAACATGATTATGAGGTGATTTAATGCACTTTGTGGTGTACTTTTTCTTAACCTGCCTACTGAGTGTTAAATGCCATCAATATAGTGTAGCCGGTTGCCTGTTCACATTTAGGCAGAAAACTAATTCACAGAAGCTTTCATCGTGGGTTTGTGCTGCAAGCTGCTGCCTCCCTCCTGGTCTCGTGTGCGGTCTGCAGAGGCGCTGCGAGGCTGCTTGCATTTACACTTCCAAGGAGGATGCACTGTTTGGAGCCTGAAAGAGCCAAGGGGCACCGCGGAGCTCTCCGGCGCCTTGTGTGGGAGCCTTACCAACAATGCCTTGTAAAGGGATTACAGATGTGAAATTAGACTCATGGATGGAAGTGGGGACCAGCTGTATTTTGGATATGAGAACTACTTTGGTGCTTGGGTGGTTTCCTCAGGGAGCGCTGCAGCAGAGTGGAGTGAAGCTGAATTATTAATGTTTCTGAGACTTATGAGTCTTTCTTCTTTTTCTGTACTGTGAAAAATTTCGAACACCTACAAAAAATGGAAAAAATTGCATAATGACCCTTCAGTAGACCTATGACAGTGTATTAGGCTCCTCGGGCTGCCAAAATGAAGTACCAAAAAATAAGCGGTTTAAACACAGAGTTTCTTGTCTCGCAGTTCTGGAGGCTTGGAGTCTGAGGTCTGGGTGTTCGCAGGCCTACGCCCCCTCTGAAGGCACTAGGGAAGGATCCGTTCCAGACTTCTCTCCTAACTTCTGGCAGTCTGAGATGTTATTTGGTTTGTACGTAGATGGCCTTCTCCCTGTGTCTTCACAACATCTTCCCTCTGTCTGTGCCATGTGTCCAAGTTTCCCCTTTTTATAAGGAGACAGTGATTTTGGATTAGGGTCCACCTAATGGCCCCATCCCAACTTAACTAATTACGTCTTCAACAACCCCATTTCCAAATATAAGGTCACATTCTGAGGCACTGGGGGTTAGAATTCCAACATATAAATTTTGAGGGAATGCATTCTACCCATAACTCTTCAGGAATTATCACTGTTTTCCCAATGTTTCATCTGTTTCCACACTGGAAATGTACATTTTTGTTTCCTGGGGTATTTTAAAGCAAATCACAGACATCATGCTATTTCACCTATAAATTCTTCAGTATGCATCTCTGACTAATAAGGAGTATGCATGCCTGTGTGTTTCCCATCACCAGTGTGTTCAATGGTTTTTAATTTAAGGAGAAGCAGAGAAAGAACAGTAGAGACTCCAGCTAGTTCTTGGCCTGAGAAGCTCTCACCTCTCTTCCCTGGAAGAAAGAGAAAAGTTACCTCCTCTGGGAAGCTTCCTGACCCTTTAGGGCAGTTAATACTCCTGTCCTCTGTGCCTCCCCACTGTTTTTCAGTGACCTGTAGCATATGAATAATTGAATAATTGCACTGCATTTGTAGCAGGTGCAGCAGAAATGAAAACAGACTGTTTTTGCACCTCCCTGCCCTCTCCTCCTCCCCTGTTCTCTAGGAGAGGCTGTCCCAAAAGTTCACAGTGAGACTAGGAGCTGGGGGTGGCGCGGCCTGAGAGAAGGGTGTACTCCCAACGAGACCTCGATGCCGGAACTGGCTGATGCTTCTTCACTCTCAGTGGGGATTGCTGGAAGTGTGGGTCCATCCTCCAAAGTAGAACCCTTCCAGCTGGCAAGGACCAGGGTCAACATGGCATGCTGTCCATTGTTGCTGGTGGGGGCAAAAAACGAAAGTCTTCTAAATAGTATGCAGCTGTCTGTGCTAATCTGTATAAATGTTTATTATTTTTGTTTTCTACAAAAGCATTACCTGTAATGTAATTTTTTTTTTCAAATTACCATGGTAATGCATAGTTACCTCATTTGCTCCAAGATAATCAAGAGTTGACCATAATAACATTTTAAATACATATAAAATGGCCTAGGAGGTAGAGTGAGGTAGGACCAAGCATAGCCCTCATGGCACAGGGTTACAGGGAACACCCCGCACTGCGGTCAGTCCACCTGCGCACGGGGAAAGAGTCACACGCATGGTCCTGTGATACCAGGCCTGGGGCAGATTTCTTAACTGGGGCAAAATAAAGGATCTATGGATCAGGATCCTGAGAGTTTTGAGAAGTGATGCCAGGATCAGAGAAAGCACAGGGCCTGCGGCATCGGCTTCGCAGCTGCTCTGGCGTCATCACTCACTTTGTGTGCACGTGAATGACGCTCCTTAGGGTACAGGCCCTGGGGAGCGTGAGGGGCTCCCCTGAGTTCTCTCTGCCATCGCTGTTGTGGGTCACTGGTTGTTGCCACTTAGGTTTCTCTCTCTAGTTAGCTGGGACCTGGTAACCAAGAGAGTGAGAAGAGAGGACGACTGCCCCGTCTGATGGGCCCACATTCTCTCTCACATTTTCTTCCTTGTTCCCACTCCACACTTTGCTATCAGCACCCACTTGGCACCACATCCAGAAACTTAACCATCATGGATTTGCGGGGGCATCTTCTCCGTCTTTTCCACTCTGAAAGACTGGGTATCTCAAGACATAAGTGAACTAGAAAGTCATGTCTCATCACATATACACGCAAAATGTTGGGGAGTCTTGCTCCCTATTTTTCTTTTGATGAAAACATATTCAATTAATCTAAAGGCTCTTAGTTGCTACAGGTTTCTGAAACAGAAACAAACTACGAGCAACAATGACGAAAAACTTGGGAGGGTAGCAGAGGGCAGGACTTTGATCTATTTGTGAAGGTAAATGACACTTTCTTAATCAGTTCAAAAATCACTGCTAAAATATTATTACCCCTTTGGGTCTTCAAACCGTAGATTCGCTTCTCCCTTGTTCGGTGAGTCGTTGACAAGTATTTATAATAATACAGTTTTTATGTTGGTACCTGAAAGACGTTACATCTCTACCTTAGGCATTGTGTCATAAGTCATAAGGTAGGAGTGTTAGGTTACCAATAACTCCAAATATTTGGGATTTTTGGAGCAGACACCACAGTATTAAGAAACTAATATGTAACATTCTGGTTGTTTGGAATTCTAGACTTCTGCTAAGGAAATTACTCAGAACATTTTCTTAAGGAAATAGAATAGTAAGAAAATTTGAGTCTTTAATTAAAAGCTTTACAGAATCCATCACTGAACAGAGCCACAAACTCAACATGAACAAAGATTTATTTTACAAGAGGAGTGAAAAAAATTTAAAGCTGATGTCATCCATTTTACAGCTGTTTATTATAGTGAAAGGTTTTGGTGGTCTGATGCATTTTTATTATGTATTGTTAAGATTTCCATAATATTTTTAAACCTCATTTGTCAATCTTTTGATATGTATTTTAATTGAAAATCCAATAAATATAACACCTATTTAAAAATTAAAGTAACAAAATATTCCTTTAATATAGTAGCTTCCTTTTTATGTGACTGATTTATTTAGAGCACCAAGGCAGAAAAATTCATTTAACTGTTTTGTATTAAAGGCCTTCTCAGTAATCTATTTAGTTGATTATGTACTTTCAAATGACAAAAACAGAACTCATGTTTGTTATGTTGAAAGTTTTCCATATTGAGGGGCTATGTTTGGAGACTCCTTGGCGATTCTCTCAAACAGAGGAGAGCAGACAGAAGGAAAATGTCTGGGCAATTGAAAATGGGTTATTTCCTGCTTAGAATCAAAAAATTGTATTATCGCAAAGTTGTAAGAATCTGATGCTTCGGAGACTTGAAACTTTTTATTGGGAAAACTTGTTCTTATCAGAGTGTGGTACTCCATGTTAATATGTTTATACTTTTAAAGTATCAGTGGAATATACAGAATGTATATATGTACATATTTCTATGTTTATCTACACATCCTACACATTCTCATGCACTATTCTGTACCACAGCACTTTTTTTTCTTTCTTTCTTTTTTTTTTTCCCAGAGAGAGAGAGGAAGGAAGGGAGAAAGAGGGAGAGAAACATCACTGTGAGAAAGAAACATTGATCAGTTGCCCCTCCTATGCACCCAGCTCAGGGACCAAACCCACAACCTAGGCATGAACCCTGACTGGGAATTGAACTGGTGACCTTTTGCTTTGCAGGATGGCATCCAACCTACTGAGCCACACCAGTTGGGACAAGACATGTACTTTAATAAAATTTATTGAATATCTAAGTACTGTGTGCCAGGTACTGTTTAGTTTGAAAAGAGTTCCCTATTTTACAAAATATTTTGAGAGAGAGAGAGAGAATAGGTCACCTAAAAGGTGAGGGTTCTTCTGTCACAGAAAAACACACAGTGTAATAAATAATGGCATCATTAAAAACTGTCATCTTTGCAAAATACAGTAATTGCTCTACATATCCCTTGTTCATTTCCCTGTGAACCGGCATAAGTGTGTCTTGCTGGAAATGCATCTTCTCCTCCTGTCTGCTTCCAGCCACTTATCTGTTCATTACTGTCATGTCTGAGCTGGTTTCAGACATGCCAGGTGTGTGGTGTCACCTGCCTGACGTCCGTTCCAAATACAGACATTTACACGTGTGAGTATTAAAGCAATAGATCTTCCTTATGACAAGAAAAAAGCTGACTGCAGAAAAGCGAAGCTTCTGGGACAAGTTTTCTGAGCACACCTGGGCTTGTTCATGGGGGGAGAAAACCTCATTAGCCCTAGCCCTTCCAGTCTGAGGGGGAAGAAATAATTAAAGTATCTGAAGCAACCTGCGCTTTGGAAGGGGCGACACTTTCAGAGGACCTATCAGACACAAGGCTCACGATAAAAAGTTCTGGGAGCTTAGTGTAGAGTGACAGAAGCCTTTTTTTGTTCCCTTCCATAAAAACCAACTAAATAAAAATTAAAATATTTATGAATCAAAAATTTCCCAATAAATATATTTAAATTTAAAAAGTTAATTTCTATAACTTATGAAACTTTAAAGAACAGAAAAATAGCAAGAAAAATTAAGGCATTTAACTATTAAAATATTAATCTTCAGGGAAATTTTAGAAGTAGTAACATAAGCCAAGTTTTGGTAGTCTTTCTTCTTTCCTGAATGATATATTTTGAAGTTTGGTGGGTGGGGTGTTGTCCTTTGTCCTAAAGAGGTTGTGAGATGCTCTAGTGAGGGGTATGTAAATGACCCCAGTGGGTGGGCTTTCATTCTATACAATCCCTTTGACCCATCTCAGTCCACTAATGCAGCTATTGAGGGGAGGGAGTAGCTAAATTATTTTAGAAACTAAAATCCTACATAACTGTTAACAGTAATGTCACTTCCTCTTTATTCTTGGATGTACCTCATTCAAGTGGTTCTTTGCATTGATGGACACAATAAACTGGACCAGGCCTTGAGAGTATTATGTGGACATCTACTAAGCAACCCATCAGCATGTATCGGCACAAAGATGAACACCTTATTTTTCCAAAGGTTTTATATTCTTACTAGAAGGCCTTGAAAATGTGTTAGCAAGCATAGATAAAGACAGGTAAATTGAAAAAGTTCAAAGGCCATCATACTGTATTTTACTTTAGATCTTTTATTGTGAGTTCCTTTTTTTTTCTGGTATATTTTATTGAGTATGCTATTACAGTTGTCCCATTTTGCCCCGCTTTAACCCCTCCACCCTGCACCCCATACTATCATCCCCACACCTCTTAGTTCATGTCCATGGGCTGTACATATCAGTTCTTCGGCTTCTTAATTTCCTATGCTATTCTTAGCCTTCCCCTATCTATTTTATTTTATTTTTTTGGTCAACATTTTCCCACCACCACTTTCCCCAGCCCCATCAACCCCCACCTCCCACCCTCAATCCTTCCCCATTTGGCTTTGTCGATGGGTCCTTTAGGCATGTTCCTTGATGGCCCTTCCGCTCCCTTCCCCCTGTCATTGCCCTCCCATCTCCCCTCTGGTTACTGTCAGTTTCTTTTTTATTTCAATGTTGCTGGTTATATTTTGCTTACTTGTTTATTTTGTTGATTAGGTTCCACTTATAGGTGAGATCATATGGTATCTGTCTTTCACCGCCTGGCTTATTTCACTCAGCATAACGCTCTCCAGATCCATCCATGCTGTTGCAAAGGGTAGTAGCCCATTCTTCCTTTCTGCTGCCTAGTAGTCCATTGTGTAAATGTGCCATAATTTTTGATCCACTCATCCTTGTGGTCTGAGAAAATACTTGATTTGATTTCAGTTTTCTTAAATTTGTTGAGGCTTGTTTTGTGTCCTATCATGTGGTCTGTCTTTGAAAATGTTCCATGTGTATTTGAAAAGAATGTGTAGTTTGCTTCTTTGGGATGAAAGGTTCTATATATATCAGTTAAGTCCATTTGATCTAATGTGTCATTCAGTTCCTCAATATCTTTGTTGATATTTTATTTGGATGATCTATCTATTGTTGACAGTGGGGTATTAATATCCTCTACTGTAAGTGTGTTGCTGTCTATAGCTTTCTTGAAGTCCTCCAGGATTTTCCTTATATATTTGGGTGCTCCTATGTTGGATGCATATAGATTTACAATGTTTATGTCTTATTCTGAGTTCTTTATAGAAGTTACTATAAAAGTTTTACAAAAACATTTAGTGCATGTCATATAGGTAAAAAGAGTCTTCCTAAGTTTTCCCATGATATACTGATAAGAAACAGTTTATGAAGAACCCCCCGTCCCCCATCTATACCCACCTCTGATCCGAATGCATTTCTTCTTTCCATAAATGGGGAAAGTGAAAAACTGGGAAGAAGGTTTTGGTGCTCTACTGAATCAAGATTAAAATCACAATTTGGGACTATTTCTCCACCTTTCATAAATTGCTCTTGGCCTATTGCAACTAGGATAAACATTTAGACACATGCACACAAGAACATAGGAATAATATTAGACTGTCAACACCAAGAGGGAAAAAGAAGCAAAACTATAAAAGTAAAGCAAAGTGAAGGCTCCCCATTTTTTACTTTCCTCCAGTAATTTTTCTGATATGAAACCAACCTGACAGTCCCTAGAAGCATAGATGATTTAGCCCTAAATTCTAGTTCCACTGAGAACATTTTCTTTGTTCAACTGTATCACAGAAGATTTTGTTTGCATAATGCAACAGGGTGGTATGGGTGGCTTTGTGTGGTCAGAGACGGATTGTTATTTCTCTGTTGTGTGCTGATGGTATGGTGAGCACTGTTGTTCTCCTCCACCCCCTTCCAATATCCAAGAGAGTGTGCAGTATATGTGAGGGTTTGTGGGAGAGAATATTGTAGGAGATAAGGGGGAAGAAAGGCACACAATGTACAGATAGACGATTTTTCTGTTTTTGCTATTCTATCTGCAATCTAGACCTCAGCTGCCCATGAACTCAGAATTGGGGCTCATTTACTACTTTGGACCATTCTTTCAACTGACCTTTAGTTAAATATTTTTTATCAGGTACAATCCTCGGTGCTCATTTACTTCTACAAATAGAAACCAAAGACATACTCTGACCAATTACCAAGGGTATCCACAGAAAAGCCTGGGCTTTTCATAAAGCCCCATGAAAAAGAACTTCCCTCCAACTCAAACATCCCTCCTCCCTTTGTCTCCTTCTTCCTTCCCCTTCCTTCTCTCTTTCTTTTCTGCCTTTCCTTTCTAATCTTCTCTTTCTTTGTAAACCTCTTTGCTTTTTTTATTTCTGAATTCAGAAATAAATACATATCTTGAGAAAACATACTTAAAAGACTTTTATTAGCTTTAAGGCATATCATAAACATAAAGCATATCAAAAAAACCTCAGAAAATTTAAAAAGATGTGTGATTGCTTCCCTTACTGTGAGGTCCATTACCTCACTTTGGAAACCATTGATAGGTTTCAATTGGGTGAATCCTAAGGCCTCTTCCAGCTCTAAACTTAAGTAAACCTGAGTAGTATAACACCAGTAATTCTCTCTGAAATTGTACTTGATCCGGAGGAACTCAAGCAGTCCCTTTCAAAAACAAAATGCAGATATATTCTGTAGTTGACAGCAGCCACGTGGTCCTTGGGAGCTCATCATGAACCCCCTTTAAGGCCATGTTTCCCCGAACAGTCACATAATTCTCCAACTCCACTGCAGACAATGAACCTGAGTGTCAGGTGTGGGGCTCAGCAATTTGCATTACCATAATGTCCTACTAGGTGACCCTAGTTCAGTCAACAAGACATTCCTGTCACCCAAGTGGAATCCAGAGCATGCTTTCATTCTGAGAAGCAGGAGCCAGGAAGGAAGAAGCAGCCATGTGATGGCATGGGAAAACTATTGGAGTACATTTTTCCAGGTCATTAGATACTGTTCTAACTCATTTGTTTGATAATAGCTGCTTTGATTCTATTTTATTGATAGTCCATAATTTATTCAATGGTCCTTGATTGTTATACATTGAGGTTGTTTCTTATTCTCCTTTTCTCCATTACAAATACTGCTTCAATAAACATTCTTTGGGATTTTATTATATATCCATATTTAACAATGGATTTTATTTTTTAATTTATTTTCTTTAATTTTTCAATTACATTTGACTTTCAGTATGATATTAGTTTCAGGTATATAGCATAGTGGTTATACATTTATACAACTTACAAAGAGATACACCTATAAGTCTAGTAGCCACCTGGCATCATACATAGTTATTATAGTATTATTGAGTACATTTCCTAAGCTGCACTTTACATTCTCGTGACTGTTTTGTAACTGCCGATTTGTTTTTCATAATTCCTTCACCATTTTCAGCCAGCCCCCAACCCCCTTCCATCAGTTTGTTCTGTTATCTATGAGTTTAACAATGGATTTTAAATAATGATAAGAAGTTTAGAAATATCCATACTTATTATAATTTTATTTCTATAGAACTGATTCCTAGACATGGAATAAAAAAGTTGAATCAGAAAGTGTGAACATTCTGCATTTTAATGGATACTATCAAATTATTCCCACATTAATTGTAGTATTCCTTAGTGCCACCTACAGTTTAACCGGCAGTGGATGTTAACACTCTTAATTTTTTGCCAATCTGATAGGCAAAAAAATGACATTTTATTCTTGGTCTAATTTGCATTTTCCTGACTACTAATGAGGTTGAGTTTCTTTTCATATATTTGTTACTTCTTCTGTTAATTGCCCACTCACATCCTTTACCAGTTATTCCATTTTTTAAAAAGTCAATGTGTAGGAATTCCTCATGTGTTAGGAATATTACCCTTTCAATGGCAAATGGTGAAAATATTATGCAAATATTATCTTTTACTCTATTGTTTGTCTTTAATCATTCTTTTTGGTGCTGTTGTCTTACCAAAATTTCACTACTTTTAAATTTAATAATGACACATTTAACACCTTATATTTAGTTTTAAGTTGCATCATCATTTTGACATGAAGCTAATTACAGAACAGAGAAGTAAATGCTTTCCAGTCAAGAGCTTGACCATAACTGTTTTTCCACAGCTGTCCTCCAGCAGAGTTTGATGTGGATTATTGCAATATTTTCAGAAAGCAGAGTAGGTAGATTGAGGAAAAGATTGTACAGAGTGTATACCATTGCTCTTTAGTGCTTGAAATGATGTCACCTTAAGTAATGCATGCTTATTGAATACCCAATGCAACTTTTTGAACAGGTTGTTCCACAGATGCCCATGGCCAGAGAACAAAGTAATATCTCATGTTATCAGAATTGAAAATATATTAATATTGTAATAGTTTATTCATCAAGGAGAGTAGGAAAAACATTTTAAAAGATATGCAGAGAAAAATTCACAAAAAAAAATCCATATGAAGACAATAATATTGTGTCCAGATGAAAAAAATGACTTAAAGTACTCATAATCATAATAAATACAAATTAACATTAATATACTATTTTACCCATCGAAATGATAATACATAAACACAGTTGAAGGATTGAAAATCAGGTATTTCTATGGGTTAAAAAATGTAACTTTATACAAACTTTCTGGAGAGCATCAAAATATGTACATTCTTTGATTCAGAAGTGTAAAATCCAGAAGTTGACACTGAAGAAATAACAAGGGGTCAGCACAAAAATTATCTTCCAAATATTTACTGAAGTCTCATTTAATAAAAAATTAAGCTTTTTGCAACAAAAAGAAATTGACTAAATAAATTTTAATGATCCACATTAAAGAATACTATGTCCATTAAATTTTATAATTATTAATTTATTTTTCCTTTTTTCTTTTTAAAATTATATTCTATTGATTATGCTATTACAGTTGTCTTGGTTTTCCCCTTGGCCCCCCTCCACCCAGCACCCCCTACTCCCTCAGGCAATTCCCGTACCCGTTGTTCATGCCTGTGGGTCATGCGTAAAGTTCTTTGGCTACCCCAGTTCCCATACTGTACTTTACATCCCCATGGCTATTCTGTGACTCCTCTTTGTACTTCTTAATCCCTTCACTTTCACCAATTCCCCCACACCCCCACTCCCATCTGGCAAACATCAAAACTCTCCCCTGTATCCATGATCATGTCTCTGTTCTTGTTTGCTTAGTTCATTTTTTAGATTCAAATGTTAATAGATATGTGTTTATTGCCATTTTATTGTTCATAGTTTGATATTCTTCTTTTTCTCAAATAAGTCCCTTTAACATTTCATATAATAATGGTTTGGCAATGATGAAATCCTTTAGTTTTCTCTTGTCTGGGAAACTCTTTATCTGCCCTTCGATTCTGAATGATAGCTTTGCTGGGTAGACCAGTCTTGGCTGTAGCTCCCTGCTTTTCATGACTTTGAATATTTCTTGCCAATCTCTTGTGGCCTGCAAAGTTTCTGTGAGAAATCAGCTGACAGTCTTATGGGTATTCCCCTGTAGCTAACTAACTTCTTTTCTCTTGCTGCATTTAAGATTCTCTATTTATCTTTAACCTTTGGCACTTTAATTACGATGTGTGTTGCAGTGGACCTCTTTGTATCCATTTTGTTTGGGACTCTGTGCTCCCTGGACTTGCATGTCTATTTCCTTCACCAAATGAGGGATGTTTTCTTTCATTATTTTTTCAAACAGATTTCCAATTTCTTGCTCTTTTTCTTCTCCTTCTGGCACCCCTATGATATGACTGTTGGACCTCTTAAAGCTGTCCCAGAGGCTGCATATACTATCCTTATTTTTTTGGATTCTTTTCTCCTCTTGCTGTCCTGATTGATTGGTTTTTGCTTCCTTATGTTCCAAATCATTGATTTGATTCTTGGCTTCATCCACTCTACTGTTGTTTCCCTGTAACTTGTTCTTTATTTCAGTTAGTGCATCCTTCCTTTCTGACTGGATCTGTTTTATGCTGTTGAGGTCCTCAATAAGTTCCTTGAGCATCCTTGTTACCAGTGTTTTGAACTCTGCATCTGATAAATTGCTTATCTCCATTTTGTTTAGCTCTTTTTCTGGAGTTTTGATTTGTTCTTTCATTTGAACCATGTCTCTTTGTCTCCTTGTTTTGGCAGCCTCCCTGTACTTGTTTCTATGTATTAGGTAGAGCTGCTTTGGCTCCATGTCTTGGTAGTGTGGCCTAATGCAGTAGGTGTCCCATAGGGTCCAATGGCATAGCCACCCCTGTCGCCTAGCTGGTAACTCAAGGTATGCCCTTCATGTGGGCTGAGTACTTGAAATGATGCACTTTCCCTTTTAGTTGATCTTTGGTTGCTGTTGGCAAATCAATGGGAGGTATCTACCCAGGCCAGCCAGCTGCAAGGGCTGGCTGTGACCACTGACCACCAACCCCCACTGTCCATGGAGGATCAGCTCTGTAGAGGCAGGGTGGTGGTGCTCCAACATGGTCTGTAGCTGTCCACTGGGTGTGCAGGCTCTGGGGTTTCCCAGGTGGTACAGGCAAAGGTCAACCCTCACCTGTGTTTTTTCCAGGGCCACCCTTCCTAGGCTATAAAGCAACCTGAGATGGCTTCTACTTGTGCTGGGCTTGGAGATTCCCAGGCAAAACCAAGCTGTGAATCAAGGCTGGCTGCTACTTGTGTCAGGCCTGGAGCTCACTGAGGCCAGTTGTTCTTATTTGAGAAGATTTAAGAAGTTGTGAGGCAAGAGCCTAGATAAGCCATTCATATGGAAAAGTAACTTGGGTGGGTCCATAATTTGGGTGAGTTGGAGTCTCAGGGGATCTCCAGGGCCAGACAAAGTGTTATCCAGGTTGATGGACTCTCAGATACGGCACCAGCTTGCCAGCTCTGTAGGGCTGATGGGGGAGGTTTCAGAAAGGGACAATGCCTCTGCTCACCTTGATGCCAGATATTTCACTTCCTCTCTTTATGCCGCGGGTGCCTTTCAAGCTGTGCCTCGGTGCTGGAGCTCAGAGGGAGTGGGTCTGAGTAGGTGAGTCCATTTGTGTGTTCTTTAAGAGAAACTCCTTGGGGTTCCTGAAGTTTCTTCCACTGACTCAGTTCCTGCTGGGTTTTGCAGCCAGAAGTTGTGGGGACTTATCATCCTGGCACTCAAATCCTGGGCTGGGGGGACCTGGTGTGGGACTGGAACTCCTCACTCCTGAGATATCCCTCCCGAATTTTTATCCACCAAACGTGGATGTGGGACCAGCTTGTTCCACACCTGCACCACTCCTACCAGTCTGGATAAATGTGGTTTCTCTAATTCCGTAGTTGTCAGACTTCCATTCAACTCGATTTCTGATGGTTCTGAGTGATGGTTTTTGGTATGCTAGTTATAATTTTAATATAGTTGTGGGAGGAGGCAAGCCATGCCTGCGCATGCCACCTTGTTGACCAGAAGTCCAATTTATTTTTTCGGTACTTACTGAGCACTTACTGTGTGCAACTCAATAGTCTGGCAACTTGGGTATATCACCCTTGGCGAAAACAGCATTTATATTTTCTAATTTTAGAAGAAAGCTTAGAATGTTGCTAAAAAAGAGGTTACAAAATATCACGTGTAATAATAAGAGTATTACAAAAGAGAATACATAATAGTATAGAAAAAGTTGGCTGTAATACATTAAATATTCATAATGATCAACTTTGGATCCTGAATTTTTTCTTTGTGAGGTTTTGCGTTTTCTAAATGTTTTATGATGAACATACACTGTTTTATAAAATAATGTATAAACCTGAGGTAGAATGGGATTAGGTTTCCATGTATCCAAGGCATTTGCTTTCTCATTTGGTTTTTAAATCTCTTGCATTGCCTTTGACATCAATCACTTAGTAATAAAAGCTCTTCTAAGCTTTCCTTAAAGTTCAACTATCTCCTAGTGGTTTTGAATTTTGGAATGACTCCAACCTAAAGGTCTATCTTAGTCAGCTTGAGCTGCCATAACAAAACTGCATAGACTGAGTGACTGAACAACAGAAATTTATTTCCTATAGTTCTGGAGGCTGGGAGTTCAAGCCTGGGGGTGCCAACATAGTCGGGTTCTGGTGAGGGCTCTCTTCTTGGCCTACAGATGGCCTCCTTCTCCAATAATCTCACATGGCAGAAAGAGAGAGGAAGAAAGAGAAAGAGAGAATGCAAACTGTCTGGTGTGTCTTCTTACAAGAGCACTATTTGTATCTTGAGGGCCCCACCCTAATGACTTCATCTAAACCTAGTTATTTCCCACAGATCCCATCTCCAAGTACCATCACATTGGGAGTTAGGGCTTTGACATGAATTTTGGTGGCACAGCATTCAGTCCATGGCAAGTGCAGTCAAGAGGCACAGACAGCAGACGGTCAGAGGAAAGCCGTGTGGACTTAGTGCACATCCGTATGAAACTAGATGAAAAAGACTGTACCTCCTGTCTGAAAAGGGAAAGTTTGAGGGACTATAAAGACTTATAAGGATTATGAAGGACAAACTTCTGGGATGGGACATCTACATAAGCTAGAAGGAAGTAATACCTAAATGGGAGATTGAGGAGCTACCCTATCCAGTTGGTAATAAATATACAGAAACATTTCCCCCAAGCGGAATGGCTGGAACATGAACATATCTTAGGAATCTATGAAAAGTAGTTCTTATAGGGGCTTTTCAGGAAAGGTAAGGATTTGGGAGGCCTTACCTTTATATTTGAAGCTGTGGAGAGAAAATAATGGTGCTGCTCCCAAAAACTTATAAGAAAGTTTTGAAGGCACTGTTAGAAAAAGAATCTTAAAAACAGATTCAGTGTTGTGAGTAAAAGAACAATTCTGGCCCAAATCGTATTATGATCCAGAAGGTGTATATCAACTACACATGAAATCACTACTTTTGAAAACATTGTTTTCGAGGTGGGCAGCAAATAGCTTGTAGAAGAATAAATTCAACTGACAAGGCAAAAGAATGGTTAAGTCAATGTCCAATATTCCAACTAAAAGGAGCCTGACCTCAAAGGTCAGACTGCCCACCCAAGGAGAGCCTCAGATGATACTTGGGCTTAGTGTTTGGTCCCCCCACTGCCTACCCACGGTGGCCTCTTGCATTTGATGATATAGAAAAAGGCACAGGTACACGTGATCTGAGCTATTTGCAGTTGAATTTGCTCAGATGACTCCCATCCCTCATTTTCCCCAAATGAGAGACCTTAGAAAAGGGCATTCTCCAGTGTGGCAAAGAGAAGGCTGAGGGAAAACATGATTGGGGTTGGTTGGGAGGGCAGTGAGGGATGAGCTTATAGGCAATGTATACTTGTCTGAATTGATTAGGTTTAGCCTTATCAGTGAGACAGTTAAGTTACCTCAAAATCATTTGAGTCTTTCCATTGAAAGTTTTTTGCCTTTTCCCAATTTGATGGGTTATATTCATCTAGTAAGTCACCAATTAAATTAGGACATTTATGAGAAAATTAAATATAAAATGGCTATGTCTCAAATTTGTAGGTTCTGGTTAATGTTTTTGCTTTTACACATGACCTGAGGTATAGATCTCAAAGTGGCCTCCAGGTCACTTTTTATTGTTTATTAATTAACCATCAGAATGGAACTGGATAGGCAGCCAATAGGATAGTTGCCAATATCATGGAGATTTGAAAAAAAAGAAGAAGAAGAAGAAAGCACCTATGATTCCAGAAATTCTGTATTCACATATCCCCACTCCCTGTCTACACCTCCCAGCTCCCACCCCACCCATTACACACAGATGTATCCACACAATAGCTGCTATTAAGCCAGAAAGAATGAAGTAGTTTTGGTCACAGGAAAAGAACCATAGTGTATTGTTAAGTGAAAAAATAGGAACTTTCCAAAGAGTGGAAATAGTAGCAGCTCAATTTTGTGAAGTATATGTGTTAATATATGTGCATAAATAAAAATGTGAAATAATTAACAATATGTTAACAAAATAGTCATGTTTGTTTTAATAATTTCGTTGTGTCTGACTTTTTATCAAGGCATGTGTTTACTTTGTTACTGGAGAAATAAAGAAAAATAAAGAATGAAATACAAAGGTTTCAATTGGTGGGAAAATCCCTGTGCTCTGGAGATCTTGCACCAAGCAATACACATTTCTTTCTTTGCTTTTTTTAACTTTCGGTTGATGCCAAGTTATTCCCTCCATCATTCTCTCTCTCTGGGTCCCAACCTTTCTCCCTATAACAATCAGATTATGAGAATTTCAGGAGGTCAGGAGTTCTAGAAATCATCTTAATCACGGGGCCAGTGTCAAGAGGCACCTTGTTTGTTTCCCAAACGAACAGGGGTGTGACTTCATCCATGTCTGGCAGAGGCGGTCAGAGGGTTTTTGTCCTCACGTTTGGAGGACCAGGCTGCTCTGGGCACTCCCACTGCACCCTTAGTCCTTGCTGCTTGTTTGGCTGTGGCCTCTTATGCATCCCCTCCTTCCTGGCTTTCCTGGTGGAGTCAGGACCTTCAGGGACATGAGCAGCATGTTAGGTTTCCTCCTGCCAGCCCCCTGAGTCTTCTTACTTAGATTCGAGGCAGCCCCAGGTGCATGGGGTCTCCTGGGGAGGAGCGGGGCTGTTTTCTGTACCATCCGCAGCCAGCCTCCAGGAAGGAAGACCCCATCATTGACTTGGAGTTATTAAGTAGTCAAGGAAGTACTAGGTCAGCTGCTAACTCTTTTCTATGCCTGAGTTTCTTTGGAAACTGTTCAATAAATGCTGTTCAATAAATTCAAGAGACTTCTTTTTCTCTGGCTTCTTCATTTGCTGGTTAAGGATAGGAACTAAGAAATGTGTTCTGCTTTAGTGTGTGAGGAAAGGTATTTGCCAGCTTCTGTAGGTTTTGTTTATAATGTTTTGAATACGAAATTATTTTCAATTAATTATTTTTGAAAAAATGTTCATAAGATTTTTAAGAAAAGAGGTTTAGAGAGGATGGGCATGGAGCAATCATAGTGTAGCTGTATTGCAAGGATTTGTTGACTGAATGTTTATTGTGGGATTTTGGGTGAGGCAAGTTATAGGAGGGAAGAGCTTTGTTTCTCAGAGAGGGGGCGTTATGCAAAAGCCCAGGGAGGAGCCTAAGCTTCCAACAGCATCTAGAAGCCCTCTTGCTAATCAATTCTGTTTTCTGTGGGTGTGTTTCAAAGTGCTTTTACTTGACAAGTGCAGCTTCCTTTAATGGGCTGTTGAAGTGGAATGTATAGGTATTTTCTGGCTTTTAAAAAGAGATAAGAAGTAAACTTCATTAAGAGGCCTCATTTTAGTAATATATAGGATTACACTTTGAAAGCATATTAAACTTGTGACCTGAAATACTGGCATCTTCCATATATTTCCTTTTATATATTGATTATGAAAAGATTCTGTCCATCTATTTGAAAGTGTAGATGACAAAGCAGGATAGTATCCATTTCAACCCACTATCAGGATTCCGTTATGTTTTGGTCTTGTACAGCGCTGTGGCTAGGGGCTAGCAATGAATCTTCCCTGATCCTTGGTGTGCTTGTGTACTAGAGAATGATGATTTACTGTCCAGATCTATTTACTCTGGGCTAGGAGTTTACAAAGTCACATTTAGAAAATGTATACACCAGGAAGTAGTTATTAGTTGAACATGCTGGGCATGCTCTCACCTCTGGGCCTTTGCACTTGCTGTTGCCTCGGCCCGAGATTCCCTTAGCTTCTGCTTCTTCACTTCAGGTCTTTACTCTGATGGCACCTTCTCAAATGTACCTCATCCCAGCACACCCTATCTCCTCCATTTATCATTATCTAATTATTTGGCTCCGATCTCCTTGCACTAAAATGCAAGTGTGATAAGGGATTTTTGTGTGTTTGGTTCCCTACTGTATCCCTAGGGCTTGATACTGTGCCTGACACAGTTTTTATTAGTTGGATGGCAGTACATTGAATTGATAAGCTTGTGTATATGTCACTTTTACTTGGACATGATTTCCCTGTGAATAATCCTGACCCCAAGGTGAACTGTATGAAGGGACATAGATATTAAGGTTGAACATCTGTGAGTCTGTGACTATGTGGAGTGGCCACAGACCTGCTACGAGAGGTGCAGAGTGTCATCATGGTTAGGAATCTCCTCTTACTTCCACTGGACAATTTTACTGCTGTTTCTTCAGATGGGGCTATTCCCACAGAGTAAACCTGGCACCACAAGGACCCCATTACCTTCCCTGGACACTTGAAATCAGTTCCCGGACTTTTTTGCCTTGACCTGACCCCTGTGCTTGCTCTGTTCATGCTGCCAATGTCATTTTTGGTGGGAAGCTTGAAAGTGGGTCTGTATTCTCTATTTCTTGACTCCCAACTTGAAGAACCAAATCTTGCACATTCCTTGAGCTTATCTGCTGGGTGAGTCTGCACGACTAATGTCATGTTTTACTCCTCCAAGCAGGCAGGAGTCAGTCTGAGTACAGTTGCTATTATATCTTGCTAGTGGCATGCTCTAACTATATCTTATCAGTGGTTTTTGGTAGGAATCAGGCACTTAGAGACATCTGAGACTTTTCGAGGTTGAGCCTATCACTTTTAACGTTTATTGGCAAGCACCAAAAGTACTTTCTAGTTGAGATGTTCCTTCCCTCTGGTCCAACATTCTCAACCTGGTTGAAATTTCCAGTCATTTTTTGGATTGTGGCATAATCCTTGATAGGTCTCTTTAAAATGAAAGTACATTCTTGTGGTAGGGAACCCATTAACCCAGGGGTGCTCATTGGCATGGACTTACTCCATTGGAATTCCTAGTGGAGAAACAGATAGATACCTGATAGCATGGGCACCAGGATAGTAATTTTGATGGAGGTGGCTGGTAAGAGAGAGAGCTGAAGTGTGGGAACTGGGGCATTGACTGCAGATGGCAGACATGAGCAAATGGCATTAGAAGAGGTCATGACTGTGAGGGAACTTGAGAAGTGGAAAGAAAGGAAGTCGTAAGAAAAAGGAGAGAGCGTGAGAAGACAGGCATGTGGGACCAACAAAAACCCTCAGAGTTTTGTACCAGGATCTTCTACAGCCTGGCCTGCAAGATGATGTGTACTTTTTTTCTCTTTCAATGGAAAAGGAATAAATCATAGTCTCAGAAGACTCCTGAGTTGTAAGAATTGGCCCCACATACTTTGGGTTTATAATTCTATTTAGCTCCTCTCTTTTTCTAAGTAGTAATGCATTTGTGCTTGGAAATGAATTGACGCATGGATCTTCTTATTCCCCCTCAGCCTTCTTTTATGCAAGTAGAGCGTTGAACACAGAGCTGTGCCTACGAATTATCAAACCTAGACAAGAAATCAGGTAGATCAGCTTTGAGGTAGTCTTGGTAGTATAAATGTCCGAAGCCTTGCTGTATTTAGGATGCATATTTAACATCCTCTTTTTTTCTTCAGTCCCCATGCTCATTCATTTTGTAGACTCTGAAGTCATATGGCATTTTAGAGTGGTTGATGCAGGGCAGAGGGGACAGGGCTCACTGAATGGGGTCATGAGTTCTGGGAACACGCTTGGCTACATCAGACTCCACTGACCTATAAAAAGTGTTGTTAATCTTCTTACTGTCTACCTTACAAGATCTGGGAGGAGAAATGAGGTAATGTCTACTTAGACCTTTGAGCTTCTCGGAATAACAGCCTTCTACAGTAATATGATTTGCTAATGCATTTGTTTGTATTGTAATGGAGTATAATTCCATTTACCTAAATTTCTTTAGATGTCTCTAGAATGTCTGATAGTCTTGCACAGGGGAAGTAGTCCAGCTCTGAGAGTGGGGACTGGGTCTAGACTGGAACCCTTGAAGGGTACTCAGCCAAATGAGCCAGCTATGAATTTGTGAGGTTAAGGGAAGGAAGCTGGGAGAGAAAATATGGGCGCTAGAGGTGGTGGTGATGGGGAGAGAACATTGTAATTATCTTCGGAGTGTTTATATCATACTTTTAAGTCATGTTGTTTTACTAAAGATCAATACCTCTGTGTATTTTAAAATATATGTTTATTTTAATTTCGCAGTATTACATATGGCAGGACTCATCTATAATATTGACCCTACTGTCACTCTCTATAATTATAGACTCCTTTAACTCAGCCCCCTTCATGACTTTATTATATTCCTTGGATTCCTTGGGCCACAACCTGGTTGTTTAATACCTTCTTTCAAAGTCAGACACCAGCAGTTCAATACAAACACTAACAAATTTATAGATTCATTTGTAAAGCACTAGTAAATTACTAAATAATGCTTTATCTTGTTCTGTAGATAAGGAAATGTCTTTTTTATTGAAAGAGTCCTGAGCAGTGTGATTTTTTTTATAACCTTCTTGAGCAATATTACAGTTGTGTTGGCTTTCTACCCAGTCCTAAAAAAAGAAATTAAAGAACAAAAGTGAGGGAAGTGTATATATATACATACTATAAAGATGTCAATTTAGGTTACAATTATTGTTATTGAACAGTTCTGTTGTGAAATTTTCTAGAAGTGATTGGTTCTTTGGCATTTTGAACCATTGTTTCAAAAGATGGTACCCTCTTTTTAATGAACTTTAAATAACTACTGAGTTAAACAGGAAAGTCAATAGCATATCTTCTTTTCCAGCGAGGAAATCACATGCATTTTTAAGAGCAGTTGCTTTGTATTTTTAGAGCAATGATACTAATCACATTTCTTTCTCTGGGGGAAGGAAAAGTGTTACAACTTTTATTTGCTATATTATAGAGTTTAATACAGAGAGTACATATCCTATTGCTCAAAATGTGGCCTGAAAAAATAAATTCCTACCAAACTTTGTGTTTTATGCCAGGGACATGTGAAAAGGGGCACTTTGTCAAATTAAGAACATATTATATACGAAAAATGATATAAAATACTGTGGAATTGCTCTTTAGACCAAGATAATCTTTTATTAAAAAATTATAACTCAGGTTACAGTTCATATGAGTTAGATTGTGAATAATCTTTTTTAAAGTATATTTTATTGATTATGCTATTACATTTGTCCCGTTTTTTTCTCCCCCTTATTCCCTTCCACCCTGCAACCCCCCTCCTACCAGGTTCCTCCACCAACCATTAGTTCATGTCTATCGGTCGTACACATAAGTTCTTTGGCTTCTCCCTTTCCTTTACTATTCTTAACCTCCCCCTGTCTGTTTCATACCTAATATTTATGCTCTTTGTTCCCTGTACCTTTTCCCCCATTCTCCCCCCTCCCTCTTCCCACCGATAACCCTCCATGTGATCTCCATTTCTGTGATTGTGTTCCTGCTCTAGTTGTTTGCTTAGTTTATGTTTAACGACTATCTGTTGATAGTCGTGAGTTTGTTGTCATTTTACTGTTCACAGTTTTGATATTCCTCTTTTTCTTAGATAAATCCCTTTAATATTTCATTTAATAAGGGTTTGGTGATGATGAACTCCTTTAACTTTACCTTATTTGGGAAGTGCTTTATCTGCTCTTCCATTCTAAATGATAGCTTTGCTGCATAGAGTAATCTTGGATGTAGGTCCTTGTCTTTCATGACATTGAATACTTCTTTCCAGCCCTTTCTTGCCTGTAAGGTTTCTTTTGAGAAATCAGCTGATAGTCTTATGGGAACTCCTTTGTAGGTAACTGTCTCCTTTTCTCTTGATGCTTTTAAGATTCTCTCCTTATCTTTAATCTTGAATAATGTAATTATGATGTGCCTTGGTGTGTGCTTCCTTGGGTCCAACTTCTTTGGGACTCTCTGAGCTTCCTGGACTTCCTGCATGTCTATTTCCTTTGCCAGATTGGGGAAGCTCTCTCATTACTTTTTCAAATAAGTTTTCAATGTCTTGCTCTTCCTTTTCTCCCTCTGGCATCCCTACGATTTGGATGTTGGAACGTTTAAAGTTGTTCTAGAGGTTGCTAAGACTCTCCTCATTTTTTTGAATCCTTGTTTCTTCATCCTGTTCTGGTTGAATGTTTATTTCTTCCTTCCGTTCCAAATTGTTGATTTGAGTCCTGGTTTCCTTCCACTTACAGTTGGTTCCCTGTGTATTTTTCTTTATTTCACTTTGCATAGCCTTCCCTTTTTCCTCTATTTTTTTTACCATACTCAACCATTTCTATGAGCATCCTGATTACCAGTGTCTTGAACTCTGCATCTGATAGGTTGGCTATCTCCTCGTTGCTTAGTTCTATTTTTGGAGTTTTGATCTATTCTTTCATTTGGGCCATATTTCTTTGTCTCAGCACTCCTGTTATATTGAAGGGGTGGAGCCTTAGGTATTCACCTAGGCGGGGCAGCCTATGTCACTATGTTGTGGTGCTGTATGTGGGGGTGTGGTCGGAGAGGCAACTATGCCACTTGCTCAGCTCTCACCCCGCTTTCAGTTACTTCCCCCACTACCCACAAGCAAATTGGGCTCTTCTGGTGCTGATTTCATGGTTGGTTTGTGTACATTCTATGACCCTGTGGGTCTCTCCAATGAACTCTCCTGTGAGGCTGGGAGTTTCTCCTACCATCACAACTCCCACAGATTTTTTACAGCCAGAGGTTTTGAGGCTCTCTTCCCGTGCTGGAACCCTGGGTTGTGTGATCCGCCTTGCTCCCCTGTTGTTCTTCCCAGTTTGTCCACATGCAAACGTGGGCTGCCAGCCACCATCTCGGCTGCGCAGTCCTCCCGCCGCAGCCTTGCTGCCCACCCCCTCCACCCCAGCTGCCTGTCTTTGCCCATCCTACTAGTCTGGATGAGTGTTTCTTCTTTAATTTCTTGGTTGTTGACCTTCCATTCGGATCAATTTTCTGGCAGTTCTGGTTGTTTTTTGTTTTTTAATTTTTTGTTGTCCTTCTTTTGGTTGTGTGAGGAGGCAAAGTATATCTACCTGCGCCTCCATGTTGACCAGAAGTTCAGATTGTGAATAATCCTAATAAAATCACATTTTTGTTGGAGACATAGGACATAACTATCAGCTGACCTGTGAGCTAGACCCAGGCAACCGGTGGCTCCTTATATCCTGTCCTGTCTCCAGAATCTATGTTCTACCTAGCATTCCACAGTGGGATCCTTTTTCAAGGACTCAGTCTCAAGATAATGTTCTTGTTGAGACCACAGATGAATGAACCCAGAAAGGCCTCTCTATAAAGTTTTAAGATTCTGGTAGGAGAGGGCAGAGATCCACTTGCCTTGTAGCCATAAGATAAGCTTTGTAAGTCCCCTTGCTCATTACACTGTCTCCTACCCATCTAGAGTGCTCAGCCTCTTTCTTTGGTCTCTCTTTGCCCTCTGTGTATGGGGGTCAGTTTCAGACTTTAGCCAAGGAAGCTTCTGAGACTGTGAACCAACAATGTTTTGTTCCTGACAATTTACTAAAATTTGAATGAGCATTTCTGAATGTTAAACAGGTTGTGCAATTTTATGTCTTCATGAAAAAACATCATGATAAATTTATTATTTCTGTAGTCATGTATGAATGAATGTAACTAAGGCGTACTTTAAAAAAAGATTGGAAAATGTTCTCTTTATATTGATCTATTGCACATTAAATTGTGATTTTTTAAAAATTTGTTTCAGAATCGAAGTAAACGCTTGGAGCAGGTCCACGTGGTTATTGGACATAAATCGTGTGACTTGGATTCTCTCATTTCTGCCTTCACATATGCTTACTTTCTGGACAAGGTGAGGAAAAAGAAGATTATACTTTTTAATTTGAATTATGATGTAACTTTTCAGAGCAAACGTTTTTGGAGAATATAAGGAATCTATTAACTTAAGTTTTCATGTTCTGTTTTATTACTGCAGAGAATAATGTCTTATAATCCATTAATCAATAAATATTTGTTGACCACCTACTATATGTCAGGCATTGTTCTAATTATTTCTTCCTGATTCCCTTCATACAATATTATTTCAGTAAGATCAATGTTTTCAAATTTAAAATGAAAATTTTAAATAATATTTGATTAGTTGTGTGAGAATTCAGAGAACGACCATAAATAAAGGTCAGAATTCCTTGTCTCCCTTCCTCGTCCTTGTTGCATAGCCTTGCCCTTAGGAGTAGGAAAATATGTGCAGAGTAACCTGCATGGACACTACAAGAAGTACAGAGCTCATTGGCTGAAATTTTCAGCAACAGGGATATTACAGGTCATGTCTATATTCTGTTTTTGCCTTTTAGCCCTGATTTGTATAGCAAAGTCATTCTCAGTTAGTAATAATCTCCCTTGAGTGAGAATCTTTGTACTCTGTACAGACTATATGCTTATAAAGGTAAAAAAAAAAAAAAAAAAAAAGACCTTTCAATAAGTTGTTTTAAAATTTCCATTCCATAAAAATTCATCAGCCCATGATAATACCTTATCTTACAGCCCCCCAAAAAAGTACATTATGAGTATTTTGGTGCTATTTCCAATTTCACACAAGTTTTAATAATCTGGAGTCCATTTGTTTTATTCCAATTTTATTTGGATCCTTGACTGTTAGATTATGCATAGCTGATCTAGAGTAATTTAATTCACATGAAACCCAGTCTTCAGGATGAGCTATGGATGGCAAGAATGGCTTTAGGGCAGAAACTGACCAAAGTGCCAGATCAAGTTTTCTGATCTCTACATACAGGCTTTATAGCAAATTTATCTTAAAATTTGTTCAACTTTACAAAAGAGATTAATTGGTATGAGGAGATAAGTTTGCTTGTGTCAAGACATGCATATTGGATGCTGTTCTTATGAAATGGATTTTTGACTCCTAGAAGAAAATATTGCTTGTCTCGAGAACATAGAATTGACTGAACCAGGCTGATTTTTAGACTGATAGTGGCATAGATTTTTAAGGAAAATTTGTAATAATTACACCACCAACAATAACTACAATATATTAAAATGTAGTTGTGATAGATAAAATAGATAGATAAAAATAAAGTGATGTGGGGCCTCTTTCCTCCTTCTTCCAAGGTTTGCCACTGAGTGTGGAGACAAATAGGAATTCCTGAAGGGGTCACGCACTGGGGATTCATTGTGTTTCTGTGTTTCTGTGCCTTGCTCTTAGTTTACTGGACCCCACCCCCTACCGGAGGTCTGCATCTATATTTTAATTTTCCCTAAAAACCTGGGTATCCCCACTTAGAGTAGTAGCACATAGGATAAGTACAAAGATTTGCACCTTCACATGTAAAAGTCCATTTAACTACTTTTCACTCTGATGGGTAAGCCCCATTTTATAGATGGGGATAACTGAGACCCAGAAAAGAAATTAGCTTTCTCAAAGCCATACAGTAGTGGCTGGGCCTAGAACCTAGTTCTTCTGACTCTAACCTGTCAGGGGAGATTCAGGCTTCATGCTCTTGACTCTAGGATCAATACTAGGAATTAGATATAACTCTGTCAATTGACCAGGAAAAATAACTTGCCATAGACAAATTACTTATGGTTATGATACAATTGTGACTCAGTATTAGTCTGACAGGTTGGAGAAAAACTATTTTGTTGGAGTGGCTTTGTGCTTCATGTATGATAACAGTGGGTGATCCATTTATTTCACTCAACAAATACATATTAAATGTCTACTTTGTGCCAGACCGCTTTATGCACTGGAAAACATAACTGAACAAAACAGACAAAATGCTCTGCCATTTTAGTGCTGAGAAAGAGAGATGGATGATAAGGATGTTAAAACTGCATAATAAACAGTATGCTTGTGACAGATAAAGGTCATTTACTTATGCAAAAATTCAGTGTTAACAAACTCCACATTCTCTCAATGATATTTAGGGTTTGTTACAATACACTCATAGTATTTTTAAAAAACCCTGTATTTTTAAAATTTCTATGGAAAATCTGTTTACTATTCTGAATCTAAAATTCTGTTAACTCCTACCCATCTCCTGTTTCTTCCTATTACTACAATTTTAACAACGGGTTTGTTAATATAGGATTTTAAAAATAACATAGAAACAGTTCTGGCTGGTATGGCTCAGTGGATTGAGTGCCAACCTGAGAACTGAGAGGTTGCCAGTTCAACTCCCTGTTAGGGCACATGCCTGGGTTGCAGGCTGGGTCCCCAGTTGAGAGCGTGCGAGAGGCAACTGATAGATGTATCTCTTGCACATTGATATTTTTCTCCCTCTCTTTTTCTCCTCCCCTTTCTCTAAAAATAAATAAATAAAATCTTTTTTTAAAAAATGATATAGGAAACCAACAGAAATCACAACAATTAGCCTGTGGGTCAAAATCTGGCTCATGAGTGAGTTTTCATTAACCTATGTAGTTAGGTTTTCATTTAAAAAAATAATTGTAACAATTAAACATTACAGATAATACCTCAAGATCCAGATTGCCAACTTTTCTTGAGTAAGTGAAAGATTTAGCCATCCTAGGCCTGAATTTTTTGCATGTAAACAGTTTCCTGGAGCTGAGTGGAAGGCATCCCATGGAGATGGGACAGGCATGTCTCTCGGTGTCACTGCAGTCCTCACCTGCCCCGAGTCAATCATTCTAATTTTCTGCTGATTCCATAAAGAAATGCAAATTTATTTCCCTGGAGAAGGAGCATGTATTCATCATATTTTTTTTTAATTGTGGAGGGGTTGAAATGAGACATAAAATATTTCAAGTAAAGCATGAGAAGTTTCATGTAGAGTAACAAGAGGTTAAAAAACATTAGGGGCCTCTTACCTGTGGATAATGCTCTGCTAATGGGGTTCAGGTAAAGTGGGCTATGAATGGCAAACGGTTTAATGAGGCCAAAGGACTTTTGTTCCCTTTACTGGTGAAACTCAGCTTGAGAAACTGTAGTTGTACTCTTCCCTCCTGCTGTTGTCAAGATTGTTGCTTTTTTACTCGGTAGGTCAGTCCACCTGGGGTTCTCTGTTTGCCAGTGCTGAACGTACCAAGAACTGAATTCAACTACTTCACAGAGATAAGGTTTATTTTAGAAGAGCTAAATATCTCTGAATCATTCCACATATTCCGAGATGAAATTAATCTGCATCAGCTAAATGATGAAGGAAAGTTATCTATAACACTTGTTGGCAGCAATGTTCTGGTGAGGTGAGTTCTGGAGGTTTGGTATTTTAAGGAAATCTCTTCTGTGCAAAGTATTGCCTTGTTCACGATTTTTGTGGTTTGGGGAAATGTATTAAAGTCAGAGGACATTCAGGGGACAGGAGATGTTTTTTTCTTCTTA
>PVJD01000524.1:0-417281 GCA_004026545.1 Mormoops blainvillei | reverse complement strand
GAAAGCCCTACCCTGCTCCTCCTCACCCCACACTTCAGTTCACAGCATTTACGTGCAGATTCCCCTGTCTGACCGTTCTTCATTTCTCCGACTGGGTCAGATGCCGCAGCCATGCGCTCTCAAACACCTTAGTTTTTTGTTTTTGTTTTTTTTTAAATCATAGGACTTTCATTTCTTAGGTGATATCCAGTTCCTCCTTCTACCAAGATCTAGTCCTCTTCTCACCGTCCATATATCCACCCTGTAGGGTAAACGGAGGCAGTCTGGCTTCCTCACCCAGATGTCTGGGCAGCTAAGGGAAGCAGTTTCCCATAACCTCGAGAAGGGGCCTGATAAGCAGTGTTCTCACAGCCTTGAGTCTCGGTCCGATAAACTGTATTCCCAGAATAATGAGCGAGCTCACATGTGCAGAATCTTGCTATGTTATACAACCTATTTCGGCTCCTTGCTGACTTTGTTTCTTTTTAGTATATAAGGGGTTAGGGGCTTCCCGCCTAGCATGCAGCTTGCAGTGGCTCGCCCACCCTTGAACGAAGGCTTGTCAGACATCCCCACGGCTCCCTGCGGATTCTTCTGTCAGCCCGAATCCCGTGAACCTGGCCAGCCTTGAAAGGTCGCACCACACACTCTCTATCCCCTGTCTCAGCTGCATCATGTGCAGCACGAATGAAAACAGTTCCATCATCAAATAAGATTGGGGAGCACTGTGTTACCTCTTCAGAGAATCAACACATACTAGCTCCTCAAGGGCTCTGAGTAGTCCTGCATTCAGAAGTGTAATTACCCTACCCAAATCCTGACTGATGGTTGCCAGAGAGGAGGGGGTTTGGGGGACTGGGTGAAAAAGGTGAAGGGATTAAGAAGCACAACTTGATAGTTAGAAAATAGTCATGGGGATGTAAAGTACAGCATAGAGAATATAGTCAATAATATTGTAAGAACTCTGTATGGTGCCAGGAGGGTACTGGAAATATCTGGGGGGGGGGGCACTTTGTATAGTATATGATTGTCTAGCCACTATGCTGTACCCCTGAAACTAATACAAAATAATTTTGAATGCAAACTGTAATTGAAAATAAAAGAAAAAGAAAAAAAAAGAAGTACCAGCGTTAAGTTTATTTGGCTGTCAAGCAAACCCCCCCCCCCGCCCCACCCCCCCAGAGCATTTACTGACATCCCTAGGAAGAGTGTGGGAAATATTGGCCTGGGCATACCAAAAACAGAAAACTAAGTTTTCACTTTTTATAACCTTAGGATAAAAATTGATGGGCCAATCTATTCTCAGAAGTCCTATGTATCTAGCGGACACTGTTTTCTCCTATTACAAGGCAACTGGACTTTCTCTGCCTGAATTTCTCAAAATTGCATTTGGGGCAGAATAAACAGATACAAATGACTTTCCCTTCCTGGAACACAATCATAAAACATTATTCTTCAGCCAGTCACAATGGAGACTGCCAGTTTCACCTGTTTCTTTACCGACTGTTTCTGATTTACCTACCTCCCTACCTCTACCTGGTTCATCTACATAATCAGCTGCTACTGAATAGAGGTGATAAGTTCATCTTTTAACAAAATCCATCAAATTACTACGTCTAAAAGTTTGTTCTCCCATGCTCATCAGTTACGGGTTGAACTGTGTCCCCTTAAAAAGATACCTTGAAGTCTCCAGTACCTCAGGATGTGAATTTATTTGGAGATTTATTTGGAATCTTTACACGAATAACTAAGTTAAAATAAGGTAAAGCTAGGGTAGGTCCTAATATGCTCGTGTCCCTTTAAACGGGGGAAATTGGGACCCACTCATGCATACAGGGAGAATGCTACTAGCACATGAAGGTGACCATCTAAAAGCCAAACAATAGCGTGGGCCAGCTCCTTCCATAAGAGCTCCCAGAAGGGACAAATCCTCCTGGCACTTTCATTTTGGACTTCTAGCCTTTCCGTGTATAAGCTCCCGCACTTTGTGGTACTTTGTTCCAGCAGCCCTAGCAAGCGAATACATTGAATAATCGTGAGTGAGACCTATTCTCCGGCCCCTCTACAATGCTGCTTCTCTGTCTGCTCCCTAACCGTGATGTTTTGTATGGTGGTCCCTAATATCATAAAGATTGATGGTACTCACCCAGTGCGGTGCCAGGACTGCCCTAAAAGTTTCACATGTAGTAACTTGTTGAATCCTCACAGCAACGCTGTGAGGTCGATGCTGCTGTTATTCCCATTTAATGGATGAGAACATCAAGGAAGTGAGAAGTTGTTCAGTAACCTGTCCCCCCAGGTCACATAAGTTAGCGGATCCTGATTTCAGCTTGTTACTCTGGATTTTGTGTGAGGATGTGTCATCTCTACGTTATGCTGCCTGTCATGTAGCCAGGGTGTGCGGTTTATAAAATAAGACAGGAAGTATTCAGCAAAAAGATGGGCAGGATGGTAGTGAAGATTTCTCATGGGTTTTGTCCTTTGATTGGTTGGAACGAGGAAGCCCGGCTTGCTGCGCTCTGTCGCCCCCTGCCGACACGGGGAGAGAAACGGTGGTCTGAATTGGAAATGCACTGATGCCCAGAAACTACGGAGGGTCGGTGAAGGTGGGGCAGGGTGGAGCAGGGATCCCCTCCCAACTCGGCGCGGGGCATTACTCTTCGAGGAGCTCGGGAAGGAGGCTGACTGGTGTCCCGGGGAGGGCTTCTTGTCGTTCCAGCTGCACTGCCTCTGACGGACTTTCAGGATCCTCCGTAGGGGATCCTTTCGCTTGCGCCCACGTGGGCAAACAGAGCTGCTTTCCCAGTCCGTGTGCTTTCCCTGGCTGCCTGTCGTGACGACCTCCTTCCCCGGGTAGATCTTTGCCCCCGCCCCTCTCTGGGCCTTTGGATCTCTGGGCCTCCGCATTGCAACTACGGAAGTGTGAAATCCTTTCAGCTTTAAAATTCTAATCAGCACGGACTGTATCTCAATCCGGGACAGGACTTGTTTAAACATTAGCATGTCGGTGCTGGGAATCATCCTCAGGAACCACACCCAGGAAGTCCTGCCTCTCTCATTTTTAAGGTAAGAATAGGCATTTCAAGTTGTTAGATGGCGTAGGATGGGTGCTGTTGGTACCTCAGATTCGCCCAGGTTGCGTAACTCGCCCGGTTTCTGTCTGTTTAGCTGTCCCAGTCTGCAGAGATTGCCCGGGCCAAAGGCCCTGCTCCCACCCCCACCTCACTGGGGAGGTTATTCCCCGAAACGCCACCACCCCTGGCGGGGTGAGGCTGAAGCTCCTTCGGAGTCTGCATTTCATGCTTCCCTTTCTCCCTTTGCCAGGCCTCCCTCACTCCCTCACTCCTTTTTCTGACAGCAGTGCCTCAAACATTCCGCTTTCAGGGAATCTGACTTAAGACAGTAGTTGCTGAATAAACTATGAAAGACCCAATATCTTGTTTTGGAAAATAAAAATGGACAGTACACTTGCTTCAGCTTTGGCCAGTTGTACTTACATTTAGGAGTAATTGTACTTGTATTTACATTTGTAACTTGTACTTAGATTTAGGAGGTAATTTGGGCAAAGAATCAACTTTATAGGTTTACAATTGCAATGATCTAATTGAAGTGGATAAATACAGGTATTTCTGGCACTAGGTATTTTGTTATCAACTATAGATCAGTTGTTTTAAAAGGCGTGGTACTGTAGCATTTAAAACAAGATCTTTAGTTTTGAGGACCTTTATTTGTTCTATCTCAGTTTGCAGCTGCAGCAGTCAATAGTCAAGTGCACAATTAATCATGTTCCTTGAAATTGTCATTTGCTCTTATTACACTCCTTGAAGGACAAGGTCTATATCATCTTGCTCATCTTTGCAGCGTTCTGTGTGGTGTTTAGCACAAGATACTGTAGATGTTTGGTATCTTCAATAGATTTAGCTGAATTGGCTCCCATAAAAATACTTTCCTTGATAAGATTAGAAGATTTAATATATTATTTGGGGGCAGTTTTATTAACTTTTGAGGATAAATTTATCCATGAGAATTATACCCATGTTTTAAAAAGATTGTTGAATACATTCAGCACAATAATTTAAATACTTGCTTTAACAAACTTATGAACATGGGCTATTTTGAACTTGGGTGGCTTTATCTTGATCATTCGTGATGGCACGTACCTCCCCAACCCCAGAATCTCACAGAAAACAACCAACCACGCATTTTGAGGTGCAGATAGCTTGCTTTATTTTGTTACTATCTCAAGGAGGCCCAACAATGATACTAACAATTGAATTTATACTTGCATGAAAAGAGCTACATCAAATTGATACTTTGGGCAGTTAGTCATGTTGTTTTAGTTTAACGACAGCTGTATTTTGTTTTTGTTGTTATTTTTTGCTGCGGCTCATTGCTTAGTTGCCCCAGTTTCTCAGGGTAATTTAAATTTAGAGCTACCACACGAAGGCATTGGCTGCACCCCAGGACCTCCAAGAGTTGGCACTGCTCCGACATAGGAACGCTTGAATAGCTTGGTTATATGAGGGGATGGCCAGGCGATGTTACTTTTCCAAGCTACCCAAGCACTCTCTATGGTCAGAGACAGTGTGAAATGGGCGAACAAAGTGTTGGCCGTTACACTTTGCTCTGGTAACATTTAAGTCATGACAATTTTGAGTGTGACATCATCAGAGAAAATGTAAGACGTTAAAGTGCTGCTTACAGGAGGGTAAATGCAAACATCACCAATGCCTTACATTTCTGATTCAGCAGGTTGTGGTGCACGTGTCAGCTAATGTGCACAGCATGATCTTTTAGGTGGATAGGACATCTTCAACGGGGAATTTCTCAACCCATTGAGGCAAACTTAGACATCAACGTTATGTTGAGGCACAAAGATTGATTGAGTGTTGAGCAGGGTATTCGTCCCATAAGAAACTTTCTCCTACCAACAGTTAGTTTCCCAAGTTACATTGTAAAATGTCATAAAATAAAGGTACAAAACTTTATAACCGTTAATCCGGCTATATACAGTATGTACATGACACTAGAAAATGTATTAATATTCTCAGGTCAACAATTAGAAAAGACTGAAATGCATATTTTGAACTTTGACTCATTGAAGTTGATACAAAACTACTTTTTTTCTTAATATTTACAGATCAGAAAGATTAGCCCATGTGAATCGTTTGTGAAAGGTTAAGAATGAGGGAGTATGAGAGCGCAGGCCCTCTTAAATGGATCGAATATTTATATTCACAGTAGCAGAGTCAGATCCAAATTCATTCCCTAAGCTCAGGGTATAAAGTCCACCATCCTGTTTCTGTACGTCCATGATGATCAGAGTCGTCAGGTCATCTGTGTTTTCAATATGGAATCTCCCCTGTTCTTGATTTTGAATTTTTCTTCCACCACACGACCATGTTATTTCCGGGGTAGGCTCACCAGTAAAAGCACAGGCTACTGTTAAAACTTTGCCCTCATCAATGCTGATGTCAGAGGGAAGAGCTTCAATTTTAGGTGGAATTCCTTTAGGCAACAACGAGAACAACAACAACAAAGTTTTAGGGTCATGGAAAAAATAATGATTTGCTTTCTACCGAATTGTATGAATTAAAGACTATCCCGTGCTACTAAGGTTGTCTACCACTACCAGTAATTTTATTGCTCACCTCTTACGCCTGCTTTAAGCATTCTACTAGTTGAGCTTTCCAGTTGTGTCATACTAGATTTTCCCATAAAACTGCTGGAACTCATTGCTACAAAAGACTCTTGCGTGGAGGACATGCTTTGGGCAGACATGCTTGCAAATTTCATTTCAGTCATGCTGCTAGCACTGCTGCTGCTGAAACTGCTGAAGGACGCCTCCTGCTTAGAGGCAGACATTTGGACTGACTGAGACGAGAAGCTTCCTTGCAAGCCCGTGTCACCACTTGTCCTCAATACTACCTCTTTGGGAGGTTCTTCAACTAGAGCTGTGGAGCATAGCAGATACAGTGAACATCAATGACATCTGGTTAATTTGTGACATCTGACATTGACGTACAGAAATGGCAAACTTTAAACACACACAGAAACGTAACCCCATTTGCTGTGGAAGCAGAAGCAGAGACATCCATACATACATTTGTCAAGAGCTAGCTCAATGTCTCCAAGAAATGATTCCTTATGTTTCTATCATCACATTACATGCAGGTACTAGAATCACTAGGAGAAAATGATTAGGCATATAGAAAATAATTTATATATTGTGCATTCTGAAAAGAAACGTAACAGGGCAGTTGGTAACTTTGCTTTGAAAGTTAACTTCTCCATGGTTCTGCTGAGCTGTGAAGAAACTGATCATAAGAATGAGTACACACAGGAGGCCCGAGCCTCTTACGCATGGGATTTAATGAGGCTCCTGAGTTTGCTGTGCTTAGAAAACAAAGGCAAAACAAAATATAACAAAACACATAGAGGCCTTAAACAAATAAAGAAAATGGCAAAGATATACTTACGAAGGACCGTTAAGGAAGCAGTAGCTGAACACTGGCCACGGAAATTTTTGGCCTTAATTGTGTACTTCCCACTGTCACTTACTGATGCATTGTGGATTTCCAGAGAATATACATTTCTGGAGCGACTTACACTGATATTTGAAGAAACAGAAATCTAAAAAAGAGTAAAAACAGTGTTTCTCTGAGCTCTCCAGGAGTAGATGTAGTGTTTAAAATTTTCATCAATAATAAATTTAGAATTAAAACTTACTGGCAGGTTGTTTTTAAACCATTCGATTTCAGGGGAGGGCTCTCCACTGATTTCACAAGAAAAGAGGACACTTTGTCCTTCGTTAACATTTTGTGATCTGGGCTGTGAGACGAAAGCTGGAGCATTTGAGAGTTCTTCGCTCAAGGTCAAGTCGTACTGACACTTGATGATACCTTGACTGGTTTTGCCAATGCAGGTGAGGATTCCTTCATCTTTGCGGCTTGCCTGCTTGATGGTGAGGGTCTGGTCGCTGCCCGAGACGCCGTATCGGTACTCCTCGGAGTTAGTGAGCTCGACTCCATTTAGTACCCATTTCACGTCAGTGGCACCAGCAATGTTGGCTTTTAAAGTCACTTTCTGACCATCAGTTATGCTCATCTGAGTAGAAAAGGCTTTAATTTCAGCTTGAGTTCTGATTTCTTCCAGTGCCTGTGATGTTTTAGTGACTTCCTCATGGACAACGGATTTTTCCAGGGAGGCTGCTTCTGATTTCTTGACTTTTTCAGAAATCGTAACCTTTGAAGCTTCCTCCGAGAGGGCTAACTTTTCTTGAGATTTCACCTCTGACTTCTTGATTTCTTCAGAAATTAAGGCTTTTTGGGAAATTTCCTCTTGGACAACTTCCTTCTTTTGGGATGTAATTTCGGAAGTCTTTTGTGTAGATACTTTCTGTGTCTCAGTGTCTTTTACAGCTGAAAAGGAAACCTCTGTAAGGCAAACTTAATTGGAAAGAGGCCCCACCCTATACTCTTGTAGATTCTGCAAGTGAACAATATACGAAGGAAAAAAAATGTTGACTTTTGCATGCCTTGCAGGTAACACCTAATTCTTTCTCAGTCCCAATCTTGGAAAATTGCCATGCATGACTTTTGAGGTCAGTGTAATGATTCTTTGAACTAAACTAAATTGAAGATGATTCTTATGACTTAAGGGGAAAAAAAGTCTTGAAAAGAATAGTCAAAGAATTTAGGAGAGGTTTGTGTTTTGATTTATAAAAATGAATTATGTTTTAGTCAATTTAGATGACAGCAAACTAATTTCAATTGGGAAAGCTGATAAAGCTCTTCCATTACTTAGCAAAAGTGAAGGTTTAGGGAAGAAGTATCATTTTGTATATTTGCCAGACTTTATTCTTACACATTCCTGGGAGCGGGGGCTGGCCCTATGGAATTTTAGCTGACAGCGCATACAATTAAGTACTTAATAAGTAATTTTTATGTGAACATAGAAGTATATGCTAGCTTCAAATATGTATATTTCTACATTTGTGTACAAGTGGTATTCTGGAATTTGGAAAAGTGTTGATACTTTCTTGTGTGTGCATGTTTGTGTGTAAGGGAGTGTTTAGAAATGTTTTCTGAAAACCGTTGGTAGGAACAAAAGCCAACCTACCTTTTATGGTTAACTTGCAGCTAGAGGACACAGATCCAGCCGAATTTGTTATCGTACAAGTATAAGACCCACTGTCAGAAGTATCAGTCTTATGAATTTCTAAGATAAATCCTCCTTTGTCTTCCGAGAGTTTATATTTTCCTCCTTTTGTAATAGCCTGTAGAATGCAAATTATTTGAGTTTTAAAAAGTGATTTGATTTTCAGTTTTATTTAGGAGATGAAGATGAAGAAAACGGTTAGTTTTTTAGAAGATAGAAATTAAAGGACATTTAAGAACTGGTTACCTTTCCATCCTTTGTCCAGGTGACAGTCGGCCAGGGTTCTCCAGTGGCTTTCACTGCAAACTTAGCGACGCTGTCTGAAGAAACGATTATGTCCTGCAGCCCAGTAACAATTACTGGCTTTGAGGATATTGGCTCAGGAGCTTTTGTTTCAGTTTTCTTGGTTTCTGTTGACTCAGCAGGTTTCTCAGCCGGTTTCTCAGCCGGTTTCTCAGCCGGTTTCTCAGCCGGTTTCTTGGTTTCTGTTGACTCAGCGATTTTCTCAGCTGATTTCTTGGTCTCTGTTGACTCAGCGGTTTTCTCAGCCAGTTTCTTGGTTTCTGTTGACTCAGCAGTTTTCTGAGCCAGTTTCTTGGTCTCTATCAACTCTGTAGTTTTCTCAGCTGTTTTCTTGGTTTCTGTTGCCTCAGCAATTTTCTCAGCTGATTTCTTGGTTTCTGATCTGCTTGACACCTGCTCTTGGATGCTCTTAAAGGTCTGTCCCATAAACTGTAAGTTAGTTTTGGAAGTCCCACCTTCACTAGAAATCTCACAAGTGTATTCTCCGCAGTCAGAGTCAGTGAGGTTATGGATTTTGAGCTCATAGGTACCATCGGCTGAATAATGAAACTGGAAATGCCCATTTTCCTTCAGTTTCTTGCCATCTTTGTACCAGGTGACCTCTTTTACGCATAATACACTACTTTCGACTGCACAGGTCAACTTTGCAATATCTTTAGCAGCTTCTGCTTTCAGGGACTGAGTTACCTTGGGTGGGCCTGCGACTGGTAGCTGCTCAACTTTCTCTGTTGCTGTGGGTTTTGTCTCTGTGGGTGATACTGCTTTTGGTTGAGAAGTCACCAGTTCTGGGGATTTCACTCGTTTTGGGGACTTAACTCCTTCAGGGGATTTCACCCGAGGCTCTGGGGATTTGACCCTCGGTGGTGATGTCACAGCCTTTTCAGTAACCCTGGACTTTTGAACCGTCAGAGTGAACTCTGCTTCCTGCCTCCCTTCGCTGTTTTCTACCACCACGCTGTAGTTGCCCTCATCGGAAGCCTGGACTGAAGAGATCTCAAAGGTCGACTTGTAGGTTGTGGTTGTCACTTGGTGGCGGGTGGAAGTACTGATCACCTGTCCCCCACGCAGCCAGGTCACGGTTGGTACTGGCTCACCATCTGTGTCACAAGAAAACCTCGCAGACTCTCCTTCAGAGACAGTTATGGACCTTGGCTTGGTTAGAATTCTTGCTGCCAAAGTGGACTTGATCTTTCTGTGTGTGGACTTTTCTTCCAGCGACTTTTCTTCTACTGCAGTCCTTTTCATTTCTGCAGATGCGTGGTGTTCATATGATGAGAGACTTTCCCTTGTCTCTGTCATCTGTGACTTCACTTCCCTGACCGAAGAAGAAGCTTCCATCTCAGATGTTTTCTTGAATGATGAAACCGCATATGCCTCTGTTCTTGTCAGCTCAGGGAAAATGGATCGGGGGACGTCCTCGTCTCTGCGCCGGGAGGCGTAGGTGGTGTAATCCCCTCCTGTTACGTCCAAGGTTGCATAGTCAGAAGCTTCACCTTTGTAGTTGGTGCACACGGCACGGTATGTTCCGCTGTCGTCAATATGACAGTCCAGAATTTCCAGGGTCAGGACCCCACTCGTGTTGGTGTAACGAATCTTACTGCTCTCTTGGAGTTCTACACCATTGTGGTACCATTTAACCTCGGCAGTTGGCTTAGACTGAACGTTTAGGATAAACTGTGTATTCTGGCCACATGGTACCCTGTGGGAGCGCATTCGCAGTGTGATTCGCGGGGCGTGGTCCAGTGTAAAAGGCTGCTGACTCAAAACTTCATACTTCCTCTCTGATGTCTTCTGAGTCTTTAAAGCAGCCTTCATGGACTCATACCTGGAAAAGATATCAAATCTTGCCGATCTCTCAAATCTTGAGAGTGATCTCTCACTAGACACAGGGCTGGGGGAACGTGGGCGCGTTCTCTCTGGAGTGGGAGACCTTCTTTCTGTGTCATCTTCATATTCCTCAGCTGGCAGTGGACGGGATCGGATAAGCTCGGACACGGGCCTCATCAGCTCAATATAAGTTGGAGACAGGGAGCGCCGTCGTCTCAGTAGTCTAGACACCGATGAAGAGGCCTGTCTTTGAGCACGTTTTGTGATTTCGTATTCTTCCTCAATTTCTGTTATTTCTGTCACTTCTTTCTGCCGTCTTGATTTCTTTCTAGACTTTTGTTCCTTTGACATGTGGTCAAGCTCGCTTTTATATTCTGAGAGACGCTGAGTGGTTGTGACTGGCCGAAGCAACTCTTCATCCTCTTTCTCAGCCATGATCCTTTGCCGTTGTTTGGGCTGTCTGTAAGCGGCCTGGGCGTGCCGTTCACGCAGCTCTGCGTAACTTGTACTGGTCTCAACCTTCGCTGGGATGTGATACGTTGAATATCTGAAGTCTTTTCTTGTTTCCTCCACCTTGACGTGAGCTTGTGGTGAAGAGTAACGCAGACTAGAAAGCTCAAAACGTGGGGGGCTTCGGCTTGGGGGTGAGGCTGAAAAACCTAATTCAAGCTCTTCTTCAAGACGCAGCCTCTCTTCCTCTGTTCTCTTCATAGCCAAGTAGTCGTCAATGGGAAGGAGTAGTTCTTCGTCTGAGATGTCACCAAGAGAGCGCCTTCTAGGTCGGTAGTAGAAAGCATAATCAGGAGAAGGTGTACGCTGGCGGGCCGGTCTCACCATTTCAAGATCATCTTGGGTCAGTTTGGGAATACGCCATCTAGGTCTGTATTGATCTGTAAAGCGTGGAAGGGGCGTCACATAGAACTGTTCCCATCTGGAAAGGCGGATGCGCTTGGATCTTTTCTGTACAACCCGGTCGATTTTCCCAGGCATTTCAAATTGGTCACGGATCTTTTTGTACCACTTCATGTCAGACATAGGCACAAACTGCTTAATGCGTTGGTCTTCTTCCATGGCGGCCTGTTTGTGCTTGCGTGGTTCTGGTACTTCATACGGCATACGGAGTTTTCTGTCCTCCTTCTTTTCTTCTGTCTCAAGTCGGAATTCCCCTTTTACGGTCTTGGTGCTTACAGCTGGTTTGTAAAGGATGGCAGCTTCTCGCAGAGCCTCCTGTGCTACCTGTGTCAGCGGCACAGTTTCCGTTCCAGAAAGAATTTCAGCCATTCTCAGTGTCTTGTCAATTTGCTTTTGTACGTGTCGTTCACGCTCCTCTTTACTCTTGTATTCTTGTTTGACGTACCTCAAGCGTTCCACCTGTAGGTGAGCTTGGCAGCTGGTGGATCCAGCTGTGTTTGTGGCGGTGACCCTATAATAACCAGTGTCTTCAGGCAAAGTATCCCGGATGTGCAAAGCATAATAATCCAAGCCTTCATGGATGATTTCAATGTTGGGCCCAAGGGACAGTGGCTGACCATCTTTCTCCCACTTTAATGTTGGTGGGGGGATGCCAGAAACTCTGATCTCAAAGCAGACACTTTGGCCTTCTTGGCATTCTGCATTGGCCAGGAGCCGTTTGAACATGGGTCTTAAGGTTGTGTCTGTTGGAGGTGGGTGTGGGGTTACGGTCAGCTTGGCTTTACAGCTGTCCTCACCATATTTGTTCCTTGCCACGACAGTGTATTCAGCATCGTCATCTGTTGTTACACTGTTGATTGTTAACTGGTAAAGACCCTTGTCAGACTCAAATGTGTACTTCTTGTCATCATCACCTGGTTTGATTTTCTGACCTGATTTATACCACGTTACACGAGGCTCTGGGTGGACAGTTATAGTCACTCCAAACCGGACATTTTCACCCACATAAGCTGTCTTGTTATAGAGAGGCAGGGTAAATTCTGGTGGCCTTTCCAGGAGTCTCATGGTATCTGTTCTGCGCTTAATTTTCTTCATGGTTCTACGGAAGTAATAGTCATAAATTTCTCTCACGCCTTTAACAAATAGCTCTGCGTAAGAACTGTCTTCACCGTAGTCATTGACTACTTTGCACCTGTAGGTACCGTCATCGAATTTGGTAATGTCTTTGACGTACATGGTAGCCACCCCATCTTCATAGGTGATTTCATATTTCTCACTGTTCTCCAGCTGTCTGACACCAAAGTACCAGGTCACTTGGGTAGACTGATCATAATTTTCAATTTTGCAGACATATTTGACATATCCTCCTTCTTCACCAACTGCATGCATTATCTGCCCAGATATTGGGCCAATTTCAATGGATGCTACTTTAACTTTAGCGACATTCACTCCCCTCTGAGATCGAATTGCGCCACCACAGGAGATCCGGGCTGCTGACACAACCATGTTGAGGTCTTTCTTGATCAGGGTGTGGTAGTAACGCCGGTGTTTTAATGTTCTGATAACTTTAGTTCTGACTCTTTCTGTCTTCTGCTTCAGCCATGGGTGCTGGAGTGCTTCGGATGCTGTCATGCGAGATTTTCTCTCTTTCACTAACAGCCGGTCAACAAAATCCATGGCTTCGAGGCTGATGTCTTTGAATGCCTCCTCATCAAAAGTATACTCAGCATTCATGATGTTCTCAATTATCTGTTGGTTAGTTTCAGCCAGGAATGGATTGATACCACTCAACAGCACATACACCAGTGTTCCAAGTGACCACATGTCTGTGGCGGTGCTGACGACATCATGCTGGTGGACTTCAGGCGCATAGTATTCAGGGGCAGTGAACAGAAGCCTAAAGTTGTCCCCTGGTGTCAGTTGACGGGCTTGACCAAATTCTATGATTTTAATGGTGGAGCTCCTTCTTGTTTGGTAAATGATATTGTCTGGTCTAATGTCAAAGTGTCCAATGTTATGACTGTGTAAGAACTCAAGAGCTTCGCAGACCTGGCGAACATAACTTACAATTTCTCTTTCATTAAGTTCAAAAGCACTTGTGTTAATGCGTTCAAATATGTCAAGTCCTGATATGAACTCGAAGATCATAACTAATTCTTCCATGCTTTCAAATGATTCATGGAGGTATAAGATGTTTCTGTGCCTAGCAATATTTAGAATGGAAATTTCCTTTTTTACCAAAACCTGATCAGTCCCTTTGACTTTAACAAATTTAGCCATGTATGTCTTTTTTGAGGATGTTTCAACACAACGGTGGACGATTCCAAACTGACCACGCCCAAGATCTTCAGCAATCATATACTTCTCATAGAGTTCCTTGGTTGAAGAGTGAGATGCTTTAGTCATGGAAATTTCCATGGTTTCATCTACCTCTTCATCATAGTTCATAACCCTGGTCTTATCTTCTTTGGTTATGGTTGGTTCTGTAGGCTCAGAAGGCTTGCTCAGGCCAAATTTATTTTCAGCAATTACACGGAACTGGTAACTTGTTTTTCCAAATAGGTTGATCACGGTGTAACGTGCTTCTCGGGCCTGCCCTACACGGAGCCATCTTTCTGCAGTAGTTGCACACTTTTCAATAATATAGTTGGTGATTTTGCTGCCGCCGTCAGAAGCTGGCTCAGTCCAGGTCAAGTTGACAGAATCTCGTGAGACATCACTAACTTTGACTCCTCTGGGTGGGTCAGGAACATCGGCCACATCCAGTTCAACTGTCTTCTGATCAATTCCAAACCTGTTTTTAGCACAGACCACATAGAAACCAGCATCTTTTCTCTCCACTCCATTGGGGAAAACAAGTGATGTGAAAGATCTTGTGACGATAACTTGGTAGTGGCCATTATTGTCGATGAGATCTTGTCCTTTCTGCCAGGTGATCACGGGATCTGGTTTGCCACTGAAAGGGATTTTGATGCTGATCACCTCGCCTCGGAGGGCATGAACAGCTCCCATGCCTTCAAGAGTTTTAGGCAAGTGTATCTTAGCTGGAACTGTATCAGAATAAAAGGAAAAAGAATATAATTTAGCAATGCCTAAAACTATGTAAGTGCCACAGCCCCCTTCCAATTAAAAACGTGTCATCTAGCACCAAACCTATGTTTACTAATTTGTTTTTACCTTCCACTTCTAAGGAGGCAGTGCCAGACACAGATCCCCCTTGGTTGGTGGCTCTGACTTGGTAAACTGTGGCATCATCATCCGTGACACTTGCAATAATGAGCTGATGGTAGCCACCCTTGAACTCTTGAATCCTGTACTTCAATCCGTCTGCAATGATTTCTTTGCCTTGTCTGTACCATTTCACAACAGGTTTTGGATGGCCAGTCACTTTGCAGACCAAAGTAGCATTGCTCTGATATCTGACATTTAGATTTCTTAGTTCCTCTTTAAAGTGTGGTGCCTGAATTGGAACATCAGATTTAGGAGTGACAGGTTCTGATATTTCACTCCATTCGCTTTCCCCGCCTAGGTTTTCACACTTCACACGGAACTCATATTCAAGCCCTTCAATAAGGTTTTGCACTGAGAAGACAGTTTCTCGAATTTCTTCTGTTGTCACTGCAATCCATTTATTCTGCTTCTTCTCACGCTTCTCGAGGTAGTAATTTCTAACCTTTGCACCACCATCACTGGCAGGTGGCTTCCAAGCCACAACACAAGAATCTTTTGTGATAGCAGTAATAGTTGGCTTGCCAGGAGCACTTGGCTTTTCTATTTAAAACAAACAGACAAAAAGTATTTGAGTCATGAGGTAAAATGAGCAGCTTTATTAAAAGCCTATTAAAAAAAATAAAGTGTTAGGAGTTCACAGTTCTATGAAGAAGAGCTATTTCAGAAAAATGAACTGAGTATTTTATGCTAAAGTGTTATCAAAACACAAAGTTCCTTTTTAGAGAAGAAGGGATAGTGCACAGGTAGGGGTGGGCAAAAGCAGGTTTACAGTTGTGAGTGCACGAAACACAGAGCGTATTCTTGCATTTTAATTTATTTATTATTGTATTTTTTTCCAAACACCTGTTAACCTACTTTTGCCAGCCCCACATTTGCCCTTTTAGATATGCAAAAATTCAGTTGAAGCAACGTAAAAGGTTCTTGTGCTTTACCTGAATCTTTGCTCTTTCCTTCCCAAGTTTATTTCTGTTGAAAAGAGTTTGATGTAATGATATTTTTATGTAAGGAGCTTTGCCATGAGAAGATTGTAGAGGCTGTGCAAGAGGCTGTACTTACCAAATGGACTCTTAATGATCACAACCGAGGGGACCTCCAGAGGGTCACTGATGCCAAAAGTGTTCTGAGCTGACACCCGGAAGTAGTAGCCAGCATTTTCGGTGAGGTTCACAATCCTACAGGTTGTCACCGAGATGGCTGAAGACACCAATTGCCATTCAGCACCTTCCTTGGCCTCGCATTTCTCCACTACATAATTGGTGATCCAGGAGCCTCCATCATCTGCCGGTGGCTTCCAGCTGATCACTACTGAGTTCTTTAATAGAGCTTCAATCACAATGGGTCCTGTGGGTTTGTCTGGTTTATCTGTAGGGAGGAGAAAATGATAGTAGTGGTTTCTGCAGTGTGTCTCCCCAGATCTTTTTTGCTTTAGAAGTGAAAAAAGAAATCCACTGAAAATGAAAATAAAATACCTTGTATTTCCACATCAAGGATGGCATCGACGGTTCCGAAACCATTGCTGAGCTGAACCTTGTATTTCCCAGCATGAGTCTTACGTTGGACGTTCTTCATGACGAGATGAGTGTAGTGCTCAGTGTTTTCAATAGCGGTGTTCTCTGTGTTTTGCAAAAGTTTCTGGCCGTGGAACCAAGTGATGGCAGGTACTGGACGCCCGATGTACATAACATGAAGTCGAAGCGTTGACCCCACAGCACCATAATATTTCTCCTTTAGTGGGTAGCCGGGATGGAACTGCGGCGTTGCTTGCAGGAGAAGCTTACTGCTGGTTTCTACCTCTCCAACCTCATTAGTAGCTATGCAGGTATAAACGCCTTCATCTTCTTGTTCCTCTGTCATTATTGTCAGGGTATGTGTGCGTCCATCTGAAGACATTTTGTACTTCCGGCTTTGCACAAGCTCCTTACCAAATCGGTACCATTTAATGTCAGGAAGAGGCCTTCCGACAATCTGGCAGGAGAGTTGAGCAGCTTCACCCAGTTTGGTGGTAACATCCTTCATCTCTTTGCGTACTCCTGGAGCCTCTCCAGCTGCAGGATGTGAAAGATGATATTAGTGCCTTATTGTTACTACTGATTCGATAATCCTCTGTCCTTGCCTGTCGGGAATGAATTTGTCCTACTGACAATGACTTTATTAGAGGCCATGATTTACCTGAGTCTAATTCTTAAAAGCTCTTTGCAGTGATTTTCCTGGGGCCCTGTGGAGAATAGGGATTCAGCGAGCACCTTGCTATGCAGAATGACTTCTCTTCGTGATTGCGAGGCATTAATGATGCACAGAGTTTTGGGGAAATAGGAGTTCTCTCTGTAAAGCTGTACTATCTTTGCCCTTACTTAGGTTCACTGAAGTGGGGTACATTTGTTTGACCCTTGAAGTCTTATTAGGAACTATAAAATAACCCCATTGCATTTGAGGAAGATACTGCTCTAGGAATGTGCTCGGCGCACTGCAGGGAGTGCCTCATCAACTGAGTTTACGTGCCTGGAATGGCTTCCTGTAGAACCCATTTGCTGCTGCCTGTGTGTGCATACGCCAAAGTGAGTGACTCTTTTTCAAACACTTACTCACCAATGAAGCTTTCCGGAGATCTACTTTGTATAGAGGAAGAATTAGCTGTAACATGTTACTTAGTTTGTAAATCATAGGCAGAGACCTAATAGCTACTTACATGTTAGCTTCGTCTTTACAGACATAGCAGTTCTTCGAGGTCTGCTAAGCCCAGCCTCATTCTCAGCAAAAACCCTGAATTCATATTCAGTAGCTTCCAGCAACCCCCCTATTGTGAACTGCCGGTCCTTGATGCGTTCCTTATTGCTCTTCTTCCAGGCACTGTCTCCAGATTGTCTATACTCAACCCAGTATCCAAGGATGTCTTTGCCACCATCACATTCAGGTTTCTCCCACTGTAGGGTGACACTATCTTTGGATATTGAAAGAATCTCAAGTTCTCCAGGTTGGCTTGGCTTATCTGAAATATTTTTAAAACAATTGAAAAGGGAATCAGCTATACTGCTGAAATAAGAGAAAAAGATCAAAGATGGCTTGCCTCTTTGCTTATAACCCCTTCAGAAATTCTCTCCTTACCAAATGGATCTTTGCAAATAACTGGTTCCGAAGCAGGGCTGGTCTCACTTAGGCCAACATCATTCTGGGCGATGATGCGGAACTGATATTCTGCGTCAGAAACAAGCCCCGTGACAGTGTACATTGTGGTCGTTATCTGAGTCTTGTTGTGCCTGACCCACTTGTCAGTTGACGTCTCCTTGCGTTCAATGTAGTAGCCCGTAACTCGGGAACCACCATCGTCTTTGGGCCGGGACCAGGACAGGCTGACAGAACTCTTGGTCACATCGAGTACTTCTGGAGGATTGCTTGGAGGCTCTGGAGGATCTAAGGATATATGTGGAGCACACACATGTGTTAGAGGACATCCCAAAACCTTGTGAGCTGATGGCTTTCACTTCAAAACAAAAGAGGGCTGGGGGAATTTTTACAACGCTGGGGTTGGAAGAGCACTTACTTAGTGGTGTTTTTGGTATGACTGGTTCCTCGGATTTCAAGGGTTTGCTTATGCCAAACTGGTTTTCTGCAGAAACGCGGAAATGGTATTCCACGTTTTCTTTGAGGCCTTTTACCACTAGGGAGGTCCCTCGGACTCTGGAGTCAATGGTATACCAGGCGGCTTTAGGCACTTCTCGCCTCTCGAGGATGTAGCCTAAGATGTCGGCACCACCGTCGTCGGCCGGGGGTCTCCAGCTGACCCTGACAGAGCGAGCTTGTATGTCGTCATATTCAAGTGGCCCTTCTGGAGTATTAGGACTTCCTATCACCCTGACCTTGATGTAAAGAGCCTTCTTGCCACATTTGTTTTCCAGAACCAGGTCGTAAGTGCCAGAGTCGTCCCTGACCGCTTCTTTGATTACAAGCTCAGTGTGGGTTTCAGAGGTTGCGATCATGGCACGCTTACTAATGTCTTGGCCTTCTTTGGTCCATTTACATATTGGGTATGGTTTTCCTTTGATTGGAATGGTAAGTCTGATGACTCCACCTTGCCTTACAAAGATACCCTCCTGGTATCTTTCATCAAGTTCATAATCAGGATATTCTGGGGAAAAAAGTAGAGTTACAATTAACATTTTTTTTTTTTTTTTTTTAGGGAAGAAATAAGTCTTAAGGCAATTATAGAGGAAAGTAAATGAGTATATGTCTTACCAAGCATTTCGGTGACTTTGACTGTTCCTGGTACCTCAGCAGGCTCCCCAGGTCCACCGGCATTACACGCTAGGACACGGAATCTGTACTCAGCGCCCTGAGGTAGGTGTGTTAGAGTATATTCCCGAATCTTGGTGGGGGTGGTGTTACATTTGGTCCATTCAACTTGATCTACTTTTTGCATTTCAATCAAGTAGCCCGTGACTTTAGATCCTCCTTCATCATCTGGAGCGCTCCAGGCCAGGGAAACTGATGTCCTTGTGGTATCTGTAACTCTTGGGTTTTGTGGCTTTCCTGGAGGAGCTGGGAATAAGAGCAAGCCAACAACATGTTGAAATTGCTACAAAATTGTAAGTCAACTGTCACCTAATAAATCCCCTGAGTTATGGGAACATGGACTGTTAGCATTAGCATATTTTTTGTCTTGTAAAAATTCCATTCATTTTATAAGTTAAAAATACTTAAAGCTCTTGCTTTTTTCCTTTGTCTTAAATATGTTTTATTTACAATCAGTACAACTCTTAAATTTATCATCGGTTTTTAAAGTGCTTTTGGAAATATTAACTTGTTTTAAAATTTTAACCAGAGTCCCATTTTAAAGAGGGCGAAATAGGCTCAGGAGAAGACTGTAGAAGTTATTTGCTAAAAGCTCCTAGAGGCTAGAGTAGGGAGGGGGTCGTTGGCAAAGGAATGTATGCAAACATTTTGGGCCGATGGAAATATTCAGTATTTTGATTGTGGTGGTGTTTGTACAACAGTGCAGCTTTCAAAACTTACAGACTTAAACATTTCAGAAGGGTGAAATTTACAACATTAAATTATACTCAGTAAACTTGACTTATACAAAATGTATTACCAATTGGATCCATGGCAACGACGGGTTTGGAAGGACGACTTGGTTTTCCGGTCCCTCTCATGTTAATGGCCGTGACACGGTGTTCATATTCTAAGCCTTCAATAAGGCCAGTGGAACGGTACCGTGTCATTGTCACTGGTACTTTATTTACACGGACCCATCGATCTGCTCTCACTTCTTTGCGCTCCACAATATACCCAGTCACTTGGGAGCCACCGTCATCTTCTGGTGGATACCAAGTAAGTGTCATGCCATCACGGGAGACGTCAAATATCTGTAATGTTTCTGGAGGTCCAGGAATATCTGCAGCAAGACAGAGGTGAAATGTGGCAATATGAATAATTTAAAATAAAGACTCATACATTTGTATCAGTGTGTGTTACCTCTTAAAATAGTATATAAGACTCCTGTGACTGTTTTTCCAATGTTTTCATTTTTGTACTTGTCTTGCTGTTCCACATGTACTTTAATTTTATAAATATTTATTAAGCATGCACTCTTTATTTTTCCCCACTTTAACATTGCCAGGCTGTCCTTCCTTCCTTCCCTCTCTCCTTTTCCTCTAACTCTTCCTCCTCCTCTCTTTCTTTTATTTAAAAACGGAAAATTAACCATGTTGAAAACCTCCAAGAAAAGGGGGCTTAAAAACCTTAGAAACACCCTGGGTTAATCGTGTGACCTATTTTTACTTACATCAGGGCATATTAAAGACACATTTGTTTTTGTTAACATTCCGAATCAGAGGTGGGGAGAATGGAGAAGGGCCCACGGACTTACTGATGCTGCTGCGACATTCTATGACCTCAGACTGCAAGTAAGAACCAATCCCGAAGCGGTTTGTTGCAGCCACACGGAACACATACTCATTCCCTTCGGTGAGTCTGGTAAACTTAAATGTCGTTCTAGTCACTGATTCAGACACTGGCAGCCACCCTGGACGGTGGGCATCACGCTGTTCTACCACGTAACCACTGAGTGGAGCCCCACCATCCAATTCAGGGGGTTCCCAGGAAATGGCAACTGAAGTAGCATCAATTTCATCAATCTTGATAGGCCCAGTTGGTGGACCAGGCTTGTCTGTAAAAGAAAAAGAAAACCAGGAAATTAACTTTCGCGTCAAATCCAAATTGAGTGACTGATCGCCAACAATAACTTGCATTGTGTCTTTGTTACATGTCCTTACCAAGAATGATAACTTTAATGGTCTCTGAAGTAGTTCCAGTTACATTTTTCAATTCAAGTGTATATTCCCCAGTATCTCTGATAGTGCTTTCACGGATGGTTAACTTCGCTACTTTCGTATGAGTTTCAACTGTGATGCGCTCTGATTCCTTCAGTTTAGAACCAGCAAAGAACCATGAAGCCGCAGGAGGTGGACGACCAGCAATAGGTATCACCAGCTCTACTGGTCTGCCAGCGGGGACATGGATGGTCTTTTGAGGCATTGTAGAAAGATCAATTGTTGGCAACACTATGAGAAAGAAATCAGGCATTTATTCTTAAGCATTATTTCTAATGACATAGTTTCATGAATTCCAAGTGTTTTCTCTATTTTACTTTACTAATATTGTTAATTTTTGGTGATTTGGTACATACCTCTGAGGTCTTGTACAGTCACGGCTGTGACGATCTCTCTAGCTTCTGACACACCTTTCTCATTTTGTGCCCTTACTCTAAATGAGTACTCTTCACCTTCATTTAGGGAAATCACAGTGTGCTCTAGGACTGTGGGTTTTAAGGTGACCACCTTCATCCATCTCTCAGTGCCAGCTCTGCAGGCCTCAAGGACATAACCAGTGAGTCGGCTCCCACCATCGTAGAGTGGCTTTTCCCAGGCAAGGGTAACAGTTGATTTGGTGACATCAACCACTTCTAGTTTTGTAGGCACCAAAGGCACTTCTGAGACCAGGACAGCATCAGATGTTTCACAAGGCTCTCCAATGCCATAAATATTTTCTGGCAACACTCTGAAATAGTACATGGTTCCTTCTATGAGTCCAGAGATTCGGTAAAGTGTCTTGCTGCATTTGGTAGTTACTGTTTTGAATGCTCTCATGGCAGCTTCACGCTTCTCAATAATGTAGTTGTTGACTGGAGCTCCACCATCAATTGTGGGGATTTCCCAAGTAATGGTCACAGAATCTCTTGATACTTCCTTAACTTTCACCGAAGGACAGGGACCAGGAGTATCTAAAAAGCAGAATGAAAGATCCACACTTCATATTTGCCTGATTCGTTGATAGGTTTTGTTTTGTTTTGCTTTTTGCAGGAAAATATACTCAACATAATTCCTCTCTAGAGAGGTGACCACTCATAGGTTAAGGTGTGTCTTTTTAGAGAATCTACTCGCAGCATCACAAATTTTCAAATACTTACCATATACTTTAACAAGGACTGTTGCTGATTTCTTGCCTGATTGATTTTCGGCTTCAATGGTGTATTTTCCAGCATCATACCGGTTAACTTTGTCCACGATGAGTAAAGAGTAGCTCTCAGTGGTGTCAATGATTGCCCGGTTTGCAAGGTCGATGCCCTTTTTGCTCCACGTTATGACGGGAGGTGGTCTTCCAGATACAGACACCATCAGGCGCAATGAGGCCCCGGCTCTGACAGTCACAGTCTTCTTTAAGTCATCGGCAAGCTCAAGATCTGGTATTTCTGGAAAGTAAATGTCACAATTTAATTAATTCATGAACAGGTGTGATGAGAAAACAGTTCACTGAAAAGCTTATGTGATAAATACCTAGTCTTTCCACAGGTTCAATTTCGGCAGTTGACTCGCTGTATTCGCTCATACCCTTCACATTCACAGCAGCGACTCTGAAGGAGTACTTCTGGCCCATTTTAAGGTCTGTCACAGTGAATTCAGCATTTCTTATTGTGGCATTGGTGTGCACTCGGTACCACTGCTCAGTGTCCTTCTCTTGCATCTCAAGAACATAGCCTATGATGTCGGTGCCGCCATCGTACATGGGCTTGGTCCATGCCAAACTAATGCTGTGCTTGGTGGTGTCTACAACTCTGGGAGCAGAAGGCGGTCCAGGGGTATCTATGGAATTTCAAAAGGGGGATGCAGAGATTAAATAGGAAAGCTTAGAGATTTGTATTTTTGGTTTTCAAGAGTCACAAAGGCATTATTGTTCTTTGCCCACACCCACCAAGATGACCTTTGTAACTGGCCCGTGCTGATATTACAGGAGAGCACTAGCTACAATATTATCACCATTGTTGTTGTTATTATTAATTATTATTATTATTATTTTAAGAATTAAACTTCTTTGGAAAGGTAGATGTGTCTTTCCTGCTACTTTGGCTCGCTATGCTATGTCCTTGTAGCTAAGCTCATTGTGTAAGGTATCCATTCTCACAGACTTTTCTTTAGTTGCTCAGCTCTCACAGGGTTAATATCTGTTGTTGCCTCTATAGATGACAATGAGTATAGGAATCAGTTTCTTCTACTTCCCCTCTTCAGTCCCAATGATTTATTCCTTAGTTCTTCAGTGCTAAGCCTATACAGGGAATTGCCACTTCTTTTTGAAGCTCTTGTGCCAATTATTTTGTTAAATATTTATTAAAGTGCTACAAACTATGCCCTGCTAAGCTTCTTCTTAAAAGAGACATTCTTTGTTTTCTTTTTTGTAGCTATTATCACGGCAATGGATTTTCTCCATTTTTGGGAAGATTTGTAAAATACGTCCTTTTCATATTGGTAGTAGGATATTGTACTGTTTTCATAGATTGGAAGATACCGCAACAGTTTTCAGCTATTGTTAACTCATAAACAGAAGTAGTAGTTAACATGTTCTCTGACTTAGGCTATATTTAAAATACTGCTAATGGGCATATGCTTTTCTAGATAATTCTATAAATTTTCGGAAGTGGCATTTTGGAAAATTACATATAATACAGTGTTGCTGGGCGTTAGGTTTGGGTGTGAGCCTTGGAACTCACATGACGGTTCTCTGCATGAGATGAAGTTGGAGGCTTCACTGGGTTCGCTGTTACCAGCGGCGTTCACCGCGGTGACACGGAACTGGTAGTCACAGCCTTCCATCAGGCCAGTCACCTTCAGCCTGGTGTCATACACCACATAGTCTCTGTTGACACGTGTCCAGCGCAGGCTTTTCTTCTCACGCTTGTCCACTAGGTAGTTGCTGATCTCACTGCCGCCATCAGATTCAGGTTTGAGCCACTGAATGATGATATGCTCTTTGCCAGCCCCCACTTCTTCAGGCATGCCAGGCTGGGCTGGAATAGCTGTTTAAATTTTTATGAAAATAAGGATAATCAGAGTTGCACCAAGTCACTGCTGGTATGACTGCCCTCCTCTCCCCCGATCCCGTTACATTTCAACGACCAAGTGGTTTAAAAGCGTTAATACTCACTGAATGAGTTTCTGGCTACAATTGGCTGTGATTCAGTAGGCACGCCAGGGCCGTATTTGTTTACTGCCCGCACTCGGAATATGTATTCATTGTTCTTGATGAGTCTGGTAACTACGTAGGAAAGGGTCTGGCATTCGCTTTCAACAATCACCCAGTTGAGCCTGCTAGTCTCGCGTCTTTCCACAATGTAGTGAGTTATTGCTGCTCCTCCGTCTTCCTGAGGAAGGTTCCAGGCCAGTGTGCACTTCTCCTCCGTCACTCTACTGACAGTGAGATTTCCACACGGGCCAGGGGAATCTGAAATGGGTGTAATGGCAAGCAATGATGAAGATCTTTCTTTCCACGCACGCTTGAAAGTGCTATGAAAATAAAAGAACATTTGACATGCTTACCAAGAACTTTGACCAGGACAGACACGGCCTTGGTCCCACCAGCATTCTTCACTGTTAAGGTGTATTTTCCACTGTCACTTCTGTCACAGAACTTGATCACAGCTGTTGCTCGTTTGCCAGTATACTGCAAAGAGATTTTTTCACAGAGATCTAGTTCCTTGTCCCCTTTGGTCCAGATAATTTTGGGTTCAGGTTTGCCACCAACGGCGGCATCAAGAACAAGATCTGAGCCTGCTCTGATGGTAACCAGGTCGCCCTGTAATCTGGCATCCAGCTCGGCCTTGGGTGGAGCTGTAATAGACAAGACAGAGGCAAATGAATAGATGACAGTTTATTTTCACATAAACTGATCATTTAAAAGGAGAACATTGAGTATTTTTTACCGTATTCATCTCGGCAAGTGACGGGGCCTGTAGATTCTGATCCTTTGCTAATTACGCCTGCCGCATTCTTGGCCAACACACGGAATTCATAAGTGTCTCCTTCGCTGAGAGCGGTCACAGTGAAGAAATTGTCAGATACGATGGTGTAGTTGCACTTGAGCCAGCGACCATCTCCAACCTCACTGACTGGCTTACGCTCTATGATGTAGCCCACAACCTTGCTGCCTCCATCATATATCGGGGCAGACCAAGTCAGTGAGACCGTTGATCTTGTCACATCTGTCACCTCTGGTCTCCCCGGTGCATCTGGAAGGGGTGCAAAAATAAAGTTAAAAAATGCAATCCCGAATTCTACTAGTGCCAATATTCATAGTGATGATGATGATAATGCACGAATGTGCTCTTAAATTTTGACACATACCAACTGGGTTTTGAGCCATCATAGGTCTTGAAGCTTCGCTGGCTTTGCTAACACCTGCGGCATTGAGTGCATACGTTCTGAACTGATATTCCAGCCCCTCTACCAAACCGGTCACTTTGTAGTTGCACTCTAAGCACGGTGCTTTGTTCTCTTTCACCCACAGGATGGTGTTACGTTCTTTCTTCTCAACCCAGTATCCGATGATTTTGCTGCCTCCATCATGATAGGGTTCTTCCCAACGAATAGACATGGCATTGGCTGACACTTGGTAGACTTCGGGTCTGGTAGGAGCGCTTGGGGGAACTAAGTATAAACAAAGGTATCAAATATGAATACGATTTTATAAAATTCAGGGGAAATAGTGAAGAATAGAGACTTTGAAATAAGATTTTTATTTTTCTTACCAAATGGATGCTCAGCAATTACTGGTGCTGATTCTAGAGGCTTGCTGACACCAAATCTGTTCTCTGAGCTGACACGGAAAGAATATTCCATGTATTTTGTGAGATGAGTGATTTTAATCTGAGTGCGCTTGACACTGGAATTGACAAGCTGCCAAGCTGTTGTGCCTGACTCACGCTTTTCAACAATGTAATTAGTAATGTCGGTGCCTCCGTCATCTTTAGGTTCAGCCCATGAAAGGACACATGATTCGGCTGACACGGATGAGACCTCGATGGGGCCAGTTACTGGACCTGGCCTTCCAATGACCACGACCGTGATAGTAAATGTTTTAACACCAGCTGTGTTTTCCAGGGTCAAGAAGTATCTTCCAGAGTCACCTCTCATGCTGTCTTTTACAGACAAGGTGGTTCTGTCTTTTGTTGTTGTGATACTCACTCGATCTGTCTCCTTAAGTCTCATTTCTTCCAGCTTCCATATTACTTTGGGGGCGGGACGACCACTGATTGGCACATCAATGGTAAATGTGCTTCCTGCTTTGCAAGTTATGAGCTGATTGGTAATTCCGGTGAGGTCAGCCGTAGGCTCAATTTGAGGCTCCTTGATGATGACGGAGGAGAAGGCTTCCCTGGGTTCGCTGTAGCCAGCATCATTCTTGGCCTTCACACGGAATTCATATTCAGTGTTTTCAACCAGCTGCTCCACGGTGAAAGTCAGCAGTTTGGTGTGACCAGCTTCAACCCAGAAGTCAGATCCCTTTTGTCTCATTTCAAGCAGATAGCCAGTGATCCGGCTGCCTCCGTCATGGTCAGGTTTAAGCCAAGCTAAGACTGCAGAGGACTTACTTGTGTCAACGATATCAAGTCTTTTAGGTGGAGCAGGCTGTTCTGTGGCTACCATTGGTTCTGGCATTTCATAGGGTTCACCAATACCATACTCATTTTCTGCAGAAACACGGAAATAGTATGGAACGCCTTCTGCCAGGTCATTGACCTTGAGGATCTGACGAGTGCATTTTTCACTGACAACCTGCCAGCTACGGCGGCTTGCTTCTCGTTTCTCTACCACATAGTGAAGGATTCTGGCACCACCGTCGAGAAGAGGGGCATCCCACATCAATGTAACAGATCCCCGGGTCACATCCTTGAAGGTAATTGGGCCAGGTGGCCCTGGAGTGTCTAGCACCTTGGCGGTGAATGTGATTGACTTACTGCCACTGCTGTTCTCCACAGTAAGGGTGTATTTCCCTGCGTCATTTCTGTTGCAGTTTTCCACGGTGAGGGTGCTGAAAGAGTCTGTTGTATGGATATCAGCCCGGATGCTAAGGTTAGAGTCGGGTTTGCTCCACACAGCTGTAGGAGCTGGCCTACCCTGGTAGGCAATGAAGAGGCGGATACTGGCGCCAGCTCTAACGACGTGCGTCTGCTTGAAGTTTGCATCGATGTCTAACTCAGGGGCTGTTAATCGGTCAACTGCTTTAATTGTGCCAGTCACTTCACAGCTGTCTCCTTTTCCAGCACCATTGATAGCACTAACCCGGAATTTGTATTCTTCACCCGCTTCTAGATCTGTGACTGTGTATCTTGTTTTCACACATGCCTCTGCATTAACCTTTTGCCAGTCTCCTAAGTCGGCTTTGCACATTTCAATAATGTACCCAATTATTTCCATGCCTCCATCAAACACTGGCTTAGACCATTCTAAGCTCACAGTTGTTTTTGATGTGTCTGTCACTTTGACCACAGCGGGAGCACCTGGTGGGCTGACTGGCTCTCTACATTTGATTAGTCTCGAGATACCACTGGCAGGTCCTATTCCTGCAGCATTTTCAGCCATGACACGGAATTCATACTCATTGCCCTCTATCAGACCAGTGACTTTGAATCTTGTCTCAGAGATTGGTCGTTTGCTGATCACTTTTACCCATCGTGTGCTTTTCTTTTCTCTCCTTTCAAGGATATAATGTTGAATTTCACTGCCACCATCTGATTCTGGCCTTGCCCACGTCATGGTAATGCTATTGCCTGTTACGTTACTTGGTTCTGGAGTGCCAGGGGCATCAGGAATGGCTGTAAAAAGAGAAGAAAGGAAGGAAGGAAGGAAGGAAGGAAGGAAGGAAGGAAGGGAGGGAGGGAGGGAGGGAGGGAGGGAGGGAGGGAGGGAGGAAGAAAAGAAAGAAAGAGGGAGAGAGAGAAAGAAAGAAAGGAAGAAAGAAAGAGAGAGAGAGAGAGAGGGAGAGAGAGAGAAAGAAAGAAAGAGAAAGAAAGAGAGAGAAAGAAAGAAAGAAAGAAAAACCGATTAGACATGTTTGCTTGGAAGTTAATCTTATTATATAGTAATACTTTGTAAAAATGGACACTTACTGTATTGTATTTGAGCAACAACTGGGTCAGAATCAAGTGGCCTTCCAACACCAAACTTGTTAACTGCAGAAACACGGAATTGGTATTCATTGCCGTTTATTAGTTTAATGGCAGTATAGCTGAGGGCTTCACAATGATCCTCAATTAGTGCCCAGGCAAGTCTGCTGGTTTCCCGTTTTTCAATGATGTAGTGAGTTATGGGAGCACAGCCATCGTTGAGTGGAGCGTCCCACCACAGTGTCATCTTCTCGCCAGTAATATTGGTAAATCTAATTGGCCCAACCACTTTTCCTGGTGTATCTGTAAGAAAGAGGTTCCACAGTTAGTTCCCTGTCTATTAAAGCACAGTCAAGCCTGCCTCTGATCCAAGTCCCATAAACTGTAAGATTAACAAGCTATTTTAGAAGTACCTTGTACTTTCACTGTAATTTCTGCTTTTGCAGAGCCAGATACGTTTTTGGCGTCCACTCTGTATACACCACGATGGTCCCTAGTAGCATCTCTGACAAAGAGGCTGGTGGATCCAAGGACGTCGGTTATTTCCACATTCATCCTCTTTTCAATTTCTACTTCATCTTTGAACCAAGTTACTCGAGGTACTGGTCGTCCTTGCACCAAAGCTTTAATTCTGAGACTGTCTCCAGCTTTAATAACGATGCCATCAAAGTACTCAGGGCCGAACTCTACTGTTGGTGGAACTATAAAAAAACCCCCAGAAATGATATGTATCAATTTGGCTTAATAATGATAGAAATAAACATATTTTTCATTAGCACCATATCATATGCCTGGATGAGTCATGCTTATCCTATGTTACCAAAGGCTATTCTGAAAGTAGGATTGATAATTGAGAAGGTAGACTGTGGAGTTAAATATTTGTATATCACTAGACCATCTCCTGTGTTATGTATGTCATGTTAGTAATCTTGCATTGTCATTTATAAAAAGAGAAGCAAAACATTTACAGATCATTTACTTCCTAGTACTCCTGCATATTCCAACAAGTTCCTGTCCGAAGCTACCAGCCGCACTCAAGTAGGGTGATGATTGTGCTAGTGATGTGTGCTGTATTTTAGTAACTTCCATTGTTCTTGAGAGCCTTTTTAATTTATTATAAATGACTGAAATTACAAAGCTAAAAACTCATTTTTACTTGTACACTATTTTTATGGGAATGGAGTGAAATAATAAACATGGTAAAAAGAATTGATGCCAACTACATTCTTTTCTTTTCTTCATCCGAAAGGTAGACATTGTAATTCATCACATAACCACCTTGAATAATCTGTATGAAACGATGTTTCTGTTTTCATTTTATAGACCAAGGACTAAAAAGTATTTTTTAAAAATGTGAATGCTTTTAGCCTTATTGGAAATCAGTTGTAAATGCTTACCATTTTCATCTCTTGTCATAATAATGCCAGAAGACTGTGAGGGAGGACTTATCGTTCCAACAGCATTTCTTGCAATTATTCTGAACTCATATCGATCCCCAGGACTAAGTCCTGTAACTGTGTACTGACATTCACAGACATCAGTAAAGTTGCATCTAACCCAACGCTCACTCCCTTGGCGTTTCTCAATGCTGTAGGCCACAATCTTGCTGCCTCCATCACGCACTGGTGGGTTCCATTTAAGTGTGATGGTTTCTCGGGTGACATCAATGTAGTCAGGAGTGCCAGGTGGGTCTAAAAAATTATATGGAAGTTAAATACATCATTATTTCTGTAAGCAACTCTTAATCGTCAATGGAAGGAAAATAAAATGAATAAACCCCACAAGCTCATTTCAATGATCAATTTCATTTTTTTTGTACTGTAGTCTTTAAAAAGAACTTTAAATTACTCTATCAGACTGATTTAAAATTACCCACTTTGCTTTACTTGACCGACTCTAGTGATAAGAAGATATATATGTGAGATGGTGATACACGTGGAAGAAAAGCAATGTTTTGATTTGTTACCAGCATATTCAGTTGCTGAAGTAATTATTTTAATTCACTTACCTACTGGGGAAACAGCTAAGGTAAATTTGCTTGGGTCACTAGGTGAGCTTAGGCCGGCAGAATTTTCCGCATATACACGGAACTGGTAATCCAGGCCTTCTATTAGTCCAGTGGCTCTATATTCTCTTCCAGATATTGGTGTTGTGTTCACTCTTTGCCAGAGGATGCTATTTCTTTCTTTCTTTTCAACGTGGAATCCGGTGACTTCTGCACCTCCATTATAAACTGGAGCATCCCAAGTTAGTGACATTCCATCAGAAGTCACATTGTATATAACTGGCTTTCCTGGGGGGCCAGGAATCCTGAACTGGTGTTTTGCCACAATAGTGTTTGAGACAAGTGGCTGGCTGACTCCGTATCTGTTTTCTGCCCTCACTCTAAATTGGTATTCAGCATCTTTGACTAGATTAGGAACTTTGAAGGTCGTCCTGGCAACACTCGAGCACACCATCTTCCAGTTAGTTTGTGAAGCTTCCCGCTTCTCAATGCTGTAACAAGTAATTTCTCCTCCTCCATCATCTTCAGGCTCATCCCATGACATGATGACACTGTCAGCTTTGATTTCATCAAATCGAATGGGCCCTTTGGGCTTTGATGGTGGGCCAAGTGTGATGATTGTGATGAGAGATGTGTTTCTGCAAACGGCGTTATCAAGAATAACAGTGTATTTCCCTCCATTCTCCTTCTTGACATTCTTTATGTTCAAAGTAATTTTGTTTTCAGTTTTACTGAAACGAACATTTTCACTTTCTTTCAATGGCAAACCATCTTTCATCCAACTGATAGATGGTTTGGGTTTTCCTTTATAAGGTAATTCAAGGTGCACGTTATGCCCAATTCTCACAGAGACTTGTGCCCCAGGGATATCTGACAGGTCAACTTCAGGTGTAATTACAAGCTGTTTCACTGTAATTGGCCCAATAGTGACAGGATCACTCAGTCCTTTTTCATTTTTGGCAGACACTCTGAATTCTAGCTCTGACAGCTCCTTAAGTTGGCCCACCTCAATTTCGCATGTCTTACTTATGCCAGCATGTGACCACGTTTGTTCTGCTTTAGCTTTCCTTTCCACAACATATTCTGTGATGACACTACCACCATCAAAGTCAGGCTTGGTCCAGCTCAGGGTAACAGATGTCTTTGTGGAATCTTTCACTGAGAGGTCGCGCACCGGAGCTGGCACTTCTGCCGCCTTCACTGGCTCTGCGGTCTCACAGGGTTCCCCAATTCCAATTTCATTTTCTGCAAGAACTCTGAAGAAGAATGGAGTTTTCTCTGACAAATCTGTTACCTTAAAGGATGTACTAGAACATTTGTTTGCCACTGCAGACCACGTTCTCTTGGTGGCATCTCTCTTTTGAACGATGTAATTAATTATGGGAGACCCTCCATCGATGAGAGGAGGATCCCAGAACAAAGTGACTGTGCCTTGAGAAACATGTTTAATATGTAGTTTCTGGCAGGCGGCTGGCGTATCGAGCACTTTAACAGTCACAGTTGAAGACTTTGGTTCACCAACTCCATTTTCTATTGTGAGAATGTATTTTCCTGTGTCATTGCGCGTCACTTGAGGAATAGTGAGTAATGAAGATGATTCAGTGTTTTCAATGATGTATCTGGCATCACTGCCAAGATTCTTCTCATCTTTTCTCCATGTGACAGTAGGTGGAGGTCTACCTTTAAAGGGAATAAATACTTGTACATCTTCACCAGCTTTAGCTATAATAGAAGTTCTGAAAGCCACATCTAGGTCGATCTCCGGTTCCTCTGTAGACATAAAATGGACATATACAGTGAAATTTAAAGCAAGAAAATGAGTGATTTACTAGAGGTAATCTAATAAAAAAAATAAAAATGCAGTCATACCAGTAGGTACTTACCAAGTATATCTTTAGCTTGTACAGGTTCAGTCATTACTATGGGTTCTCCTTGCCCAGCACAGTTTACAGCAGATACCTGGAAGTAGTAATTGACTCCAGGTTTCAGGTTAGATACCACATATTCTGTAGTTCTGACTTCTTCTTTGGTAGAGACAACCGTCCATTCCTCTTCCTCTCCTTGTCTCATCTCGACAACATATCCAGTGACAGCACTGCCCCCATCGTAGACAGGTTTACTCCAGCCAAGAGTGATGGATGATTTAGTTGTATCTGAAATTCTTATCTTAGCTGGTGGGCCTGGAGGATCTGGAATGGCCATTCACAAATAGCAGTTACATAATCGTGTACAATTTAGTGGCATGAAAGAAGACATGGGGGAAGATGCTGCAGTTATGAGCACTTACCAATAGGATCTGCAGCTTTGTAGAAGTCAGATGGTTCAGAGAATGGACCCTGTCCAGCGGCATTTACAGCACAAACTCGGTATTGATAGTCACTGTTTTCGGTCAGTCCTGTTACTTTCTGTCTGGTGTCACGGATAGTCTCCTTTAGGACTTTAAACCACCCTAGACTCTTCTTGTCTCGTTTCTCAAGGAAATAGCCACTTATTTCATTACCGCCATCTGCAACTGGTCTGTTCCAGACAACGGTCATTGAATTCTTGGTAATCTTTGTCACCTCTGGTACGCTTGGAGGCCCTGGTGTAACTATTTAGAAAGAAAGAGGAAAAGGAGTTCAAAGGATCAATATTACCGATAAGTTCTACCTTTCAATCTTCAAATCTTAGCCAAGAATATTAGCTTCATTTATTATACTTTCCACCTTGTGAAAAGGATGATAATGAGATGTAAAACAAAAGAAAATCACAGTCATTCTAAGAAAACTTGTATTTGATTTTAAAATATCTAAGTGATATTTTAGTCACTTAGCAAATTAACTTGTATTTGACTTTAAAATAGCTAAGTGTTGGATTTTGGTTTTCTAATGAAATCACGTCTCACCAAATGCATTTTTTGCTATGACTGGATCAGATTCCAGTGGATCACCAATTCCGTATTTGTTCACAGCTCGAACCCGGAAGATGTATTCATTTCCTTTGATAATTTTGGTGGTTGTAATGATGCACTCCTGCAAATTTTCAGACACCATAGACCACACCACGCGGCTCGTCTCACGCTTTTCCACAATGTAGTGAGTGATTTTGGCACCACCATCATCAGCGGGAGGCTGCCACATGAGTGTTACCTTTTCAGCAGTGACAGTCTTAAATTCGATGGGTCCGCCTGGGGGCCCTGGTTTGTCTGTCAATGAAAGAACGAAACAGTATGTTAGTAATTTTTAAGAGGTTGTTATTTAAAATTACTAAATTTTAGGCCAACCAAATATGATGTCGGCCTTTATTTGGCACCTACCAAGGATCTGCACTCTGATGGTGGCTGAGGCGGAGCCCATCGCATTCCTTAGTTTTAATTCATAGCTTCCGCTGTTAAGGCGATTTGCGTCCTTGATGAGTATAGATGCAAGGTCAGTGGTATTTTCGACCGACAACAATGCATTGGTCTGTAATTCTTTGTCGTCTTTATACCACTCAATTGTAGGCTCAGGTTTGCCAGAAATGCCAGCTCTGAGCTTCACAGATGTACCTGCTTTGTATTTGACAACTTCTGTGTATTCTAGAGGCAAATCAATTACAGGTCCACCTGCAGGAAAAACAGATGGTAAGTGTTTAACCGATCAAGAGGATGAAAAAAATAATTGTGGTAACTTCAAAATAAGGTCATTGGCCTTTATTTAAAATATATATATTCACACCCATACATACACATGGTAGTTCTAATCCTATTTACTCACTATTTTAAACATTTAAATTTTACAAGCCACTCTTCTATCCAGAATGGGTAAGAAAGATTGTGAGCAAGCTCTGTACCCAAATGACACTGCAGTAATTGCACAGGGAATTCAATACCTTCGAAGTGTATTTTAAAGTCTATGAGGTGTTTGATTCCCGTGATGGAGTGAGATATGCTAATGAGCACATCATTGAAGTATAAGCATTACACATTTTCTTTCAGGCTAGGCTCTCCTTCCTCTTCCTCTAACTACCTTTTATTCTTTTTATGTTCCCTTCCCAGTTTACTGATACTGAGGTGTGGCTGGTTCATGTCAGACCCTTGAAGTCTTAATTCCCTCCTCAAAGAGCTACATACTTCACTGGATAGATTTTCTGCCATGCTGCTTAGCAATTTTGAGAAATAGAACTAAATCTGACTTGCTGCACAGTCTCAAAAATACTGATTCAAGGTCCACAAAGCGTGATTCATAAAGAGCAGCCCTGGGATTCTAAAGCAGGAGCATGGGAGTGGATAAAATGGGAAAATTAAAAAAATAAAGGTGTCGCAGGGTACCTAACTCTGATGAAATTTTAATTTTTGAACCACTGTTGAGTTGAATATTCCACTTATTTTCCAGAATGGTCAAGTATGTATATTTTGGACTGACAGCAATATACAGAGAGTTCTGGAGTCTGCCTCCTTGAATTCCTACTTTATCACCAATGAACCATTTGATGCTGGGCAAGCTACCTAAGTGTTCTAAACCTGAGTTTCTTTTCTGTTAAATGGACTAATGTTGGGGCCGTTCGAACTATGGGGGAGAAGTTACGGAAAGTACCCAGCAAACATTTGCTGCTGCCAACACTGCTGTCATTAACAGCTCGGCTTAATCTTTCACTTATTTAAGAGGAATGTTCTCTGGACACTCAACCATGGTCTTAATTATTGGCACTGATAATTTAAAAAAGAGTGAAAGCACCAATTCATACAATCAAAGAATCATAAGAGGTTGAAGTTGGAAAGGCCTTTACACATTCTGTAATCCAAATCTCATGTTTTACGGTTAAGTCAAGAGGCCTGGGGAGGTTCAGAAATTTTCCTTAGACTCCCACCTTGTTCTCCCTAAGCCTCCTGGCTAATTTCTTCTAAAGAATCCAACTAAGGTTTATACCAAAAGTTATTCTATAGATTAGGGCCAAAGAGATGAAGAAAAACTATTGAGGTAACTGCCGTTGGGATTCAAAGTGCTAAAAATGCTTACCATATGAGTCGATGCATGTAACGGGGCCTACCACCTCAGATGGGTTGCTGATGGAACCAACAGCATTTCTTGCAAAGACACGGAATTCATATTGTGAATTCTGCGTCAAGCCAGAGACAGTGAATTGCGTCTCAATGACATTGGTGAAGCTGGCCTTGGTCCATCTGCCATCTGGCAGGTCTCGTCTCTCAACGACATAGCCTGTAATCTTGCTTCCTCCATCGAAAGCTGGTGGTTGCCATGCAAGATTGACAGAATTCTTTGAAATATCGGTGATACGGACATTTCTTGGTGGTTCTGTGGTAATAAGAGAAAGCAGATTAGTCGCAAGCACTATGTCAACCTTATTTTGCATTGTAGAAACGAGGTTTGCATTTTTAAGTAGCAGAAGAATCTCAGGACAGAAACATACCACAGGCATCTATGGCTAGGACTGGCTCCGAAGGATGGCTGGGTTTTCCAACACCAGCAGCATTTTCTGCATACACTCTGAATTCATAAATAAGTCCAGCACTGATTGTTGTGACTTTGAAGTGAGTTGTACGGATGACCATTTTGTTGACTTTTTGCCATAAGATACTGTTTCTGTCTTTCATTTCCAGGTGATAGCCTATAACCGCATTGCCTCCGTTGGACACTGGTTCATGCCAGGCCACGGTGATGCTTTCTCGAGTGACATTAGTGACCCATGGTGTAGATGGAGGTCCAGGTTTTGCTGCAAAAGAGAGAAATGCCGTAAGTTAACATGGATATTTAAAACATTTATGTAAACGAAAACCTGGGATCTTTGAAAATTTTGACAACTTACTGTATGGTAGTTTGACAGTCACACAAGCTGAATCTATGTGATCGCTGATGCCAAAGCGGTTTTCTGCCTTGATGCGGAATTGGTATTCTTCTCCTGTGGTCAGTTTCATCACTTTAATCATGGTTCTGGCAACCGTGGCAGACACTTCTGTCCATACTGCCGTACTTGTCTCTCTCTTGAGCACAATGTAATTGGTAATGTGACTTCCACCATCATACTTAGGTGGCTCCCATTTGAGAGTCACACTTTCTTCAGTTATATCACTAATAACGACAGGGCCAGTGGGGGGACCAGGCCTGTCCAGGACGACGATGTTAATGAAAGCTTTGGTTGTTCCACTGGAGTTGGCAGCTGTGATCTCATATCTTCCCGCATCAGCAGCAACGCTTTCTTTGAGATTAATGGTCAGGTTCTCAGCAGTTACTTCAGTATTAAACCTCATGGTTGCTTTCAGGGGGACGCCGTCTCTTGATAAGGTCACTTTGGGCAATGGTTTTCCAGAAATTGGAATGTCAACTTTAAGGTTTGAACCAGCTCTAACATACACAGTATGACTTGGGAAATTCTTCATGTCAATTTCAGGTGGTTCTGAAAAAGAAGAGTATGGCAGATGAAGGAGAAACGAATTTTTAAAAATTAAACCAAAGTAAATAATTTCAAATTCTGCTTCTACATAAAAGTAGACATACCAAGTTGCTCCTTAATAAGAACGGGAAGAAGCAGCTCTCTTGGGTCACTCAAGCCAGCTTGGTTTTCTGCAAATACCCGGAAAAAGTATTCCGAATTCTCCCTCAGACCAGAAACAACGTGACGGGTTGACTTTACCATGGCACATTTAACCCAATTTTTCTGTCCTTGTTCTAGTGCTTCGACGATGTAGTGTACAATTCTGCTTCCGCCATCATGTTCTGGCTTCAGCCAGGCCAAGGAAACGCTATCTTTGGATACGTTTGTTACTCCAAGTTTTTCAGGTGGGCTTGGTTTTTCTAAGAAAGTAAAATATCAAAAGAAAGGAAAGATTAGTACAAAATTTTTATTCATGTATGTCCTTCCTGCATTGTCAAAAGAAAAAATTTAAATGAAGGCCATATATTTACTCCGACTTGAGTCTTTCTTACTTTTTATATGACCAGTTTGGCCTCTGAGCTTTTGCCATTCATTACATGTCATAGCATTCAAATTCAAATTAAGTGTCACATGACCAGATTAAATGATAAAATTTATCCCAAATTTATTATGGGTATGAAATTGAAAAATTAGATGAACAGTCTTGTATGAAACTTTATCATACAATATCTGCACATATGCGCTACATACATAGTCAAATTCAATTATACTTAAATTCAACCTACATTATCTAATTCCAGCTATGCAAATTTCTACTTATATTTTTATCAACAAAAATGTTCTATATTAGAGATTTCATTTTGTGCTATAGTATGAATTGTTTGAAGTGAGAACCAAAAGGATTTAAGATTAAACAGTAATTAGAATGATTCATGCATTCTAGGAAAGTTAATATGAATTTGTAGATTTTCTTTGTTCTTAAAACATACCTGTTATTTTTACTCCTTCCTGTGTTTCAGCCGGTACACCAACACCAAACTCATTTTCTCCAAAGACTCTGAAGTAGTAAATTGCCCCTTCTTGTAAGTTGTTAATTTTGTAGGAGAGGCGGTTACAGTTGTTGGTTACAGAGACCCATGCTTTCTTACTGGCCTCACGTTTTTCTATGTGGTAATTCCTCACTGGTGCACCACCATCATTTTCAGGAACATCCCAGGATAACACAGCAGACTCTTTGGTGATATCATGCACAGAAACATTGGCTGGAGGACCAGGAGAATCTAAAACTTTGACAACTAAGGTCAGTGAAGCAGCATTCAAACTATTCTGAATTGTTAATGTATATTTTCCAGAATCATTTCTGTTGGCCTTTTCAATAGTCAGTGATGTACGAGAGTCTGTGGAATCAATATAAGCTCGAGAGCGGAGGTCAGTGTCTGGCTTGCTCCACGTGACACTGGGTATTGGTCTCCCTCGGAAAGGCACAGTCATGGTAAATGAGGCACCGGCCTTGACAATCAAGGTCTTCTTCATTTCACTGTCAATATCAAATACAGGCTCTTCTTCTCTTTCCTTTGCTATCTGGGGATCAGAACTTTCACTGGGATCACTAGCACCCACCTTATTGACAGATCTTACTCTGAAAACATATTCGGCTCCTGTTGTTAGTCCACTTATTGTGTATTCGGTGCCTCTTAAGCTCTGAATGGCAGTCTTCCAGTCGGTTTCATCAGATGTTTTGTATTCTACAGTATATCCAGTTACTGGGGCCCCACCGTCAAATAAAGGCTTAACCCAGCTAATAGTTACATTTGTCTTGCCCGAGTCTACAATTTTCGGTTTGGATGGAGGAGATGGTAAGAATACTGGATCTTCTGCCCGAATTAGGGGAGAGGTTTCGCTTGGAAGGCTTAGGCCAGCAGCATTTTCTGCAAAAACCCGATACTCATATTCACATCCTTCCCGAAGTCCTGTGGATTTCACTCTGAGATCATAAACTGGTTTTTTGTTTACACGCACCCATCGCAGGCCATTTTTCTCTCGCCTTTCAATTATATATCCAGAGATCTCACTGCCTCCGTCACTCTCAGGTCTTGACCAGCAAAGTGTCATGAACTCTTTGGTCACAGATGTAATTTCCAAAGATGTGGGCGGACTAGGAACTGTAAATGGATCTAGTGCCTTGACAGGCACACTCTCTAGGGGCTCACCAACACCATATTTATTAACCCCTGTTACTCTAAAGATGTATTCATTGCCTTTGAGTAACTTGGTTACTTTACAGGATGTTGTCCTTAACTCTCCTTCACATATTGTCCATGCAAGGCGGCTCGTTTCACGTTTTTCTACAATGTAATAGTCGATACTGGCGCCCCCATCTTCTTGGGGAGGTCCCCAGGAAAGAGAGCATTTCTCAGAGGTGAGGCCATTTATTTCAAGTGGTCCTGCTGGTGGGCCAGGCTTATCAAGTACCTTGCAATTAACTGCCATAGACCGAGTTCCTGCAACATTCTTCAGTGTTAGTACATACTGCCCACTGTCTCGTCTGACACAGTCTTTCACTGTCAACAAAGTACTATAGTCCGTTGAGACAATTTCTGTTCTTGCCCTTTCTTCAATTTCTACACCATCCTTGGACCAGGAAACTACTGGCAGAGGTCGTCCTGCAATGTCTGCATTTATCTTAAGGACTTCTCCAGCTTTGACAACGATAACATCTCGGAACTTGACATCCATCATAATTCTTGGAGCCTCGACATCGTCTTTAACTGTAATAGGTCCAGTGGATTCAGACGGCTCACTAACCGAGTCAGCGGCATTCCTTGCAAAAACCCGGAATTCATAACGCTGATCTTCAGTAAGTTCAGTTACTTCAAAGTATGTTTCTTGTACATTAGTAAAATTGCACTTCAGCCACCGGCCGTCTGGTAGTTCTCTACGTTCAATAATGTATCCTGTGATCTTAGCTCCACCATCATAACGTGGTTTAGACCATTTAAGTGACACTGATTTTCTTGTGATATTTGTGACTTCAGGTTGTCCAGGAGGGTCACAGGGATCTCGTGCAGGGACTGGTTCACAAGCCTTACTGCATTTACCGATGCCAGCAATATTCTGAGCATATACACGATACTCATACATCAGTCCTTCATCAAGGCCAGAGACTTTCATCTGCGTATTGGGGATGAGAATTTTATTTGCTTTTGACCAAAGAATGCTGCTTCTTTCTTTATACTCAAGGTGATAGCCAATTACTTGACTTCCTCCATCATTAACTGGTACTTGCCAGCTCACAAGCATGGTTGATTTCGTGGCATGCACAACTTGAGGAGTACCAGGAGGCCCTGGGGGGCTGAAAGGATACTCAGCAACAACAGCTGAAGAATCACTGTAGGAACTCTTTCCGTAGCGGTTTTCTGCACAAACACGGAACTGATACTCACTTCCTGTTGTCAGACGCACTATTTTAATGGATGTTCTCGCAACTGCTTGTGAAACTACATGCCATGCTGTAGATGTGGTTTCTTTCTTTTCAACGATGTAGTTGCTAATTTGGCAGCCACCATCATATTCTGGAGGGTCCCAAGAAATGGTTATATTGTCACAACTAACCTCATCAATACGTATAGGTCCTGGAGGTCCTGGTTTGTCAAGGACAATTACTGTAATAGGAACTGTTATGGATCCAGCACTGTTTGAAACACATAATTCATAAGTACCAACATCTTCCCTTGAAGCTTCCTTAATAGACAGTGATGTTACAGTCTTTGAAGAGGAAACATTGACTCTAGTTGTCTCCTTAAGAGTCTGACCATCTTTCTTCCAGCTTATAGTAGCTTGAGGTCTTCCTCTGAAGGGAACATCAATCTTAAGTTGGTCTTTAGCCTTTACATTGAAAGTATTGAATGGAAGCTCAACTGAAGGCTTTATTTCAATGTCCCTTGCAATCACTGGCACTCCAAGTTGTCTTGGATCACTTCTTCCCTTCTCATTAACTGCAGCTACCCTGAAGACATACTCTTCCCCTGCAGTCAGGCCAGATATAGTTGCTTCCAGAGTCTTAACTTGTGTGCATGTGCTCCATTTTTCACTCCCTTTAGTCTGCATTTCAACAACATAACCAGTGATTTTGCTGCCACCGTCACTTTCTGGTTTTTCCCACTTAATTGTAGCTGTGTTACGGGTCACATCAACGAGAGTTACTCTTCCAGGTGGCAGGGGTGGTTCAGAAGCTTTAATGGGTTCAGTTGTCTCAGCTGGCAAGCCAATCCCATATTCATTGGAAGCCAGGACTCGGAAGTAGTAAGAACATCCTTCTTGTAGATTTTCAATTTTAAAAGTGTTCTTAGTGCAATTGTTTGTCACAGTAGCATATGCTTTTCGTGTAGCTTCTCGTTTTTCAACGATGTAGTTGGTAATCTTTGCTCCTCCATCAATAAGTGGTGGTTCCCAAGACAATGTCACTGAGTCTTTCTTCACTTCTCTTATAGTCAGATTCACAGGGGCACTTGGTGAGTCAAGAACTCTGACATTAACAAAAGCTGTTTTGGACCCACTGTTATTTTCTAGGGTCAGGTTGTACCGACCGCTGTCAAATCTGGTAACATTATCAATGACCAACATTGTATATGAGCTGGTCACCTCAATCTGGGCCCTCTCGGTGAGAATGGCGTCAGCCTTTTCCCATTTAACTTCAGGTTCCGGTCGACCTTTGATGGTGACGAATAAGCGTAAAGTAGTACTTGCACGCAGAATGACCACCTTTCTGAGATCGGCATCAAGTTCTATTTCTGGTGGCTCAAGCCGATCTTGAGCAACAACTGAACCAGGTATAGTTGCAGGTTCACCTACACCTTCAGAATTGATGGCACAAATACGGAAATTATATTCAGTGTTTTCTTTAAGCTCAGTCACTGTGAACTGCTTTCCTTGTAATCCTGTTGGTGGAGTGCAAGTTGTCCATTCGTCAGCACTGGCTTCTTTGACTTCAATGACATAACCCTTAACAGGTGCACCACCATCATAAATTGGCTTATTCCATGCAAGGGAGACAGAAGATCTGGATGTGTCGGTCACTTTTGGATTACTTGGTGGACCCGGTGGATACAAAGCATCACACGCACGATAGAAAACAGATGGCTCGCTAGGTTCACCCACACCAGCCGCATTTTCAGCAGCAACTCTGAATTCATAGGAATGACCTTCAGTAAGACCAGTTACCCTCAGCCGGAGATCTGTTAGTGTTTTCTTGTTGCACTTGATCCATCTAATACCTTCTTTATCTCGCTTTTCAAGAATGTAACCCTCAATTTCAGCACCTCCATCATCCACTGGGCGTGCCCATGTTACTACCATAGAATCCTTGGTGATTGCTGAGGCTTCAGGCGGTGAAGGAGGACCTGGTGGTTTGTAAGGATTACAGGCCACAACAGGCTCAGATTCCAAAGGCTCTCCAATGCCATATTTATTCACAGCCATGACACGGAAGATGTACTCATTACCAGGAAGAAGTTTAGTGACTTTGTAGTTAAGGGCCTGTACCTCAGTTGAAACCTGGGTCCAGGAAAGTCTGCTTGTCTCTCTCTTTTCAATGACGTAATGTGAAATATTAGCACCACCATCTTGTAAAGGCGGGTTCCATGCCAGGTAACATTTTTCTGCAGTAACCCCAGAAACTTTGAGAGGCCCTTCAGGAGGCCCTGGCCTGTCAAGTACCTTTACAGTGATTGGTATAGACTTTGTACCACCAACATTGCTCAGTTTCAGAATATATTGTCCTCCATCAGTACGTACACAGTCTTTGACGACAAGAGTTGTTTTCTGAAGAGTAGACTTGATTTCCATCCTAGCACCTGTTTCTTCAAGCTCTTTTCCATCTTTTGACCAAACGACATCAGGTATAGGTTTACCACGGATATCGGCTTCCAGGACAAAAGTCTCTCCTGCATGAACAACAATGACATCTTTGTATTTTGGATCCAGGGAGGCGTTTGGTGCATCAATTTCATCTCTGGCAGTAATGGCGCCAGTGCTCTCAGATGGTTCACTGAAGTTGCCAGCTGCATTTCTTGCAATTACTCTAAATTCATATCTTTGGTCTTCTACAAGTCCACTCACTGTGAACTCAGTCTCTAGTACGTTGGTGAAGCTGGCTTTCATCCAACGGCCATCGGGGAGATCTTTCTTTTCTACAACGTAGCCTGTTATTTTGCTACCACCGTCATAAGCAGGTTTCTTCCACTTCAGTGTGACACTGTTTCTTGTAATGACAATGGCTTCAGGGCGACCAGGTGGGTCACATGGATCCCGAGCAACAAAGCATTCTGACACTTTGCTGGGCTTGCCGATGCCAACAATATTTTCAGCAGAAACTTTGAACTCATACTCAAGGCCTTCGTCAAGCCCAGTTGTTTTGAATTTGGTATCTTGAATAGGAGTTTTATTTAATTTGATCCATAAGATACTGTTCTTTTCTTTCTGTTCAAGATGGTAGCCAATAACTCTGCTACCTCCATCATTAACTGGCTCATGCCATTGAACGAGCATTTGATCTTTGGAGATGGATGTCACAAAAGGAGTTCCAGGTGGTCCAGGTACTTTAAATGGATACTGTACAACCACTGGTTTAGAATCCAGAGAGGTACTTTTTCCATACCTGTTTTCTGCAAAAATTCTAAATTGGTACTCTGTGCCTGTTTTCAGCTTGGTTACTTTAATTGTCGTTCTTGCAACTGTTGCTGATACCATCTGCCAAGTGGTGGTGGTTGTATCTCGCTTCTCTACAATGTAGTTGCTTATTTGGCAGCCACCAGTGTAGGCTGGAGGTTCCCAAGATATGACCACAAAGTCCGCACTAACGTCATCAAACCGAACCGGTCCAACTGGAGGTCCAGGCTTTTCCAAAACGATAACGCTTAGATTTTCTGTCGCTGCACCTGCACTATTTGTTGCCGTTATGGTGTATTTTCCAAAGTCATCTTTGCTACTTTCTTTAATGTGTAAAATAGTTGAAGTAGCTGTTTCCTCAATATTTACTCTTGTTGTCTGTTTAAGAGGCTCACCATCTTTGACCCATGAAATGGTAGGTCTTGGTCGGCCAATAACTGGAATTTCGATTTTAAGGTCTTCTCCAGCTTGGACACTATATGTGTTAAATGGCAACTTCAGACTAGGCTGTATAGTCAAGTCCTTGGCTATGACAGGCACACCAAGCACTCTTGGGTCACTCTTTCCTTTCTCATTGTAAGCCTTGACACGGAACTGATACTCTTGTCCAGAACTCAAACCGGTAACAACTGCATTGCAGACTTTGGATTCAGCCACAATGCTCCATTTTTCAGTTCCCTTTGACTGCATTTCAACAACATACCCCAGGATTCTGCTCCCACCATCATATTCAGGTTTCTCCCACATAAGCGATGCACTGGTCTGGGACACATCAGTGAGTGTAACCTTTCCTGGCGGGGAAGGAGGTTCAGCAGCTTTCACAGCATCAGCGGTTTCCACTGGAACGCCAACTCCAAATTCATTTTCAGCCATCACTCTGAAGTAGTAAATGGCTCCTTCTGTAAGATTCTCAACTTTAAAGCTCGTTTTGCTGCATTTATTGCTCACATTAGCATATGCTTTTCTGGTTGACTCACGTTTGTCAATAACATAGTTCTTGACCTTTGCACCTCCATCAATGATGGGTGGTTCCCATACCAGGATGACAGAATCTTTTTTCACTTCTTTGACTGCCAAATTCTGTGGTGGTCCTGGGGTATCAAGAACTTTCACGGTTACAAAAGCAGATTTAGATCCACTGCTGTTTTCCAGCTTGAGAATATATTTTCCAGCATCATTTCTGTCACAGTTATCTATTGATAGCTGGGTATAGTTTACACCCTTTTCAATTTGAACCTTGTCTGCAAATTCACCATCCTCTCGAGACCAGGTGATCTCAGGTGTTGGACGGCCTTTGAATGGAATGTGAATTCTGGCAGATCCACCGGCTCTTACAACAATCCCTTTCCTTAATTCAGAATCAAGGTCAAGTTCAGGTGCTTCAAGTTTGTCTTCTGGTTTCACAGTGCCAGGAACTGCTGTAGCCTCTCCTAAACCAACTTTGTTGAGGGCACAGACTCGTATTTTATACTCTTGGTGTTCAGTGAGTTTTGCAATTTCAAATCGAGTGGCTTTCAGGCCGGTTGGTGGAGTAACTATTTCCCATTCTTCTTCATCTGCTTTACAAAGTTCTACTACGTATCCCAGGATCTCACTGCCACCATCATAGATGGGCTTACCCCAGGCAACTGTAATTGAATTTTTAGTAGTGTCTACAGCATGTGCATTGGTGGGCGGGCCAGGCTTAAACACAGGATCACAGGCCTTGTAATAAACTGTCGCTGGACTTGGTTCTCCAACTCCAGCAGCATTTTCTGCAGAGACTCGGAATTCGTACTCATGATCTTCTGTTAATCCTGTTACTCTTAGACGCAAATCTGTAATGCGGCGTTTATTACATTTTATCCACCTAATGCCGCTTCTGTCTCTTTTCTCCACAATGTAACCAATAATCTCACTTCCACCATCACTATCTGGACGGTTCCAACAGACAGTCATGGAGTCCTTGGCAATGTTGGTGACTTCCAAGCTTTTTGGTGGTCCAGGAAGCACAAATGGATTTTTCATTAGTACTGGTGCCGATTCCAAAGGCTCTCCCACACCATATTTGTTGATGGCCATTATCCGGAAGATATATTCATTTCCTTCTAAGAGTTTGGTTACTTTCAGAGAATTGGTCACAACTTCTGAAGCAACAACAGTCCAGGCAAGTCGACTTGTTTCCCTCCTTTCAACAACATAGTGAGAAATGTCACTGCCACCATCTTGCAGTGGTGGAGACCATGTTAAAGTGCACTTTTCAGCAGTGACTCCAGTAACCTGGACTGGCCCTTCTGGAGGTCCTGGTCTATCTAATACCTTCACATTTACTGGGAATGACTTAGAACCTGCCACATTGGAAGCTCTTAAAATATACTGGCCACCATCAATTCTAATGGCATCTTTTACAATAAGTAAAGCCTTGAAATCCGTGTTTTTAATTTCACATCTAGCAGATTCTTCAACTTCTTTATCTCCTCTTAACCACTCAATGGTCGGCAGGGGCTTTCCATGGACATCAGCCTCAAGCCTGAATGTTTCTCCAGCATTTACCACAATTGTGTCTCTGAATTTCGGATCCATTGAAATTCTTGGGAGTTCAACCTCATCCTTGGCCGTTATTGGTCCAGTACTGTCAGAGGGTTTACTTATTGTTCCAGCTGCATTCTTTGCAAGGACTCTGAATTCGTATCTTTGATCTTCAGTGAGACCTGACACAGTAAATTGAGTTTCAATGACATTTGTGAAACTGGCTTTCATCCAACGACCGTCAGGCAAATCACGTTTCTCAACGATGTAACCCGTAATCATACTTCCACCATCATACACAGGTTTGGTCCATTGTAAAGTGATTTCATTTCTTTTAACGATAATTGCTTCTGGGGTTCCTGGTGGGTCACAGGGATCTCTGGCTACATAGCATTCAGAATTCTTGCTTGCTTTGCCCACACCAACAATATTTTCAGCATAAACTCTGAATTCATATTCAATGCCTTCTTCAAGGTTGATTGCTTTAAACTGGGTGTCATGAATAATAGTTTTGTTGACTTTTGTCCACAAAATACTATTTCTTTCCTTTCTTTCAAGGTGGTAACCTATGACTGGGCTTCCACCATTATTGACAGGCTCATGCCACTGTACGACCATGGAGTCTTTGGAAATGGCTGTGACGAATGGTGTGCCTGGGGGGCCTGGTTCTTTGTAGGGATATTGAGCTACAATTGGCTCAGACTCTAAGGCAAAGCTTTGTCCATATCTGTTTTCAGCAAATATTCTGAATTGGTATTCTGTACCAGTTTTTAGTTTGGTCACTTTGAGTGTAGTTCTGGCAACAGTAGCAGAAACAATATCCCATACGGTGGTGGTTGTATCTCTTTTCTGAACAATGTAGTTGGTGATCTGGCAACCCCCAGTATATAATGGAGGGTTCCAAGACAATGTAACACTTTCAGCACTGACATCATCAAATTTAACAGGTCCTTTTGGAGGATCGGGTTTATCTAGAGTTATAATTTCAATGGATGCTGTCTTCTGACCAACAACATTTGAAACTGTGATTCCATAATGCCCACCATCATCCTTATGAGTTTCTTTAATACTGAGTACAGTGAGGTCAGGTGAATCAGTAACATTGATTCTTGTGGTCTGCTTCAGTGAAACGCCATCTTTAGTCCATGTGATGGTTGGCTTAGGACGTCCAGAAATTGGCACTTCTACTTTCAAATCTTGTCCAACCTGTACACTGTAACTGTTGAACGCAGGTCTTACATCTGGCTCAATGACCAGATCTTTGGCAACTATTGGAACTGCCAGAGACCTAGGATCACTTCTCCCCTTTTCATTGACAGCGACAACTCTAAAAAGATACTCTTCTCCCTGAGTTAGGTTGGTAATTACTGCTTCAAGGGATTTGACTCGAGCACACTCTGACCATTTCTCACTTTGTTTAGCTTGCATTTCTACAATATACTGGATGATTTTACTGCCACCATCATGTTCAGGCTTTGTCCAACTCAAGGAGACACTGTTTCTGGTGACATCATCCACAGTTATTTTTCCTGGCGGTTGTGGGACTTCTGCAACCTTAATTGGATCAGCAGTGCGGGCGGGCAGGCCGATACCGTACTCATTCTCAGCTGTGACTCTAAAGTAATAACTGCAACCTTCTTGGAGCTGATCGATTTTCCAAGAATTCTTATGGCAGTTTGTTACAACCGCAGCGTATGATTTTCTTGTGGCTTCGCGTTTCTCAACAATGTAATTTTTGATTTTGGATCCGCCATCCAACAAAGGAGGTTCCCATGTAATTGATACTGAGTCTTTAGTGATTTCCGTGACCTTCAGGTTAACAGGTGGACTCGGTGTGTCCAGGACTCTCACAGTAACAAAGGCAGACTTTGTTCCACTGCTGTTTTCTAAGGTGAGAGTATATTTTCCACTATCATATCGGTTGACATTATCAAGAACAAGAGAGGTGAAACTGCTAGTGACATCAATTATAGCAGCATCGCGGATTTCACCATCCATCTTCCCCCATTTAACTTCTGGTGTAGGACGACCTCTAATGGGAACAAACAACCTTAAGGAGCCACCTGCCCTTATGTTTATAATTTTCCTCAGTTCTAGGTCAAGATCAATGTCTGGTGCTTCTAATTTTTCTTCAACGATAACAGGTCCAGGGACATCAGCATGTTCTCCTACGCCAGCTTTATTAATAGCGCAGATGCGGAAGTTGTACTCATGCTTTTCCAGCAGTTTCTCTACTTCTATGTTTGTTTTATGGATTCCAGTTGGTGGAGTGCACATTGTCCATTCACCGTCACTCACATCACACTTTTCAACAACGTATCCCTGGATTTCACAGCCACCGTCATATATTGGTTTGCTCCAAGAAAGGAAGACTGAAGATCTGGTAATATCTGTGACTTTGGGATTATTTGGAGGTCCCGGTTTATAAATAGGATCACAAGCTTTTTGGTAAGCAGAAGGTGGGCTTGGTTCACTAAGTCCAGCGGCATTCTCAGCCGACACTCTGAATTCATAATTGTGATTTTCTATGAGTCCGGTTACCCTCAAGCGCAGTTCCCCAATCAGACGTTTGTGGCATCTTGTCCATCTAATGCCCTCTTTATCTCGTTTTTCAAGAACGTATCCAAGAATTTCACTGCCACCATCAGAGGCGGGCCTTTCCCACACAACAATCATCGAGTCCTTGGTCACTGCTGTGATTTCTGGAGCCTTTGGTGCATCTGGCACTACAAATGGATTCTTAGCAATTACTGGCTCAGATTCAAGAGGTTCGCCAACGCCGTATTTGTTTACAGCCATTATACGGAAAATATATTCATTGCCTTCAAGAAGCTTAGTAACCTTGCAGCTGAGAGTTTGCACATTGGCATCAACCACAGTCCAAACTAAGCGGCTGGTTTCTCTCCTCTCCACAATGTAATTTATGATATCACTCCCACCGTCCTGCAGTGGGGGTTTCCAAGCCAGTGAGCATTTTTCTGCTGTAACTCCCGTTATAACAACAGGTCCTTCAGGGGGTCCTGGTCTATCGAGAACTTTGACATTTACAGTAACTGATCTCTCTCCTGCAACATTTTTGGCCTTCAGTATGTAATTTCCACTGTCAACACGCACTGCGTCCTTTACACTGAGACTGGTGGCAAAGTCGGTGCTCTTTATTTCTAATCGAGCTGTATTTGAAAGCTCCTGATCACCTTTTATCCACTGAATAGTTGGTATTGGCTTGCCGTAAATATCTGCATCGATCTTGAAAAACTCACCAGCGTGAATCACAATTGTTTCTTTGTATTTGGGATCCATACTTATGCGTGGTGGATCCACCTCATCTCTTGCTGTTATTGCGCCTGTGCTTTCTGACGGCTCACTCATCACTCCCGCGGCATTTCGAGCTATAACCCGGAACTCGTACCTGTGATCTTCGACAAGGCCAGTTACTTCAAATTGAGTGTCAATCACATTTGTAAAACTGGCTTTCATCCAGCGGCCCTCGGGCAATTCTTTCTTCTCAACAACATAGCCAGTGATCTTGCTTCCCCCATCATAAGTGGGTTTCTTCCACTGCAGAGTTACAGAATTCCGGGTGACAATGATTGCCTCTGGCCGCCCTGGTGGATCACATGGGTCGCGGGCTACGTAGCACTCTGATACTTTACTTGACTTGCCGATGCCCACGATGTTCTCGGCGGAGACTCTAAATTCATACTCAATGCCTTCCTCGAGGCCAGTTGTTTTAAACTTGGTTTGAGGAATAGGTGTTTTGTTCAACTTCACCCAGAGGATGCTATTTCTTTCCTTGCGTTCAAGATGATAGCCGATGACTTTGCTTCCTCCGTCACTGACTGGCTCATTCCAGTGTACTTCCATGCTGTCCTTGGAGGAGACCGTTACGAATGGTGTGCCAGGAGGACCAGGAACTTTGAATGGATACTGGGCCACAATAGGCTCTGAATTGAGGTAGGTACTCTTTCCATATCTGTTTTCAGCTGCAATCCTAAACTGATATTCACATCCAGTCTTTAATCTGCAAGCTTTTATTGTTGTCCTTGCAACAGTAGCTGATACAATCTGCCAGGTGGTCGTGGAAGTGTCCCGTTTTTCTACAATGTAATTGTTGATAGAACTTCCACCATCATACTTAGGTGGGCCCCAGGAAAGAGTAATACTGTCAGCTGTCACTTCATCCATTTTAACTGGTCCAGTTGGAGGACCTGGTTTGTCAAGAACAATAATGTTAAGAACTTCAGTAGCTTCACCGGCTGAGTTGGTCAGTTTAACTGTGTAGTGTCCAACATCTTCTCGGCAGGCTTCCTTTATTGTCAGTAATGAATTACTGTCCGTGCTCTCTGCGTTCACTCTAGTTGTCTGCTTCAGTGGTACCTCATCTTTAAGCCAGGTTACAGCTGGTATGGGGCGTCCAATGAATGGAACATCAACTTTTAGGTCTTCTCCTGCCAGTACCGTGAAAGTATTGAAGAGGAGTTTGAAGGCTGGTGGAATGAGAAGATCTTTGGCAATTACCGGCACACTCAGTTGTCTGGGATCACTGATGCCCTTTTCATTCTGAGCCGAAACACGGAAAGAGTATTCTTCACCCTGAATTAATCCAGTTATAGTGGCTTCGGTGACTTTGACTGTGGCGCATGTGACCCATTTGTCACTGCCTTTGCTCTGCATCTCTACAATGTAGCCCAGAATTCGGCTGCCTCCATCGTGCTCTGGTTTCTCCCAAGAAAGTGACACGCTATTCCTTGTGACATCCACCAAAGTTATTTTTCCTGGTGGGAGAGGTCGCTCTGATGCTTTCACAGATTCCGCGGTTTCGGCAGGCAGCCCGATGCCGTATTCATTTTCAGCAAGAACCCTGAAATAGTAACTACAGCCTTCTTGAAGCTGGTCTACCTTCCAGGAAGTCTTGTGGCAATTTGTGGCAACAGTTGAATATGCTTTTCTTGTTGATTCCCGCTTTTCAACAATATAGTTCTTTATTTTTGAACCTCCATCGAGGAGAGGTGGCTCCCATGTCAATGTGACAGATGTCTTAGTGACCTCCTTTACCTTCAGGTCCTGCGGAGGGCCTGGTGTATCCAGTACTCTAACGTTGACAAATGCGGATTTGCTGCCTGAGCTGTTTTCTACAGTTAGTATGTATTTGCCACTGTCGAATCTGTTTACATTTCCAACAATAAGCAGGGTGTAAGAGCTTGTGGATTCAATGCTCGCTTTATCTAAAGATTCTCCATGTTCTCGGGTCCACTTCACCTCGGGTGCAGGCCTTCCTTTGATTGGAACAAACAGTCTCAGGGTACAACAAGCTCGTATAGTGACAACTTTCCGTAGGTCAGCGTCTAGTTCAATCTCTGGGGGCAGCAGCCTGTCTTCAGCCTTTGGAGTTCCAGGAACAAGCGCAGGTTCCCCAATTCCTTCGGAATTCATGGCATAGATGCGGATTTTATATTCCTGATTCTCTATGAGATTGGTGATGGTGTAGGAAGTTGCTTTGAGCCCAGCTGGTGGAGTGACAATCTGCCATTCATCTTCCTCTGGAAGGGCAATCTCAACCATATATCCAGTGATTTCTGAACCACCATCATAGATAGGTTTGTTCCACGCAATTGAAATGGATGATCTGCTTGAATCTAGAACACGTGGGTTACCTGGTGGGCCGGGTTTAAACACAGCGTCACAAGCCTTATAAAATGGACTGGTAGAGCTTGGTGCGCTAATTCCGGCAGCATTTTCTGCCATGATCCGGAACTCATATTCATGTCCTTCTGTCAGTCCAGACACTTTATATCTTAAATCAGTAACAGTTTTTTTGTTGCATTTCACCCAGCGCTGCCCAGCTTTATCACGCCGTTCCACAATATAGTTGATGATTTCACTTCCACCATCAGAGTCAGGATGTCCCCAGCAGACAACCATAGAATCTTTAGTAATAGTTGTGACTTCAGGGTTTTTAGGCGGATCAGGGGGCCCATAAGGATCTACTGCAAGCACAGGCTCTGATTCCAGTGGCTCTCCAACTCCATATTTATTCACTGCCATGACGCGGAATATGTATTCATTGCCTTTCAAAAGCTTAGTGACCTTTAGTTTTGTTACTTGGAGTTCTGCAGCAACATTTGTCCATGCCAATCTGCTGGTTTCACGTTTCTGGACTATATAATGATCAATTTTGGCACCTCCATCATCCAGCGGAGGCAACCAGGACAACACACATTTTTCTGATGTCACTTCAGATACAGCTAAAGGTCCTTCAGGTGGGCCTGGCCTATCAAGAACTTTAACATTGAAAATGTGCTTGGCAAACCCCCCAGGATTAGTTGCTGTAAGGGTATAGGCACCACCGTCCCTTCTTGATGAATCCTTGTTTACTAGATTAGTAGAGAAATCTGCAATTTTTATTTCTAATTTTGCTGTGCCTTCAAGCTCCTTTCCATCTTTGGTCCATTCCATTGTTGGAGGTGGGCGACCTGAAACATCAGCTTCCAGCTTGAATGTTTCACCTGCTTTTAGTATAACTGTGTCCTTAAATTTAACATCCACTAGTATCCTCGGTGCTTCAATGTCATCCCTGCACGTGATGGCATCTGATGGCTCAGATGGTGGACTAACAGCACCGGCAGCATTTTTGGCAATCACTCGGAACTCATAGGCAGCATCTTCTGTTAGCCCACTGACTGTAAATTCATTCTCCAAAATGTTGCTGAAGTTGGCCTTCAGCCACCGTCCATTAGGAAGGTCTCTCTTTTCAACTATGTAACTAGTGATTTTAAAGCCTCCAGTGTAGTCAGGCTTAGCCCACTTCAGTGTCACTGTGTGCCTAGTAATATTGAGAGGAACTGGTTTCCCTGGTGGGTCAATGGGATCCAAAGCAAGCACAGGTTCAGACGGCTTGCTTGGCCTGCTTTTGCCAGCCATGTTTTCTGCAATCACGCGGAACTCGTAAGCAAGGCCATCTGTGAGTCCAGTTGACTTGAAAATGTTGCCTGGTACTAATGCTTTGCTCACAGTCTGCCAGAGAATACCATTTCGCTCTTTCCTTTCAATATGATATCCTAAAATGGGGCTTCCACCGTCAGAGAGAGGTTCATGCCAGCTAATTGTCATTGAGTCCTTGGTAACTGCAGTTACCTGAGGGGTACCAGGAGGCCCAGGAACCTTAAATGGATAGCTGGCAACTACAGATGCTGATGTGATGCCTGGTCCCACTCCGTATCTGTTTTGAGCTTTCACCCGGAATTGATACTCCACTCCGGTAGTAAGGTGAGTGGCTTTATAGGTAGTACGTATGACAGTGCTTGCTAACTCAACCCATGTAGTACTGTCAGTCTGTCGCATTTCTACCACATAGTTGCTTATTGGTACACCTCCATCGTTCTCAGGTGGGTCCCAGGAGAAGGTTACAAAATCAGATGAAACTTCATCGTATTTGATTGGTCCTGTAGGTGGTCCTGGGATATCATGGACTTGAATGGTGATGGTATCACCCACCTCTCCTACAATGTTCCTTGCTGTTAATGGGTAGGGTCCACTATCACTTCTCACACACTCATTGATGTTTAAGATGGTTGAAGTGTCTGTATTTTCAAAATTAACTCTCTGTGTCTGTTTAAGAAGTTGCTCTCCTTTTTTCCAAGTAACTGTGGGCTTTGGTCGACCAAGCACTGGAATTTCCACTTTGATGTTGTCACCAGCTCTGGCAATGACTAATTTCTGATAAATGCCACGGAGATCCAATTCTGGAAGCATTGTCTGCTCCTTGACAACGACAGGTCTGCTTTCTCTAGGGCCACTGCGCCCTGCACTGTTCACTGCCATCACTTGGAAGGTGTACTCTTCCCCTTCGGTTAGATTGGTCACAACATATTCTAACCCCTTCACGGTCGTGATGTGGGTCCACTGGTCAGAGCCTTTCCTTTGGGCTTCAATCACATAGCCAGTGATCTTACTGCCACCGTCGTGTTTTGGCTTAGGCCAGGCCAGGCTGACCGTGCTCTTAGTTATGTCCATAATGTTCAGACTGTCTGGTGGTAACGGTGCTTCAGAGGCTTTTACGGGTTCTGTTGTTTCTCTTGGCTCACCAATTCCATACTCATTTTCTGCCATCACTCTGAAGAAGTATTCACATCCTTCAGACAAGCCAGTAACTTTGTATGTGCATTTATGGCACTTAGTGGTGGCTGTGGAGTAAGATTTCCGCGTTGCTTCTCGTTTCTCCACGATATAGTTTGTTATACGTGAGCCCCCGTCTACCAGGGGGAGGTCCCACTGCAGGGTGACACTGTCCATTGTGATGTCAGTAGGCCTAAGGTTAAGGACGGGGCCTGGTGTATCCAAGACTCGGACGTTAACAAAGCCACTCTTCTTCCCAGCAGGGTTTTCAATAGTCATCACAAATTTACCGGTGTCATATCGGTTACATTCTGGGATAATCAGAAGAGTAAATGATTCTGTGTTTTCAATGTTTGCTCGGTTTTTAAGGTTGATATCATCTTTGGTCCATGTCACTTCAGGAGCCGGACGACCTTTGATTGGCACAAATATTCTAATACTGAGTCCTGCTCTAACGACGAGTGTTCTTCGAAGCTCAGCATCTAGTTCGAAATCAGGAGCCATTTCCCTTTCTACAATTTCAACATCTGGAATCACTGCTGGCTCCCCAATGCCTGCATCGTTGATGGCACTGATTCTAAAATTGTATTTTTCTTTTGTCTGAAGATCAGGGACAACAAACTGAGTGATTCGCAGGGCAGTTCCTGTTGTATCTTTTATCCAGGCCTCCTCTCCTACTTTTTGATGCTCTACGACATAGCCAGTGATCTCAAGTCCACCATCGTAATGAGGCTTGCCCCATGCTAAAGAAGCAGACTTCTTTGTAGTATCAGTGACACGTGCATTTGAAGGTGGCCCTGGAGGATCTGCAAGGAAACCAAGACACAAAAACATGTATTAGGAATTTGGCTTTTGGGTAAATTATATGAAATATTGCCACCCTTGAATGAGCTATGTTGAAAAAGGTAAATACTAACATGCCACATCTTTCATTAAAACAAGATTCGAAGCTTCACTAGGTGGACCAATTCCTGCTTTGTTTTCTGCACTGACACGGAATTCGTAGGTGTTTCCTTCTTGAAGTCCTGCTACTTTGCATCTGAGATCAGAAACTGGCATCTTTGTTGCTCTCACCCATCGCAAGCCTTTCTTTTCTCTCCTTTCTACATGATATCCTGTGATCTCACTACCACCATCATCAACTGGCCTTTTCCAACTGACAGTGGCAGTGTTTTTAGTGACATTCGATACCTCTGGTTTTTCCGGAGGGCCAGGGGGACCTGGAAAAAGAAGCAGATTTGTGAGAAATCCTATTTCCTAGACTCTGCTATAAATACGTACATGTCAGTCCCCTCACATGCTGCACGTACCAAATCTGTCCACCATTTTGACAGGTTCAGACTGCACAGGTTCCCCTTTGCCGTACTGGTTTACAGCGGAGACCCGGAAGAGGTACTCGTTTCCTTGGATAAGTTTGGTTGCCACATGCCTGCAAGACTGAATATCTTCAGCAACCACTGTCCACAAGAGTCGGCTAGTTTCCCTCTTTTCAAGAACATAGGATTTAATCGGTGAGCCACCATCTTCCAAGGGAGGTGTCCATGTCAGTGTTGCTTTTTCAGCAGAAACATTACTGATTTCGATGGGACCTGGGGGACCAGGTACATCAAGAACTGTTACCTTCACATGTTCCTCTTTTGTGCCAAAAGGATTGGTAGCAGTGATGGTGTATTCACCAGCATCTTTTCTAGTGGCATACTTGACAGCAAGCATGGAAGAGGTTGGGGTGGATGTTATCTGAATGATGTCTGATGGCCTGATGTCTTTTCCTGCCCTGGACCAACTTGACTTTGGAAGGGGTTTGCCAAGAATGCTGATGGCACTCAAAACAATAGTATCTCCTGCTTTAACCGTCAGCCCATCTTTTATTGTGGGATCAAGGACAATGATGGGTGCCTCTGCAAAGAAAAAAAAAACAACCTTGTAGTCAGAAAAGGAACGCGGCTTAATTTGATGTTTTAATGTGCACGAACAGTAAAACAGACCTACCATATTCGTCCTTGCAAATAATGGTTCCCGTACTTTCTGAGGGAGCACTGATAGCACCTGCTGTATTCTTTGCTCTAATTCTGAATTCATATTTTCCACCCTCCACAAGGTCAGTTACGGTAAAGGCACAATCTGGGACATTAACATGGTTGGCTTTCATCCAAGATTTGGAGGGTAGATCCCGCTTCTCTACTATGTATCCAGTCAACTTATGACCACCATTGTATTTCGGTTCAGTCCAAATGAGAGTCACTGAATTCCTCGTTACGCTGATAACCTCAGGCTTGCCAGGAGGATCTAAAACACAGGAGGGGTGGGGAACAGTCAAACAAATGCCAATGTGTTTTTCCATGCAGAAAATGCACCTGGGTTTTTCTTTGTGTAATGACTTACCAATTGGGTCAAGTGCCACAACGGGCTCTGATGGCAGGCTTGGCTTGCCTACACCTGCTAAATTGATTGCCATCACTCGGAATTCATATTCAAGACCTTCAGTTAATCCTGTCACTCTGAAGTCTTTCATCCTGATAGGAATCTTGTTAGCTCTCTTCCACAAAAGGCTGTTTCTCTCCTTGAACTCGATATGATACCCTACAAGAGACCCAGTGAGGTGTCAATTCAGATAGAAAGTACAAATGCAGGCCTGATTTTAAAAATACGTGTTTTTTCTCAAATAATTTATATAAGGATATGTGGAATAAATCACTATTCTTGCTGATACCTACACTTTTTATTACCTAGGTGTAGTGCCATTTCTTTTTTTTGTCTTGGAATACACATATTTATTGTACCTTTTGTTGAAAAATTTTAACTTAACAAAAGTAGATATTATCACTATGAATGCTTTTCTTTACAAACTATTATAGTAAGAGGTTTTCAAGGAAATTAAGCAGTAGCTTAATTAATTAGCTTAATTATTGCTTAATGTACTGAATGTTGAAGTACTGGAAGAAAAATACATTATTGCACATGTAGATAGTGCTATTTAAATAAGAAGCACCCATTCAGCTTGTTTTTCAGGGAGGAGGATTTGGAAGAAACGGTAAGATAAAAGCTGTAGGATAAGAGCAAAATAGAATACCTGTAATGGGAGAGCCACCAGTTTTCCTGGGGTCTGTCCAAGTCAGAGACACTGCATCATGTCTGACGTCCACAATGTTGGGAGGTGGGGGAGCATCGGGCACATCTGGGAAAATATATGATAATGCAAGAATTATAACGAGAAACTCCCTCAAAACCATGTTTTGCTTCCCTTTTTCTTATATTGAGACACTTACCAAATGGATGTTTAGCAACAATTGGCTCTGATTTCAGGCCCTCTCCTACGCCGTATTTGTTCTCGGCACTGACCCTAAAGGTGTACTCCAGACCCTCATGAAGTCTGGTTACTCTAAAGGTGGTTTTCTGGACGGCCGAGGCACACGTCACCCACTTGTTGTTTACAGAATCTCTCTTCTCTAGGATATAATTGGTGATTTCAGAACCTCCATCGTCCTTTGGAGGACCCCACTTTAAGGTGATGGCTTCTGCTGTGACTTCATCAAATTTGATTGGTCCAGTGGGGATGCCAGGCTTGCCAACAACTTTTATAGAGATAGTTCCTTCCTTTGTCCCAGCAACATTTTTCAGTGTGATTGTGTATTTTCCAGCATCAGATTTTTGGCAATCATATACTACGAGAGTTGTGTTAACTGCGGATGACTCAACACTGACTCTTGTGCCAGTGGCTAGAGGATCTTCTCCTTTCTTCCAAGAGACTGATGGAGCCGGCTTGCCTTTTATGGGGATCTTAAGGCGGAAGTTGCTATTTTCTTTAGCCAAGTAGCACAAATCAGGTAGATCCTTTAAGTCAAGGTCAGGAGCCACTGTAAAACAGCAGAGATAAATGTTTAGTTTTAAGACCAGGCAATTTACTTGTCCATATTGGCACAGTTTTTAAAGGACTTGTCTCTAAGTCAGTGAGTAGGGCTCAAGAACACACTTTTGCTGACAATGAAGGGAAAGTGAAAATGCACGGCCAAAGGCTTACCAACATCATCCTTTGCCACGGCAGTGATTTCGCTTGGGGTTCCTTCTCCATTTTCATTCTCAGCACTCACTCTGAAGGTATATTCCTTCCCTTCAATCAAATCTTTTGCAGGGTACTGTAAGCTTAATGATTTCATAACTCGTTGCCACTTGTTTTCTTCAGTTAGGAAATCGACTACATATCCAATAATTCGACTTCCACCATCACTGCGAGGCTTTTTCCAGCCGATGGTACAAGATGACTTAGTTACGGACAACACTTTCAGGTCCACAACTGGTCCAGGTGTTTCTAAAGCAAAGGAGAAGTGATAAGTCTAAGCCCCAGATAACCAAGGTAAGATGTCACTCAAAATGAGAGGGCAGTGTTGCATTTGCTCACCGGAAGCTTTGACGGCATCACGTGTTTCACCAGGATCGCCAATGCCGTACTCATTTTCAGCAAACACCCTGAAGAAGTAGGATTTTCCTTCCTCCAAGTTAGATACTCTGAAGCTTGTTTTTGAGCACTCGGTGGCCACGGTAGACCAGGATTTCCTCTCCGCATCACGTTTTTCTACCACATAGTTTATGATGGGGCTTCCGCCATCAATGATGGGAGGATCCCAAGTAATATAAGCAGAATCTTTGGATATCTCTTTAACAGTCACATTGACGGGTGGCCCAGGAGTATCTGATAAATGGTAAATAAGAGATCAATATGTAAAAAATGTATAAAACTACATTTTTAACATAGGTGATTTTTTTTTTCAAACAGACTTACCCAGCACTTTCACTACAATGGTATATTCCTTTTTACCACAGCTGTTCTCCAGAGTTAAGATATATTTTCCTGCATCATATTTGTTCACATTTTCACAGCGCAAGAAAGTGTCAAAGTCAGTTGACTTTATGTCCAGTCCAACCCTTTCTCGTAGATTGACATTTGGTTTAGACCAAGTTATCTTTGGAGGTGGACGTCCTTTTACTGGTACATACAGTCTCATTGTAACCCCAGCGCGTAATATGAGTGTTTTCCTCAACTCAGCATCGAGCTCTCCCTCCGGTGGAACTGTTTGGGAGTGAAGAAAGTTAAAGTAATAATTTAATGGTCAAATGTATTTCCAAGGATTGGACTTAATCGCTCCTAAAATACATTTCTTTCCAGAACGGGTTTCTTGCTCTTTAAAAAAATCCTTAATATAAGCCTCAAAACTTTTGCCAACTATTTCAATACTCTGTAGCAGCTATTGATCTTACTATTTTCCAATATCCCGCAGGCCGAATCAGGTTTTCCCTGGAGGGTCTGTACCTTCCCTTCTCACAAACCTTGCATACTTCCCAAACTCTGCCTATTAAAAGTAGACGATTGGTTCTTGGCTCTCCTCCATTCTTGTTGTTTTTTTTTTTCTATACTCAGTGAAGGCACTCTGTCACATACTCTGACTCTCTTTCTTTATGTCATTGTAGTAATAAAAGTACCCAGGGAATGAGGTATAACTGATTCAAAATAAAGGGAGAAATGGTTATGGACAATAAGTGAATAAAAAGAAATGAAGACGGAGAGCCTGCTAATCCATATATTTGGAAAGAGGTGGATTAAAAGAGAAAATAAAAAAACTGTAAGAACGATAAATAGCTCACTACTTAGTTAAAAAAATCTCTTATTCTCAGAATAAAATCCCTATATTCCATATTCTTTTGAAGACATGAAATTCTCATGTAAGTAGGAAAAGCTTTTCAAAAGCACAAATCACGTTGCGTTCCATTCGGCCTAATACACAACACCATAAATGACTAGCCCAGCTGTCCAAAGTGTGCTCCTAGAGTTACCAGCTCCAAAGCCTGTAAATACACAATTGTACCTAAGGGAGTTCTACACACCCTGTATTTCTCCTGGTAACACTTACTTAAGATGTCCTTCGGACAGTGGTTGTCTGGCACATCACTGGGGTCACTGTATCCGACCTTATTAACGGCATACACACGGAACTGATACTCTGTGTTTTCCATCAGACCAGTCACCTCAAAGCGGGTTTTCTGTAGCTTCTCTGGTAAATTGCACCTCACCCAGTTGGCAGAGTCAACTCGTTTTACTTCAACAAGGTAACCGATGATAGGGCTACCACCGTCATAGGCTGGCTTGCCCCAAGACAGACTCACAGAGCTACGGGTTGTATCATATACTTTAGGAAAAGCTGGCGGGCCGGGAGGATCTGAGGATAAACAGGCATAAAAAACTTTCATTAAAACCTCACTCCTGGTGGTTCGAAGTCGATTTTAACACAGGATAAGAGGCTCTTCCATGAGAACTTACACAGAGGGTCCCGAGCATAAACCGCTTTGGATGCATCGCTAGGTTTGCCTGGACCAGCCTTATTCACAGCTGTAACTCGGAACTCGTATTCGGTGCCTTCTTGGAGGCCTGTTGCTTTTATGGTTCTTTCTATCACGGGTTTTCTGTTGACTTTAGTCCAGTTAATTGCCTGGGTTTCCCGCTTTTCAACCAAATAGCCAGTGATGGGTGAGCCGCCGTCATCTGCTGGTGGTTTCCAGCTCACTGTCATGTGGTCTCTGGTTACGTTGCTAATAACAGGAGGATCACAGCGTCCGGGCGGATCTGCAGAGATTGATTGCAAAGTCAGTATCTACCCCTCTGAAAGATAACATTTAAAAACTAAAAGGAAAAGCTATAGGAAAACGTTCCTACCATAGGGGTTTTTAGCAATTGCTGGTTCAGTTAAGATTGGATCGCCCACCCCGTATTTATTTTCAGCACAAATTCGGAACTGATACTCATGGCCCTCTATCAGCTTCTCCACGCTGCAGCTGGTGATGGGCACAGTGGCGGAGACCTGTGCCCAGTTGGGTCTGCTCGTTTCACGTTTGTCAACAATATAGTTGGTGATCTCTGAGCCTCCATCTTCAAGAGGAGGTTCCCAAGAAAGCATTGCACGATCGGCATACATTTTGTTGATTTTAACAGATGCTGGAGGACCTGGTTTATCTGAAAGAATGAGAGAAAAGCGAAGTCTTTCACTAATACATGGGAAATGGAGAATGACTAGAAAAGAGGTCTGGAAACATGGGCTGCAGTCCTTATGTTGTCATTAACTTCCTATATGACCATGGAAGTCACTGAATTTTTCAAAATCTTAATTTCCTCACCTGTAAAGTTGCATAACTAGAATATGCAATCTCCAATGCTCGCTCTAGCTCTAAAATGCTATCGTTCTGTGCTGAGAATAACTGTGTGATTAAAAGGCATACATCAGGATATGCATCTTTTCTCATTATTATTTTGTAAGTTCTGCTGCATCACATTAGGCAACATAAAATAGGAGATTCTAATTAAGCACAGTAGTTACCTAACACTTTAAGCTTAATGGTGGCTGACTTGGAACCGCTTGCATTTTCCGCAGTAATGGTATAGTCTCCCGAGTCCTTTCGGTTCACGCTGAACAGCTCCAGGGTGTACAGGTTCCGATTCTTGGCCATTTTTATGCCTTCAGCTGGTTTTAGCGGTGTGCCATCCTTCTTCCAAGAGACCGTTGGTATTGGTTTCCCAAAAACAGTAGCATCCAGGCAAACATTAGTTCCAGCTTTGACAGTCAGCAAAGATTTCATAGCCACACTCAGGTCTATCCTGGGAGGAACTGAAAAGAAATAAAAGGGTTTAATACACGTAAACCTGCACTATGTACCTCATTAATGAAAGGGGGAAATTCACATGCTCCTGTGTCATTCAAGACAGACTTTTTAGAAGTAACATTCATTATAAAAGAAATAGGGGTTTCATGTAGAAATATGACAATGCTGAAAGTATAAAGAAAAAAAGTGAAGATCACCCTTAATTCCAACATCCTTAAGGTTTCACTATCGTCATTTTGATGCATTTCTCTATCACCATTCTGTGCAAGTATAGGGTTGAAATCATACAGGCCTCACAGTTTTGTATCCTGCTCTTTTAGTTTAACATGTTACTAAGATTCTCCATAATCATAATTTTTTGTGTCTGTATATTAAGTACATATCATTTTACCCATTCTTTTCTCCACAGGTGTAGATTTACTTTTTTTAGTATGAGAAATACACCTTATGATACTCAACAGAATCTTACCATTTTCTTCGAGAATAGTCACTGGGTCAGAAGGTTCGGAAGGTTGGCTGATGTTTATTGCTGTCTTGGCGATTGCTCTAAATTGATACTGAGCATTCTCTTCTAAGCCAGTAGCCGTGTACTCTTCCTGGGGAATCTGGTGAGGTGTAGTATTGCACCGTACCCACTTATCACCAGGAAGTTTGCAAGCCTCCACGAAATAGCCAATAATTTTGCTGCCGCCATCATGCTTTGGACGAGCCCATATGAGGGATACAGTGCTCTTGGAAACATCGATAACTTCAGGTTTTCCAGGAGGATCTAAAACCAAAAGAGGTATTCTCAGCATTTCTCTTAATAGCAAAAGTTTTAAATTTCCATATTTCCTGTTATCACCCAGAGCACATTCCTGAATGGAAGTATTCTTCAGAGACTCCAAGATTTAAATGTGCTCCCCAATACAAACAAAACAAAACGAAACGAAACGAAACATGAAACCCAAACACAAACTTACCAACTGGCATTCTTGCAGTTACATATTCTGTTGGTTTGCTGGGTGGGCTGGATCCAGCTTTGTTTAGGGCATAGATTCTGAATGAATATTCAAGACCTTCCACAAGGCCGGCACAGGGATATTCAGTTGATCGGACAGGAGTATCATTAGCTTTCACCCAGAGCAAACCATTTCTTTCTTTGCGTTCAATCAGGTAACCAGTAATGGGGCTCCCTCCATCACTGTCTGGTCTATCCCATGCCACAAACATGCAGTCTTTGTTGACTTTAGTGATTCGTGCATTCTTCGGTTCACTGGGAACATCTGGAGAGGAAGACAAGGGAAATATAAGTCTCTCCCATAAGTAACACACTAGAAAGAAAACAGTATTTTTCTTCCTGAAAGAAACATACCAAATGGGAACTTAGCCAGCATCTTTGGAGATGTGAGAGGCTCTGAAATGCCAAATCGATTTTCAGCACGGACCCGGAAGATATACTCCTGGCCTGGGATCAGTTTTCCAATTCTGCAGGAAGTTTTTGTCACTGAAGCTAGAGCTGTCACCCAGTCACCTCGGCTTACATCGCACTTCTCCACTATGTAATTGGTGATGCTACTGCCCCCATCCTCCAGAGGGATGTGCCAGGACAAGGAGCAGGCGTCGGCATCTATGTCAGAAATGTCAAACGGAGGCTGGGGCGGCCCGGGAGCATCTGCATAAATCGAGACAAAAGAAATGGAAGAACGGGGATTTGATAGGAAAAATCTTCCTCATCTTCATAGTTAGATGTCCGTTTGTCTAATGCTTCACTTACCCATGACGATAACTTTGATTTTCTGAGTGTCTATCCCAGAACTGTTCTCTGCAGTGAGGCTATAGTAACCACTGTCTTTCCTAGTAACATCTTTGATGATGAGAACTGAGGAGTTTTCTGCTTTATGCACTGCCAGGTGGCTGGATGTGACAACGTCATCGTCTCCTTTCTTCCATTTACAGATTGGATTAGGCTTTCCGTACACATGGGCTTCAACTCGGACTTTCTTCCCAGCCTTAATAGTAATTTGCTCTGGCATTAGGATCTTCGGTGGCACTAAAGGGAAAATAAAATATGTTAACTTTGTGGGGAGGTTAATTTCCTCTGATTGGGAACTATACTAAGTGTTTTTCAAATTGCGGACTTCAACTCATCAGTGGGTTTAATTAAATGTTGGCATTACAGCTGCTACTTTTTTTTTAAACGAATGGGATTGAATCAAATAGAAAAATATGAAGGACCCATGGACAAAGCCAAAGGGGGGTAGGACTGAGGGTGGGGGGTGGGAGGTGGGGGTGGGTCGGGGCAGGGTGGTGAGGGAAATGGAGACAACTGTACTCAAACAACAATTAAAAAAAAAAGGAACTATGAGTCTTGCATACAAAAGAAAGATAGGTATTGCTTCAAGAAAATTTTTTTGGTTACATATATGTGTGTTTGCACTGTGATATATATGTATGTATACACTGTGTCACAAGTTACAGTGGGCTTAAATGGTTCAAACACTGTTCTCTACTATTATTGAAGTATTTCTAGAATGATATTCCTCAGGGAGAAATGCCTAAATGTGAGGAGAAAATTGTAATAAACTTTATCGTGTGTTAAAAATGACAGGATGGTGACTTACGCAGCTGTTCTTTGGCTTCGTACACTCCTTCTGCTTCTCTGGGCAAACTGACTCCAACCGCATTCCTGGCCACTACCCTAAATTTGTATTTCTTCCCTTCCTTTAGACCAGTGACAACAAGGCTGAGATCTTTCACCACCGAGTACTCTGTCCAGCGATCTGCAGGCTGCTCTTCCTCCCTGTAACTTATGATGTAGCCGTCAATTTTAGCGCCGCCGTCGCGCAGCGGGGGTAACCAGGCTAATGTGGCGCTGTTCTTTGTCATTTCGGTAACCTCTAGTTTCCTTGGGGGATCCGGCTCACCTAGAAGAAAGCCATGATTTAGAAAACTGTCCAGGTAACCTAATCAAGTCCATTTGTTAATATACTTAAGTCTTTAGTATATTAAATGCCACTTGCTTCAAAGTACATGGAAACCGCTGTTGGGTATGTTGAAAGTAAATAGCATTATACCAGATGAATTAAGGAGTGAGTTAGATTTTTATTTGTACTGTCTGCGTTTCTAAAAATTATAGCTCTATGTGTAGGTGATCAAAATGTTTCGGGATAGTGAGCTTGCTAACGTAGGGGACTGGAGTTTAAAAGAGGAAGAAAGGCTATTACTTACTTAGAGGATCCGATGCGAGCACTGGTTTGGGGACATCTGTGGGGACGCCAGGGCCATACTCATTGACAGCAGTTACTCTGAAGAAATACTCATTCCCAGGGACAAGATTGGTGACTTGGAAGCTCGTTTTCTTAACTTCTGGGGTAACTGTTGACCACGTCTTTCTCTCCGCCTCACGTTTCTCCACAATATAATGTGTCACTTGGCTCCCACCGTCATTCTCAGGAGGGGCCCAGGAAACGTGGCATGATGTTTTAGTGACATCTGAAACTTTTAACTCAGACACAGGTCCGGGAGTATCTGCAAAGAACCACAAAATCAGACATACGTGTCTCCTCAGCCTCCTTATTAACTAAAGCATTTTTGAAGGGGAGGAAGCTTGTTAGTAACCCACCTAACACTCTGACGTTGACAAACACAGCCTTTTCTCCGGCTGGGTTCACAAGTGTCAAGGAATACTTTCCTGAGTCATCACGTGTAGAATTGGGGATGACAAGGAAGGCCATAGTATCCAGCAGATCGACTTGGCCTTTTCTGACCACATTATCAATTCCCATTTTTCTCCAGGTGACTTTAGGGGCTGGTCGCCCTCTCACTATGGCAAAGAGTCGAATTGGGCATCCTGCTCTCACTACGACCAGTTTTCTCATGCTGGCGTCCAAGTCAACCTCCGGAGGTTCTGGAAGTGACATGAAAACCGTTAGTTGTCTCTACAAAATATGGGGGAAATCATATGAGAAGCGAAGCATGGAAGAATGAAGTGATAAAACAGGTCCTCACCTAAGATTTCTTTAGGTTGAATGGCGTCCTTTAGTTCTGCAGGGCGCCCAATGCCAACCTGGTTTTGGGCACACACCCTGAACTCATATTCCTGGTTTTCATCCAAACTTGTAGCAGTGAATTCCATGCGAACAAGCTGTGCTGCAGCATTACACCTTTTCCAGCCTTCATCAGGTGATGTGTCTGGTTTTTTGGGTCTCATTTCCACAACGTATCCAATTATAGGTGCGCCCCCATCATATACTGGTTTTCCCCATGCAAGAGTTATGGAGTTTTTGGTTGTATCAACCACTTTGAGATTTGTTGGTGGACCAGGTGGTTCTGAAAATGAATAGTGTGATAAAAAATTTACACATGGTTAACTACTACAAGTGATACTTTAATGTGTAACTTTATATAGGCTACTCTCAATAAAAGATAGGCTTTTCAGTATCTCAGTTACTGAGTACTCCTTATTTTTCCCCCCATAAAATTAGGATATACTGTTGTTTGTACATTTCAGGTGATTTGGTAAAAGATCTACTTATAAAAATACTGGCTAAAATAAAGCTTTGATGCTACAGGTTTAATTTATTTGTCTGGTGACTCTGTACTTGGGATTAAGGGTTGGTATAGCATCAGAAAAAGCAAGAATATCATACCTATGGGGTCTTTCGCCACTACTGGTCTTGATGGCAAAGATGGTTCTCCAATTCCAATTTCATTTTCTGCCTTGACACGGAACTGATACTCATGTCCTGGGAAGAGATTCTGTACTCTCAAACGTCTCTCCGGGATTGCACTCTTGTTAACAGGGACCCATCGTGTTGAGTGTTTTTCCTTTTTCTCTAAAAAGTATCCTGTGATGGACTTTCCACCATCATATTCAGGTGGACTCCAAACCACAGTCATTTCTTCTTTGCTTACTTTAGTGACTTCCGGCGGGTCAGGGCGGCCAGGTCTATCAAATTTGGTTTTTGCAATAACTGGTTTACTTTCTGTTGGAGGCCCTGTGCCTATTTTATTTTCTGCACGGACTCTGAAAATATATTCATTTCCTTCTATGAGACGTGTTACTGTAGCACCGGGTGTTAAGACATTAGCAGAATAGGTAGACCAAACCATTCGCTTGCTTTCACATTTTTCTAGAATGTAATTTTGGATTTCACAGCCACCGTCATCCTCTGGTGGATCCCAGCGAATGGTACACCTATCACTGGACACATCAGAAATTTTCAGGTTTCTTACAGGGCCAGGCTTATCCAAAACGTTGACAGTGGCGTAGGCCACAAAACTGCCGGCTGTGTTAGTTGCTGTAATTACATATTTACCACCATCGCTTCGCTTTGCTTTAGTAAGAGTAAATTTAGATGAATCAGCACTGGTATCAATCTTGACCCTTGGTGATCTTGTTAAGTCTGTAGCATCTTTGTCCTTAGTCCATGAAACTTCTGGAAATGGTTTGCCTCTAACGCCTGCTTCAAGTCTAACGGTCTCCCCTGCTTTGACAGTCAGCACACCACTTAATTTCAGATCCAGTACTGGTTTCTGTAAATCTTCCTTCACAACAACTTCCTCTGTCTTCACCCAGTCACTTTCCCCACCTTCATTCTTTGTTTGTACTCTGAACTCATAAATCTGGTTTTCAACACATTTGTCAACCATGTAGTGGGTTTCTTTAATGCTTCCTTTGTGTACTCTTTCCCAGTCAGCAGAACCCTTCAGCCTCCTCTCCACATGATATGACAGATTCGGGCTGCCACCGTCATAGTCAGGCCGCCGCCACTTTAGGTAGACAAATGTCTTTCCTTTATCTGCAATATGCAGGTTTTCAGGCTCACCTGGTCTATCAATAGGGTTAATAGCCAGAATTGGAGTTTTCGTTTCAATGGTGGGTCCAACCCCTACTTTATTCTCTGCACAAACTCGGAAATAGTATTCATTGTTGGCTAAAAGGTTGGCCTTGATTAATCGCTTAGTGACATCCGAAGCAACGATTGACCAGCCTTTCTGGTTTGGTTTGCGATATTCCACTATGAAATTTGTTATCTCTGAGCCACCATTATCAAGTGGGTTTTCCCAAGAAATTGTACAGTTCTCTTTGTTTACATTGCTAACCTTTAGGTTCTGGCAAGGCCCCGGTCTGTCAAGGACATTAACGATGGCAGAACCTTGGGCATGTCCACTGCTGTTCTTAGCAGAGATGATATACTTGCCATGATCGGCTCTCACAGCTTCTTTAATCTGTAACTCAACACGAGGTAGGTCATGAATGATGTCAACCCGCTTCTCTCGGACCAATATTTTGCCTTCCTTGGACCAAGTTATGTCTGGTTCAGGTCTGCCTTTGACTCGAGCAATAATATGAATAGTTTGGCCCACTCTAACGGTAATAACATCACGACAAGTAACATCAAGTTCTACTTCTGGAGGATGAAGGATGTCTTTTGCAATCACAGATTCTGCTAATTCTCTTGGCTCCCCCTCTCCCACAATATTAGCTGCCTTTATACGGAATCTGTACTCATTTCCTTCAATTAGTCCAGGTACCCTAAAGGCACATTGCCTAATGAGTTCATCTTTATTGATTCTGTTCCACTGGGTTGTACCAGCTTTCAGGCATTCCACTACATAGCCTAGAATGGGGCTACCACCATCACTGAGAGGCTTCGTCCACACCAAGTCAGCTGTTTCTTTACTCTTGTCTTTCAGTTTAGGATTAATAGGTGGTCCAGGTGGCTTGATGGGCCGGCAAGCTTTTATTGGGTCAGAACTTGGGGATGGATTGCTTAGTCCTGCAAGATTTTCAGCAAAAACTCTAAACTCATATGTATTTCCCTCATAGAGTCCTGTCACTCTAAACTTCAGGTCCACTATAGGTGTTTTGTTGACCCTCACCCATTTGCCAGTTATTTCTCGGCGTTCCACATAGTAACCAGTTATTGGACTGCCACCATCAGATTTTGGCAGAGTCCAGGACACTGTTGCAGCATTTTCAGTAATGTCAGTAACCACTGGTTTACCAGGAGGTGATGGAGGATTAAATTTATGTTTAGCAACAGTAGGCGTTGAGTCCAGGGGTGGACCGACACCCATCTTATTCTCTGCGCTCACTCGGAAAATATATTCGCAGCCCTTTTGCAGATGTGGTACTTTCAGCTTTGTCTTACTGCTTCCTGAAGAGACAACACCCCACGTATCTTTTCTTGTATCTTTTTTCTCAACGATATAATTTATCACAGGGCTTCCTCCATCATCCTTAGGTGGCTGCCATGAGATAGTCATATGTTCAGGGGTAACATCCAGAATATTAATAGGGCCTGTTGGTGGGCCAGGAACATCAAGGACAGTAAGATGTACAGCTACGGTTTTGCTGCCGGCTGCATTGGAGACTGTGATTTGATATTCCCCAGTGTCTTTCCTTAAGCAGTTCTTAATGGTAAGTACTGATGAGAAGCTGTCGGTTTCAACTGTGTAATGTTCATCCGTTTTAATCTCACTCCCATCAGTAGTCCACTTTGCAGTAGGGACGGGTACACCTCTTATGATGGCCGGGAATCTGACTGTAGTACCAGCTTTTACCACAAGGCCTTCAATTAATTTCACATCCAGCTCTATAGATGGAGGCACTAAAAAGCAAACACCGGGAAATTAGTTTGTTTGTTTTTTTTAACAATACGAATAATTTTAAAAAGAAACAAAATAAAAATGCCAATTCAAAAATTACCTAGTTTTTCTTGACATTCTATTGGAATAGTTGTGTCAGGTAGACCAAGACCCACAATATTTTCAGCTTTTACACGGAATCTATAGATCTTTCCTTGCTGTAGTCCAGTAACAACACATTCTAGGTTTGTCACAGTCTTAAACTTAATCCAGTCTTGGGTTCCCTCTTCTTGATATTCCACCAAATAGCCAGTGATTGGAGAGCCACCATCACGATCTGGCTTATTCCACACAAGGGAGACTTCTGTCTTGTCAACATCTACATGGTGTAGGTTCTTGGGTGGCCCCGGGGGATCTTTTTAAGAGAAGAAGTTATGATGAATAAAAAGGACTCTCAAAGGCAGTTAAACAACACTTTCGTATTTAGAGAAAGCAACTTACGTAGAGGGTCCACAGCCTTGATGGGTTTAGGTGTTTCAACAAAAGGACCACGTCCATACTGGTTCTCAGCAGCCACTCGGAAGAGATACTGGTTGCCTTCATTGAGATGTTTAGCCCAGTGACTCTTTTTCTTGGATGTAGTTGAGAGAGGTGACCACTGCGCAGTGGCAACATCTCTCCTCTCAACCACATAATTTGTAACAACAGAACCACCATCATCCAATGGTTCCTTCCAAGTAAGGTAGCAAGAATCTTTCCTAATTTCACTGACTTCCAGATCTCGAGGAGGCCCGGGCTTATCTGCAAAGTGTTAAATAATGCAGTTATCTGTAATTTAGTCCAGGTGGGAGCTCAAAATGTATCACAATTTACTTTTAATGTGTTAGTATGTGAAAAACATCATAAGTACTGAAATTCTTACCTAATACCAGTACTTTTACTGAGACAGTTTTTGAACCCGCTGGATTCTCCACTGTTAAGGAATAAATTCCTCCATCTTCATGGGCAGCATTACGAATTTCAAGCTTGCTACCAACTGGAGTAACATCAATTCTTGCTTTTATTGGAGCCTCTCTGTCTTCCTTTTTCCAGGTTACTTTGGGGAATGGCACTCCTTTGATGATGGCACTAAGTCTTAGAGTGTCACCAGCCTTTATGTGCTGTTCTCTTGCCATGTTGGCATCAAGAATCAACTCAGGGGGTTCTAGAATAAAGAGAACAGTGCTTTCAGGTTTGATTTGTTCATGCATTTTACGACAAATATATAAGCATCTACAATGAGACACCTATTTATTTTATTTGCAAATGCAACTGAGAACATTTTACTCACCAAGTCTGTCTTTTACTAGCACAGGGTCAGGAACGTGAGCTGGATCTGATTCACCAGCTTCATTGACTGCTAGTACTCTGAACTTATAGGTTTGACCATCCCGAAGACCAGTGACTTTATATGTAGTTTCAGGACATGACTCCGGAGTGTGATTAGCTCTTCTCCACTCTTCATCTCCAACTTTCTGGTACTCAACAATGTAACCCAGAATCTTGCTCCCACCATCATGACGTGGTGGCTGCCAAGTGAGGTCAACTGAATTACATGTTGTGTCTATTGCTTCAGGATTAACAGGTGGACTTGGTTTAGCTACATCATAAAAGGATAAATTAAGAGTTAGAATATACCTGAAAACAAAGTTGGGTAATATGAAAACTGAATGAATGCTTTAGTACTGTACCAATTGGATCTCTAGCAAAGACTGGTTTGGATGGTGGGCTTGGATCTCCAATACCAATTTCGTTTTCTGCAGAGACCCGGAATTCGTATTGACATCCTTCTAGAAGATCAGGGACCCTAAATTTAGTGTATGGATGGATTGGATCTTTGGTAACTCTAGCCCATCGTTTAGACATAGTTTCCCTCTTTTCTAGGATGTAGTTCGTTATGGGCTTTCCTCCATCATTGGGCCTGTTCCAGCTCACTAATGCAGAGTCTTTCGTAACTTCTGAGACAATTGGCTGCTCAGGTGCATCAGGAACCCCTTTAAAAAATAGCAAAATGTATTAGAAATTTAATTTTTCCTAGTCAAACATTGACTCACTAAAATGAAATGTAATACATACTGAAACGATCTTTGGCTTTCATTGAATCAGACACCAGAGGATCACTTATTCCATACAGATTTTCAGCATATATCCGGAAAATATAATCTTTTCCTTCGAGCAGTTTAGAAACTTTGCATGTTGTTTTAGCACTTGCAGATGTCACAGGCATCCAAAGATCCTTGCCCACCTCATTCTTCTCGATAATATAATTGGTAATTTCACTGCCTCCATCATCTAAAGGTGGCTTCCAAGAGATAACCATGCAATCTTTGGTCACCTCATCAAAACTAACTGGTCCTACTGGTGGTCCAGGACGGTCTGCAGGAAGAAAAAAGAGAGTCACAGCACAAAATGTTATTTTCACTTCTGCTTTGGAAAGAACAGCATATCTATTCTTCTTGCTAAATAATACTTACCAACCACATTAACTTGACAAAAGCCTTTCCTACAGCCTGTACTATTCTCCACAACCACACAGTATTTGCCAGAGTCTGAACGTTTGGCCTTGACTTTCTCTAGAGCCAGAGTCGTTGGAGTGGTCTTTATGTGAGTGCGATCATCTTCCAGTACATCAGTTTCGTCTTTGAACCAAGTAACCTTAGGCTTTGGTTTGCCCGAGTAACGGCCAGTGAGGGCAAAAGCTTCGCCAACTCGAATCGTGATCTTATCTCTGAAGTCAAGGTCAAGTGTTGGAGGAGCTAAAATTTATAATTATAAAGGCAAGTTAGTTTTACTGATGTTTTGTGATAAATCTGTAAATGAACATTTTCAAAGTATGAACTGCATTGGACACCTACCCAGCTCATCCTTGCAAGTGATTGGCTTGGTGCAAAATGATGGCTTGCCTTGACCAACAATATTGACGGCACTGACACGGAACTCATAGGTGTCACCTTCTTTTAAGCCTTTAACAGTGTATTTCCTGCTAAGGAGGTTGTCTTGTGTAACTTTGTGGAACTTCTCAGTTCCAATGAGGCGGCTTTCTAGAATATAGTTAATAATTTCTGATCCGCCATCATACTTCGGAGGATTCCAAGTCAAAGTAACAGAACTTTTAGTAATTTCTTTGACTTCCAGGTCTTCAGGACGCTCTGGTACAGCTGCAAGAATACGTATAGAATTATAGTAAAAAAATGTCATGTTAAGACTGTAGTAAATACTACTTCCTGAGGATTGCATTTAAACATTAATCTATCTGCTTTGATAAGCAACAGATGAGATCTCATCATAGAATATTTAGAGCTAAATAAGACCCAGTATAATCTGATTTCCTCTGACAGATGAGGAAACAGAGGTTCAGTGAGGCCAAATAATTTAGGAAAGCTCTCCAGACTTATTAGTGTTAGGGTTAGGAAAACACTTCATATTTATGCCGTTAAGTGTGAGCTTAAAAAAAAAAATCAGTGTAGTATATATATATGGAAGGATTTGATTAATCAGATATATTCCCATAATCTTTTTTCACAACCACATTCAAATACTATCAACATCAGATATTGAGTATTTACCTAATGAATGCTTGTCAAATGAACAAGATGTTTGGTATTTATACACATATTTTGTCACCATAGTTTTTTGTTTTTTTTTTAATTAACTGAGTGAAGAAGTGATTAAGAATGTAATTGTTTTAAATTGTACTTACTTATTGGATCTCTGATGATGAGCTCATTTGTTGTTTCAACAAATGGGCCTATGCCAATACTATTTTCAGCTGCAATTCGGAAAAAGTAAGCTTTTCCTTGAATGAGACCCTGGACGGTAGCATTTTGTCGGGTAACTGTATACGTCACTGGGGTCCATGCTCTGTGGTCAGCTTCCCGTTTTTGAATGACATAATTGGTGATTGGAGAGCCTCCATCATCTTCTGGAGAAAACCATGTCAGTTTGCAGGAGTCATGGGTTAGGTTGTCAGCCAGGAATGGTGTTCCAACGGGACCTGGCACATCTGAAAATAAGAGAAAAAGATTTCTAGTTGTTTGTTTTCAATTAACTATAGGGCTCAATATTTGTTACACCCTGTTTTTAAAAACAGGACAAGCCCTGGCCAGTGTGGCCCAGTTGGCTGGGTGGTGTCCTGCGAATGGAAAGGTTGTGGGTTTGATTCCCAGTCAGGGCACATGCCTAGGGTGTGGGTTTGGTTGGGAGCATGAATGAGAGGCAACTGATCAATGTTTCTCTCCTTCTCTCCCTCCCTTCCTCTCTATACTCTCTCCCCCTTCCTTTCTCTCTAAAAGCAATGAAAAAATACCCTCGGGTGAAGATAAAATAATAAATAATAATAATAATAATAATAGGGGAAATGTTATAAAGGAAATAAGATTTTGTGTTTATTGAGTTTTTTTCCTCCCCTTGGTATTATTTTCCACCATATTTCTAGATGTAGTAGGTTTGCAGCAGTTATGGGTTGCCACTGTTTTAGTAGAAGCTGAAGAAACAGTAATTTTTTTTTCTTTTGTAATTTGTGGCTCAGACCAGACAGGAGGGAGCTGCCCAGAGGGAGACAGGAGGGAGTGAGGAGTGACAACATGGCTACTTTTGTGTGTCCAGTCTCCCGTTCAAAGGGGAAAGAGATTTTTCTGGCTCACCAGTGAATCAATGAGGGAGCACAAGAGGTCCCAAATCTCAGAATGACCTTTGAGAACATAGAAATTTAACCTGGATGTAGACCAGTTGTCAAGTTAAGACAATAGCCATTGGGCAAAAGGGTGTTTGAAACTAACCTAAATCTTCTAGTAGCTTGAAGCTAATCTAAAATCTTGTAGGGTTGTTGCTCAGTGAGATAGTTTTCTGTATGCCATTTTCATGAATGAAACCATAATGCTTTCATAACATTAATTATGTTCAATAGAGAACCAGTTATTTTCATGTAAAAACTGGCTGCTTAGAGTATGGTTGGGCCTAGAGGCAGGCTGAGAAAGATCTGAGCGGGAGGGCTTCACTTTCTGAGCAAATTACTGGAATAAAGCAGCCAGCGAGAGGCATGAAAAGGCTTTGTGGAGTTCAACTCTATTCAGTGACTAGAAATGCAATATTGATAACCAAATATGATGCTTCTCTTCAATTAGAATATGGAAGCTCTTCCGAGGGCCTTTTTGGCAATATTGTGATGATTAGCAAATAAAGGCGCAACCTTAGCGGGTTGTGAAACATTCATGTACATTTGCAGGAAAGTTGCTTTTTTGAAAGTATATAATAGCATAGTAAATGCTTATGGTGGCATGTTATATATAATATACAAAACTTTACCATATGAGGACAGCCATAGAAAATATGTGTGGGATAAAGAAGCCAGGAGGACATTAAAAAAAAAAAATGCTACTAGTGAGTGGTCAGCGGGATCGTGGGTGATTTTTCTTATTTTCCAAAATAGTTGTAATGGTTTTATTTTAACATAGCTTTGCTGTAGATGAAATAAAAATGTTATTTTTAAGCTGCCTGGACAGATGGAAAGTACTTACCTAATACATCAACGATAATTGTCTTCTTCCTTTCTCCCCCTTCATTTTTGGCAAGAAGAGAATAGACGCCTTGGTGGCTCCTCTGGCAATTCTTGATGACCATGGATGAGCTAATGGCTGTGGTCTCAATGTTGGCTTCTGGAGGTAATGCTTTTTCATTCATGTTCCAGGTGATGGTTGGAGGAGGCTTTCCAGACACATAGGCAATGATCCGGATCACGGCTCCCGCATGGACCACAATCCTGTCTCTGACGCTGGCATCTAGCTGAAGATCGGGTGACACTGGAAGACAATTGAGGGTTATAATTGTGATTTACTGTTCCAATCTAAAACACAAATTTATGCAAAATAAAAATAACAGAAGTATTAATTACCAATTCTGTCCTTCATTTCAATGGCATCTGTGGTTTCTCCAGGTTCTCCGATGCCCGCAATGTTGACCGCTCTAACCCTAAATCTGTAGAATGCTCCTTCTTTTAATCCCGTCACAACGAGTTTTGTTCCTCTCACTTCTTTATCTTTAGCCTAGGGGAAAATCACAAGCATTTTATAATTACAATAGTTCTTGGTAGCTACTTGTTTTCATAGCTTTCTAGAGTGTAACCAATGACATATCTAACTGTCTTCAGGAAAATTGGTGCCAGTTTACATTTTAGGAATCAGGGATTACCGGTAGGCACTGAATGGACTATCTTGCCAGGAATTATGTTTTAAAATTATTGTCACATGATTGAAAAAGGAGACCGTATTGTTCATTTATTTTACCTTTTTAGGATTTATAACAATAAGTAAAACATAAATTAACAATAACGTGACTTAACTTTTCATTACATTTTTGACATAAAAGATGTTTGATTATCAGTTATAATTGTATTATTTTTATGATTTCTTTCTATTTTTATTCTGGAGAGAGAGAGAGAGAGAAAGAAACCGATGTGAGAGAAACATCGATTGGTTGTCTCCCATATGTGTCCCGACTGGGGACCAAAGCCTGCAATCGAGGTACGGGCCCTGATGGGGAATCAATCCCATGGCCCTTCAGTCAACGGGGCGACACTCAAGCCAACTGAGCCACACTGTCCGGGGCTATTTTTCTGACTTTTTAATTAAAAAAACAAAACAAAACAGATAGAGGTTAATGAGGTTGAGAATAACCACTACATTTTTAGTTTATTCATAGTATATTTCCATAAGGCAAGTGGTAGTTACCTTTTCCCATTCTTCTTTTCCTTCTTCTTTATATTCAACGATGTATCCAGTTACTTTGGATCCACCATCTTTTAGTGGGGGAGACCACTCCAAATCCGCTGATGATTTAGTCCAGTCTGTGACTTGGGGAAATGGAGGACCAGGAGGGGCTGGAAAGAACCAGTATACATTAGTATTCTTGACTTTTCCATGGCTCTTTGGAAAAAATAAATTAAAGAAATGGTTTTGAGGCTTACCAATTGGATCTCTAGCGGTCACTGGGTCTGATGGCAGACTTGCTGGACCCACACCGGCAGCATTGATTGCGTATACCCGGAATTGATAATCAGAACCTTCAATAAGACCAGTCACTTTATAAGAAACACCCAAAGTCATGGCTTTGATAGGATCTCTATTTACTCTCTTCCATCTCTTTGAAGTGGTATCTTTCATTTCCAGCCAGTATCCTGTCACAGGGGAGCCTCCATCATATTCTGGCTCTTCCCAGTTGACAGTCATGGAGTTACGAGTCACACTGCTGACTGTTGGTTTATCTGGTGCTCCGGGGACGGCTGTGAAAAAAAAAATCATATCGATTTACAAGAAATTATGAAAAATGCAAATAAGAATGACTTTGTGTGTGAAATGTGTCCTACTTACAGAAGAGGTTTCTTGCTGTTTCAGGCTCACTGTCGAGAGGCTCCCCAATGCCGTATTTGTTCTGGGCCATGATTCGGAATACATACTCATGGCCTTCTAGCAGTTTGGGAATGGTGTATGTGCACTCTTTAGGTTCACTGGAGACATGCACCCATGTCTTCCTATTAGCTTCTCGTTTCTCTATTACATAGTTTGTAATCTTAGACCCACCATCATCTTTAGGTGGAAGCCAAGATATTGTCATTTGGTCTGCCGAAACAGATTCAAACTTTATTGGTCCCACTGGAGGGCCAGGGCGACCTAAAATGGTTTAAAAAAGGAAATTTATTAGTGGAATGCTTTTAAAGCCAAGTAGTATATTTGTGAACAGAAAAACATGTAGCTTTCATAAAACCATGCAATCTTTACCAAGGACATTCAGTCGCATCTCCTTTGATGCTGTTCCTAGATTATTCACCGCTGTGATGGTATATAAGGCAGTGTCACTCCTGCGAGACTGTGGAATAACTAAGGTGCAACTATCATCCACGACCAGTTTGTTGACATGGGTGTCGTAAATCACAGGCTCTTTATCTTCGGGCTTCTTGGGAGGAGCTTTAAACCAGGTTAGTGTTGGGAATGGCACACCTTTAATTTTGGCCACGATGCTAACATCGGTTCCTTCTTCCACCTCCATGAATTCTTTTAGATCAATTGATGGTGGGCCTACATTATTAAAAACAAAAATTTGTCATTAGGAACATAAGGCACTACAGGACAGAAAATAGAATTCACATGACTATCAAGCTATTGAGATCTATGATAGGCAGGCTTTGTAGCCCAGCCCAATATAAAGAACAGATCTGTCTTCAACTAATTTATTACCAATTCAGGGAACAGGTCCATGTGGTCATCATCCTTTACCTACGTGTGGCTGTGTACAGCTCTTGCCTCTCACTTACCTGACACCATTATGCATGTAGATATTGAAAAAGGGCAGAGAGAAGTGAAAATTATAGTAGCTTAGGCATAGGAGTCCTTTTATGACATTTATGCAGTATTTTAGTATTTATGCAGTTATGAGGAACCTCCCATGGTAATTCTGAGGTGAATTCCCCTTTGAAGAAATGTAACTGTTCGAGTCAAAGCAAATTTCCATTTTTCATAAATTTAGTCTAAGAATGTGTAAAGAGGGTTGTGACTATAGCCCTCCTAAATTTAGAAGAGAGAATTGAACAAATACACTGCAGTAGTGATGGTAACAATAATTAGAGGAAGAATTATTACTATATTTGTGTGCATATTTTATGTATTAAAATGGATGTGTCTTTTTCTCAAATAGGGAAAAAGAAACTTGATTGTGAAGATACACAGTTCTTGGCAATTGCTGAGCAAATAAATGGTTACTTTCTGTTCCTTTTGAGGAGGATGCAGAGGAAGTGCTTTGATTTCTGATCAGTAAAACAGAGTGCATGGAGAAAAATTATCATAAAGAAATTCCAAACATCACATTATTTAAGTAAGGAAAAGGTACTGTGTAAGGAAATATGATAATTCTGTGAAAGCTGAGGGAATGAGTGATTAATATGTCCATGTCCACATTCAAGCTATCGTAGCTTCCCAACATATAGATATATCTCTTCTTACTTTGGACTGTTATTAAATATCTAGAAAGACATTCACAAAGACGAAGTTCTGTACTCATATGTTGGTACTTACATGTCTGGTCTTTGACAATCACAGGGCCAACGGTGGCTGAAGGCTTGCTGACTCCTGCAGCATTGACAGCTTTGACTCTGAATTCATACTCCCCACCCTCGAGGAGGTCTTCCACGGTGAATTCCAGTTCTTCCACATCACGCCTGTTGCACTGTTTCCATGCTTCTTTCTTTTTCCCAGTAGGGTCCCATGCAAGGCACTCGACAAGATAGTGGGTGACAGGGGAGCCTCCATCATTCTTTGGAGGTTTCCATGACAAATGTACTGTGTTCTTTGTTATGAGGCCAATCTTGAGTTTAATAGGAGGATCAGGAGGATCTTTAAAAATAGTTAAAGGAAATATTAATCATTGTTTATAACTCTGTTTTTCAAGTTAGAGATGCTCTTTTTTAATCAGAGGTTTAAAAACTTACATATTGGATCTCTGGCTGTGGTCCTCTGAATGGTTTCCACAGGTGCGCCAATACCAAAACGGTTTTCCGCACGTACGCGGAAGAAATATTGCTGTCCAGAGATGAGATCAGGAACCAAGAATGAGGTGCTTCCACAGTTTGGATTGACTTTAGTCCAGGCTTTGCCGTCAATAGTCTTCTTCTCAATAACATAGCCTTTGATCCTGTCTCCTCCATCGTCGTCTGGCATCTTCCAGGTAAGCCTGCAACTGCCTCTTGTGATGTCACTGACTTTCAGATCTTTGGGCGGCCCTGGTACATCTGTTGAATGCGTATTGCAATGTTAGTCATGTAGCTCTTTAAAAATAATTTGTTCTTATTCCATAGTCACTTTTAAAGTCTTTCTTACCCATGACTTTAACTCTGCAACTTGCAGTCTTTTGTCCTGCTTTATTCTTGGCTGTGATGCTGTATTTGCCTGTGTGAGATCGCTTACACTCTGGAATAATAATTACTGATGAGTTTTCAGCAGTCTCCAGCTGTACGAAAAAAAAACACGAAACCCAACAAAACACTAGTTATATATTGAATGAAAAGAACAGCAGTATTGAAGTCGACTAGGTCATGAATCATTTTAATTGTTTTTTTCTTACCTGTGCATCTTCAGGTATATCATGAACTCCATCCTGTTAGAAAAGATGATGGTCAGTTTAGTATAAATATTCCTTAGAGCGATTTAGTGGGAGACACAGAGAATTATAATTTTCATACCTTCATCGCCTTCTTTGCCTTTCCATCAAATTCCCAAGATGATTTTGGTGTTGGGCGTCCCTTGATGACAGCAGGAATCCTAATCTGCGAGCCAGCCTGACAAATCAGACAGTCCAGTGCTCCAATGTCAATGTGAACTTCTGGTGCCTCTGTAATGCCATGAATAATGTAACAGGATTTAGCTCACCTTATTCAAAAAAGTAACTGATGTATCTTCAGTAAATCCATAAATTTCATAATAAGATCAAAACATGAATACATCAGTGGAATAAGGACCAGTACCTTGAATATCAGTAGCAGGGATCTCTCCAGTTGCGTCGCTTGGTTCAGATTCACCAGCTTCATTGACAGCTTTCACTCTGAATCTGTACTTTCTGAGTTCTTGCAAATTCGGCACCACACATTCACAGGTAGTTAGAAGTTTATCGGGTTCATTTACTCTTTTCCAGTCAGTAGTACCTTCTTCTTGCATTTCTACAATGTATCCTTTGATTGGACTGCCACCATCTTTGGCTGGAGGTTTCCATGCTAATGAGATGCTTGACTTTGTTTTATCTTTTACTTCTGGGCAAGATGGTGGCCCAGGTGGGTCTAGTAAAAAATAAAAAAAGATAAAGTTTTAAAGTTGATAGAATGCTAGATTTATATGCCATAGTAATGTTTTACTATACACAATCATTATTTTATTTTCAATCTATTAGACTATTAAAATAGGAATGCCAAAAGAATAAATCACCTTCTAGAGAAGAGTAAAACAAGAAACAGTCTATTTTCTTTTAGTATTACTGAAAAAACGAAGAAAGCAAACAACTAACTGGGATTAGAAAGACAACTCGCACTCTCTAGATAGACCCGTATTCTATTTGCACATGATTGGTGAAAAGCTGTTTTACTTTTGAGATCCCTTTGAAGTGATTCTGCAATACACTTTACTAAAAAACTTATTTTAATGTATTTCACCATAAAATTAAAATTAAAAATGATTTCACCATTAGCTGGTAAACTTTTGAACAGAAACTAATCTTAATGCCTCACACAGTCATTTTCTGCAATAATCAGGTCACATAATAATCCTTTCCATTTTTGACAGTGATTTACAACTACAGGGATTCTTCTACTCTGTCTTTTTAATTGTGGCTCCTCCCTGTCCGGTGCCTAACACAGTTCCTTGCACGTGGCTCATGCTCGCTGAGTGAATGAATGACTACTATTTCACTTTATACATATGATCCATAGAGGACTTAGAGTACTTCAAGTCTTCTTTTTTTTAAAAAAAAGATTTTATTTATTTTTAGAGAAACAGAGGGAGAGAAACATCAATGTGTGGTTGCCTCTTGCACACTCTCAACTGGGGACCTGGCCCGCAACCCAGGCATGTTCCCTGGGTGGGGAATCGAACAGATGATCCTTTGGTTCATAGGCTGGCGCTCAGTCCACTGAGCCACACCAGCCAGGGCTTCAAGTCTTCTTTTTAACAAATAATTCATTTTTTTCATCAGAGAATCTAATCATATATATTATGTAGTAAATGCAATTAAACATTAAGGCCATGGTGTTTTAATTTTTGAACTGACTTGCTCACAGATATTTCAGAAGTATTTTTTTTTCTTTCATTTGACCCCACTGCCTGTGCTTGAGAATCTTATACTTTTGCTCAGTAAATATTACTGAAAAGTTAACAACATTTTGCTTTTCTTAAAAAACTCCTACTGGAGGCTCTGTTTAGTGAGGGAGATAAATTTCCACAGTATCTAATGGAGACAGGGCTTTATTAATGTATGGGAGCAGAGAGGAGCTTACAGTTCAAGGTCATTATTATTGGGATTTCTCATAAAAATACCAGGTTTAATCTAAGAGCTTTTAAAAGTATATGATTTTATTTTTGTGTGTGTATATATGTATGTGTGTGTGTGTACATATACAGTCATGTATAGTGTGTGTATATATACACATATGCATATATACTTCTGATAATCTAAGTATGAAATTTTAACTTTAATAAAATAATTTGGCATAGAAATAGTCAAGAAATTCAAAAGCAGAATAATCCGTTTGATGTCCTTGCCCTTTTTAAATTCCAGAAAGAGAAGCATACTTACAAATGGGATCTCCTGCAACAGCTGGATCTGATGGTTCACTGGGAGGGCCAATTCCCACAGCGTTTATTGCCATTGCTCTGAACTGGTATTTAACACCTTCAATCAAGCGGGGAACGTTAAATTCCAAGCCTTTGAATCCCACTTTGGTTATTGGTGCTCGGCTAACCCGGGACCAGTAGGCACCGCCCTCTTCTCTCTTCTCCAGCCAGTAGCCAGTAATCGGAGAGCCGCCATTGTCCAAGGGAGGAGTCCAGCTCACTAGCATGGATCCTTTGGTGCGCTCCAAAACTTTTGGTTTTCCCGGAGGTCCAGGAAGGCGATAAGGATCTTGAATGACCACCTTATCTGATTTGCACTCATCACTGGCTCCATATTTATTCACTGCCCTAACTCGGAACTCATACTGACCGTTGGGGATAAGTTTCCAGATCTAGAAATCAGACAAACAGTAACTGTTTAGAAAGACTATACTTATGCTGATTTTTACTTATTTTAAAATTAGTTATTTTGATAGGGAAGACTATAAAATGAAATAAACCTATAAACTCAAATAAATATGTAGTTTTAAAATATGTAGACTCTAACATGGAGAAAGGTCATTATTATTAGGATTTCTCATAAAAATATTAGGTTTAATCCAAGAATTATAAAACTATATGATTTTTTTCTTTGTGTGTATATGTGTGTATGTATGTGTGTGTGTACATATACAGTCATGTGTAGTGTGTGTATATATACATATATGCATATATACTTCTGATAATTTAAGTATGAAACTTTTAACTTTAATAAATAAAATAATTGAGCATAGAGAAATACAAGACATTTAAAAGCAGAACTATCCATTTAGTGATATCTCATTTTAAAATAAGAATATGTAAATTTATTGTAGCTAACAGTGGATCTCCCAAGTAAAAGAGACTCTGTATGTCAAATAATTATATTTACTAACTGGCCTGATGTGCATGGTGCTAAAAACTGTAGTGAGACTTTCTGTGTGTGGTTTCGAGTTTAATCATTAAATTCCAAGGTTATGCTAGAATGGTGTTTATTCAAGGTCTTGCCCTTTTAATGTGTGTAAGAAAATATTTAAAAGAATTTACCCCATATCTCTTCTCTACAGCAGTGTTGGTGACTTCCTCCCATTCAGATTTCTTTCTACTTGCATCACGTTTGTCTATGACATAATGGGTGATTTCACTGCCACCGTTGTCTAGAGGGGCATCCCATGTCAAGTAGCAAGATTCAGCTTTAATGTCAGTAACAGCAAGATTTCTTGGTGGGGATGGACGATCTGGAAAGGAACCAACAGAGGAGACTGAGAAAGCAGTTCTTAAACAGACACTGGATTTTGTTTTGCTTCTTATAAGAAAGAATGTTACTTACCATATACTTCAACGTGAACATTTCGGAAGACTGAGCCAAGGCGATTGGAAGCTGTAATTGTGTAAGTTCCTTTGTCCTCCCGGATGGCTTTGGGAATGCTAAGCTCAGTCTTTGCCTCACTTCGGGATACTTCTTCCTTGGTTATCGTCATTGCATCAGTGGGTTTTTCAATCACAGTGTCATTCTTGGACCACTCAATCTTAGGCATTGGAAGGCCTGTCACATCTGCAGGAATGTTAACAGGCTCTCCTGCCTTAACCTTGATAGTGTCTCCTCGAACAGATAGGCGCAATTTAATAGTTGGAGGTACTGCAAAAAAGAAGGGAAAGAGAAAAAAATAGCAAAGTCATAAGGAGGTTTGCTTAACCCATGAGATAAAGGCAACACTGTAAATTGCATTAAAATTATTATGGTGTTCAGCTTCCACACCTTCATCATCTTGTATGACCACGTTAAGAGGCAGGGATGGTTCACTTTCACCACATGCATTGACAGCTTTGACACGGAACTCATACATTTGGTGTTCATCAAGATTTTCAACCAGAAAAGATGTGGTTGGGCAGAGTCGCGTGTTAACTCGTTCAAAGTCAGGTTTGTCATGACGCCGTTTCTCAATGATGTAGCCTTGGATGGGGCTGCCACCATCACTGCGGGGTTCCTTCCAGTCAAGTGTGATAGTGGACTTCGTTCTTTCTGTATATGTAAGCCTCTCAGGAGACGTTGGAGGACCTTTAACCAGAAGCAAGTTGGAATGACAAACATGAAATAAATATTCATATAAGAAATATTTCTCTTAAAATTAATTATGTGAAAATAGGTTCCTGTTTGGCCTCATCTTAATAACATCCATCTTTAAAATCCTTCTGAAAACATCTCAGTTACTAGAATTATAGGCATTCATATAGGTAGAATTTTTCTTAGTAAACTTTAGCCTCAAGGTTATTAATTAAAAAATAAATGGAGAACCCTGGCTGGTGTGGCTCAGTGGACTGAGTGCCAATCTGCGAACCAAATGGGTCACTGGTTCGATTCCCGGTCAGGGCACATGCTTGGGTTGCAGATCAGGTCCCCAGTGAGGGGCACTCAGGAGGCAACCACACATTGATGTTTCTCTCCCTCTTGTTCTCCCTCTCTTCCCCTCTCTAAAAATAAAATCTTAAAAACAAAACAAAAATTTATTAAAAAAGATAAATGGAGAGGCATATATGCTTTTAAAGAATATTTAGCATTTTAGATATTTTATCTCTGCCACTGGGGAAGTTTTCAATCTCAATGAACCAGGAGAGTGGGTCTGTGAAATTCTGCCTCGGATGACCAACTGGGAGCAAAGTATTTCCTCTTTTACTAACAGACAGTGCATATGTCTACGAACACAGTGCGATCACATTGCCTCGTGTGGGCTTAAAATGCGGCGAAAGAGCATTTACATAATGCTGCTGTAGTCTGGTGTCCCAAAGCATGAAACCGAAAGAATAAGCTTTGAGTGGTGAAACTAGACCAAATCCAGTCTTATTGGCTATTACTGCAACCAGAAGCAGAGTTTTGTAGTAGGAGCCCAGACCTGTTCAACTTGAGCTCTAGCAAAAATTCTGAGACGAACTGTTACAGTGAGCAATGGAAAATGTCATTGTTTCTTTTTTTGGGTAGTGGTGGTGGTAGAGAAATGACTCTCTCAGTCCCGTGGGGAACCGGTCATCCTCAAAGACTTTGTTTTCTTCAATGTTATGTCTGTGTGTACTACCAGTATGTGCCATGTTAGGGTTTCATATTTGTTTGTATTGGTCAAGGAGATCTCCTTAGTTGGTTTTATTCTCTGACAGCTCTTCCTGGGTTGGGACCTCCATACCCTTCCATGGTGAGGACTATAAGAGGTCTAAAGGGAGACTGAGACATTTATCCTAAGGCAGTGTCTGTCCTGTAGCCTTTCAAAAACAAGGAGCTCTCATTACCTACTAGGCTATTAAATTAATTACTCCCATGTAGTCTACTGTAAAGATATAATATCTCTAAACTATTTTTAGGTTATAGCTAAGCTCCAGTAGACTCAGATGTTTTAGTACATAAAACCATGGTTGGTTTTGTATAAAAATTACAATGAGCCAAAAATTATATTGAAGTCATAGCAAATATGGTATTCTTTAAGTCATTAGCAGTTATTTTATTTACCTTTCTTACTACTCTCTAGCTTAGTTCTTGAGACTGCTGAGAGTTTGAAGCCATAAATCTCAATGAATAAATGCAGTTACTAGAAACAAACAGTATTTACTTTATAAACATAATGAAAACCTTCTCTTTTACCTAGTGGGTCAACTGCAAGAATTGGTCCTATTTCAACAGGAGGTCCACAGCCGAACTTGTTCTTAGCAATCACACGGAACTTATACTCTTGTCCCTCAAGGAGACCTGTGATGTCACATTTAGATCTATCAGTCTCTATTGGTTGTCTCCAAGTATGCATCTTGGCATCTTTTCTTTCAATAATAAAGCCCGTGATTTCACTGCCCCCATCATCTGCTGGGTCAGACCAGTTCAGCAGACACATCTTTCTGTTTGTTACAACAGGTTTTAAGTCAAGAACTGGACCAGGGACATCTGAAAAATAAAACAACAACCAAAATATCAATGTAATAAGATAGTATCATTTAGGAAAAACCTATAAAAATCCATGTAACATTCCTTACCAAAAACTTCTACCCTGATTGCTGCAGATTTGGTACCACAGCTATTGGTAGCTGTAATCACATATCTGCCATGATCTTTTCTCAATGCTTCCTTGATAATTAGTTCAGATTTGGTTCCAACGTTCTCTATTACAACACGGTCTTTATCCAGCTCTCCTTCATCTATGGTCCATACTTTCGTAGGCACTGGACGGCCAGTTACCACAGCTGGAATTCTGAGAGTCTTTCCAGCCATTATTTGTATTCCAGGTGTAGCAGAAACTTGTAGTTCCACAGTTGGAGGCTCTGTTGAAAGAGAGCAATCATATGTTAGCCCAAGAAAGATGAAAAAAAAAATCCCATTATGGGGAAATAGCCATAATCTTTATCATATAACTTTCAAGTACCTTGCGGTTCAGCCACAGTAACAGGTTCAGTTTCTCCAGGTGGTCCTTCACCAGCAGCATTGACAGCACTCACTCGAAGTTTGTAATCGGCACCCTCTCGGATTTCTTTGACAGTGTACTGACGGACCTTGATCATCTTCTCTGTGCAGCGTGACCATTCATTTGTGCCAACCAGCTGCTTATCAACAAAGTAGCCAATAATTTCCCCACCGCCATTGAAGGCTGGGGGTTCCCATTCTAGTTCAATAGTTGTGGAGCTTGTGTCAGCGACTCTTGGCACAGGTGGGCCAGGAGGAGCTAGAATGAATGCAGATACACAAATCGAAACTCAGCAATGGTTTTAAAATGTGCAGTAGCTTATCTGTCCCATTTTCTTTTTCCCACAGTGCATTGCATGTAATATGGGTAAGTACTGTTTTATGAAACTTTTAAGTTATATAAACAGATGTTTAAAACCTTACATTGTACCCTCAGTATATGTGTCCAACTCATTGCTAGTATTTTGTTTGATTTTTTCAGCTTTATTGCAATACTATTGACATATAACATGTATGCTTAAGGTATACAACATAATGATTTGATACATGTATATATTATGAAATGATTACTATAATAAGGTTAGTTAACACCTCCACCCCCTTGCATAATTACCATGTATGTAGTGATATTATTTAAGATTTATTGTCTTAACAACTTTCAAGTATATAACAGAATACTGTGAATTACAGTCACCATGCTGTACCCCACTTTCTTCTTAAGGAATTACTTACAGATTGGGTCACGTGCTGTTTTGGGATCTGAAGGGGGACTGAACTTTCCAGGTCCAGCTGCATTTTCAGCACATACTCTGAAGACATAGGTGAGTCCTTCTAATAGGCCTTCTACGTTGGTCTTCAAAGCATTCAGAAGGCTTCTGTTGACACGAGACCAATGTGTACTATTAACCTCACGCCTTTCGAGCCAGTAACCCAAGATGGGGCTTCCATTATCCTTCGGTTCATTCCACTTCACTAGCATACTGTTGCTGGTAACATCTTCTACAATGGGCTTATCAGGTGCATCAGGTGGTTCTGATTTTAGAAGAAAATAGCATATTTGAATTAATTCCCTAGCATGATATTCAAATTCAAATGTATAAGCTGTGATAACATATATACCAATGCATATGATACAAAGGCAAAATTTAGAGGCTCAAGGAACCTTACCAAATGGATCTTTAGCTGTCAGTGGCTTTGAAACACAAGGGGGTCCAGGCCCAAACCTATTTTCAGCTCTTACACGGAAGAGGTACTCTTTTCCTTCAATCAGTTTTGTCACAGAATATTTGCAATGTCTGAGTGTTGAAGTGATAATAATCCATTCTGAATCAGGTTTTGTCTTATCTTTCTTTTCCAAAGTGTAGTTTATAATTTCACTGCCACCATCATCAAGGGGTGGTTCCCATTTGCAGAGGACTGAGTTCTTTCTAATATCTTCGAATACGAAGTTGATTGGTGGTCCTGGTGTATCTAATATTTCAAAAGAGAGCAGTGATTAAAAATTTGTGTAGAAACGTTTACTGCAGAAAATACAAATGTCAATATGCTCCTGTGACATGAACTTGTGCTTTTCCTACACCTTTCTATCTTTGCATCACATTAGCTGATGAAGAGCAATGTTGTTTGATTTCTTTTACGTAGCTAGGAGAAAAACATGGGACAGAGGATACCTTGCTGAAGCTATCTCCTGCTTCTTTTAACTGCTCCCCAAACTTTTTATTTTTGCTTTACTAAAACTCTTACATAGATGGGCTTCCATTGGGAAGGGTAGTTTGAACAACTTACCCAGTACACTGACAGAACAAGGAGCTTTTGCGACACCATGGTCATTTTCAACTTTGATCATGTACAGGCCATGGTCGGGTCGAAGCGAATCTCGGACACGTAACTGAGATTCCCCTTTAACACTGTTGTCGATACTCAAACGCTCCGTCAGAGGCAGGACAAATGGTTCTTCTTCTTGAGCTTCACCCTTCTTCTTCTTAACCATGGGTGCTACTTGCTTCTTAATTTCCTCTGGTGTAATAACGTTTTCGTCCTTTAGCCATGTGATAGTTGGGTAAGGTGACCCAGAAATTGTTGCATCAAGTATTATTTCATCACCTCGTTTCACTTCTAGGCTTGTTCTCATAATGACTTTTGGGGCATCTGTAATGATTAAAAACAATTATTGCTTTCAATTCTGATGAAAATATCTGACAAGAAAACATGATTCTTATTTATTTTATAATAAGAAAATACCACCCTATTAAACAAAGCTTACCAATAGGATCTACAGCTTTGGTTGGAGGAGTGGCCCGAGAAGGTTGGCCAATGCCAGCAGCATTTTCTGCCCGCACACGGAATTGGTACTCCTTTCCCTCTTCAAGTCCTTTTGCTGTGTAGGTCAGGACTGGCACCAGGTGTTCATTGCATCTCCTCCACCTCTCTTCACCCTTAGCAATCTTTTCTATGATATAACCCATTATCTTGCTCCCTCCGTCGTACAAAGGTGGCTTCCATGTAATAGTCATTGCCTGCGCTGTAGGATTATTAACCTCGACATCTATAGGTGGATCAGGGGGCTCTGAAGCGAAAGAGAAAAATTGTCAACATGGGGAAATCCACTGTCTTTAAAAAATTGCATATTAATTCCTAGCTATATTACATTCATGCCCAAACTTACGCTTCGGATCTTGAGCAATGACTGGATTTTTCAGTTCAATATATTCGCCTCCACCAATCTTGTTGACAGCTTTAACACGGAAGAAGTATTCGCCATTTGGTATGAGATCTTTTACAGTCCAAGACAGTTTATTCTCACCAGACATGACTGGTATATATGTCCTTCTCCCAGCTTCTCTGCGTTCCAGGACATAATGAAGAATTGGGCTTCCACCATCGTATTCTGGAGGTTCCCAGGTTAATTTACAAGAACTCTTGGTCACATCGCTTGCTTTAATATCTTTGCATGGCCCAGGAAGGCCTATTAGAAATAAAATTCATAATTACTATTGTAATCTGAAAAGTCAGCATATTACTAGTGTCCTCTTTCTCTAAGCTGGACTATTCACATTTTGGGTGGGACAATCTATGATGTACAGGAGTGTCCCTTATACTGCAGGCCATTTAATATCCTTGGTCCCCTACTACTAAATGTCAGTAGCTCCCCCTGAATCTTTGTTCCAAGAAAAATACCCCCCAAATTTCCAAACACCATTCATGTGTGCAGGAGGCAGAAAATGTTACACCCCATGGTTGAAAACACTATGGAAAAAATGCAAATACAATTAATAAAGGAGTATTGGTTATTTTATCCTTCTCTGGGTATGCTATTTCTTTTATTTAAATTAGCACCTCACATGCAGAAGTAATTTAGCCTAATCAGAGTTTAACTCCTGATTTCATCTCTTTACAATTGCTTTGCTTCCCTTATTGGAAGAAATAATCTGAAAGGACATTTAGTTTACAAATGGCCACCTCATGAAGCCTTTTATACTACCATTACAAAGTTAACTAATTTTCCCACCATGTGTAGAATGTCTGGGCTTTTATCAAAGAATGTTTACCTATGACTTTGACATTGATTGAGGCCGTTGCTGAGCCAAGCTTATTCTCCAGTGTAATGGTGTAAACCCCAGCATCTGCGTGGACGCTCTTGGGAACTTCAAGGTGTGCAGAGAAGTGATCGCTCTTCATTGTTAATCGATCACTTGCTTTAACTTCTTTGCCATCTTTATGCCAACTAACAGTTGGAACGGGGACAGCTCTGAAGGGAACAGGAATGCTTAATTTTTCACCTTCAATAACAACAATGTCGTGAGTCTCCAGGTCAATTGTTGGTTGGCCTGTAAGATAGAATCCAAAAGAGGATGAAAGGGTGTGTCAAAAGGCAATGCACGAGTAAAGCCTGTTTTATTCATTATAAAAGAAACCATGTTCTTACAGTCTGGGTCTTTGGCAACCACATTTTCAGAGATTTCGGATGGCTCACTGACACCAACGGCGTTGACGGCTCTCACTCTCAGCACATACTCCTTGTCGGGAACAACACCTTCTTCAACCTTGAATTTCAAGTCTTTGATGGGGCGAGAATTAACTCGCATCCATTTCTCAGTGCCTACTGGACACATTTCAACGTGGTATCCTATAATAGGACTTCCACCATTTTTCTCTGGAGGCTTCCAAGCAATGGCAATGTGCTTTCTTCCAGCATCAGTCACATGCAGGTCAAGGGGAGGCGAAGGAGGGCCTGAAAAAAAGAGAGCAACATTCACATCCACAATATCATCAGTAAGGCTTAGGTAGCATTCTTTGTAGGGTCAGTGCTCCTTACTTGTTGGATCTTCAATTGACAGGATTTCTGTGGGTTCACTTGGGTGACCAACTCCAGCTTCATTTTCTGCCCGGACCTGAAACTGCACTTCTGTGCCTTCAATGACGTCAGTTACTCTGAAGTTACAGTCGGGTCCTGAGGTCTTTCCAGCTTTCACCCACCGGGTACCCAACTTCTCTTTCTTTTCAATGATATATCTATTGAAATAACAAAGCATTTCATCAGTATTAATAGAAGGAACAAAGTTAAGAATTTTCAGTCATTTGTAAGTCATTCTTTATGCATTGATTGAAATCCTACCTCTGTATTGGTCTTCCACCATCATTTTTAGGTGGTTCCCACTTCAGGTCCACATGTCGTTTTGTCACATCAACGACTGTCAGAGCATAGGGTGGTCCAGGGGTGGCTGAAAATAAAATATTCAATGGTTAGAAAAACCAGAGGGAGCAATGGTAATCCACTACAACTGGTGTCATAGACATTATTTTAGAGAACGTACTAAAGGTGTCTTTGGCCAGGACAGAGTCCTCAATTTCACAGTAGTCACTTTGTCCTATGGCATTTTCTGCAGCAACTCGGAAGACATATAAAGCACCCTCTGTCAGTGGGGTTACTGTGCACTTGGTGTCCTTGACAGTTGTGTCTACTGTTTGCCAGCCTTTTCGCCTCACGTCTCTCTTTTCCACGATGTAGTTGGTGATGGGGGATCCTCCATCTTTCTCAGGAACTGTCCACTTCAGGTCTGCTGTATTTTTTGTGATATTAATAACTTCAAGCCAGCGAGGTGGTGATGGAGGATCTGAAGGAGAATAAGAAAAAAAACAAATTTAATTTTTTGTTGCCCAATATTCAGTTTTCACTAAATTCTCTAGTAATCACTAGGAAATCATATAGCAAGGATGAAATAATCCAGTAATGAGTTTTTTATATTTTTCTCAGAGTTCTCGGATATACTTTAGAAGAATTTATATACCCTAAACATTAAGAATGACTCACATAGCTTCTCCCGACAAAGCACAGGGTCGCTGGGGTCACTGGGTTCACTTTCCCCGGCCTTGTTTACAGCTCTGACTCGGAATGAGTATTCCTGCCCTTCCATGAGCCCCGGGAGCAAATGCTGAGTGGTGGGAACTCCTTCAGCCACTCGGACCCAGTCATCTGTTCCAGTCTTTAGCATTTCAATGACATAAGACTCAATCTTTGCCCCTCCATCGTGTTCTGGCTTTGTCCAATTCAATACTAATGATGTTTTGCCTACATCTGTCACTGTTGGCTTTCCAGGAGGCCACGGAGGATCTGCAAGCCAATGAAATGGAATTAATTCGGGTGCGTCAAAAATGAGATAACATAAGCTTGTATAGAATCACATAAAATACGTAAGTAATACCTATGGGATCCTTTATTAAGATTGGTTCAGTTGATCTACTTGGTTTTCCAGGTCCAGCAAGATTTTCAGCCAATACACGGAATCTGTATTTCTTCTTATTGGTGAGACCTTTCACTCTGAATTAGAAAAAAAGTACCATTTGAATACCATGATGAGAGGCAGAAAACTCTGTTTATTTTACACAGGAGAGGCTAACTTATTTAAATTGTGAGAAAGTTATTTGGAAATGTAACTGAAAATGTTCCAATATAAATTTAAAAGATTGTTTTTTAACTATTACACACTTCAGATTTGGCTAAATTTACTGACCTAATTATAATACTTATAATAATGATCATTATTATAACATATTGGAAGACCTGATACTTTGAAACTTCCAGAGAGTTAATATTTTTTAGTAAATTAAGAAGTGTGTCCTTGATTGGAACTCATATCATAATTTTTTTGAAATTATGTGTTTCTAGGAAATATAAGTAAAAATAATTAAAGTTTTATAGTAATATGAAAAGGAACACCAAAGAATGAAAGCTTGCATACACAACTGCAGTTTTAAACATCCTGATGGAGATTTGGGGTGTACCTGTATGTTGTGTCCTTTATTGGCATCTTATTGCATCTGACCCATTTATCAGTGTCAGGATCTAATTTTTCAACCCAGTAGCCAGTGATTGGGCTGCCGCCATCATCGTCTGGCTCACTCCATGTGAGAGTCACTGCGTCTTTAGTGATATCAGAAGGTTCTAGGCGAGTTGGAGGTCCCGGTGGATCTGTAGACAGGATAACGATATGTGTTATATGTCCCATATATAAAGATGACACCTAAATCCAAGTTTGACACAAGCATCTTTTTCTTTCCCTTTTCTTTTTTATTTTTTCCCCCAACTGATTAATGAGAAACTTACCAAACTGAAATTTGGCTATTATTGGAGAGGCCTGAACTGGTTCTCCAACGCCATACATGTTTTCTGCAGCAACTCTGAAGAGGTATTCTTTATTGGGTGTTAATTTGGTTGCCTTGAAGTTTGTATCCTTGACTGTTGATGAGAGCTTGTGCCACACTTCACTGTCTGTTGCTTTTCTCTCCACAACATAATTTGTGACTTTAGATCCACCATCATCTCGTGGGGGGTTCCATGTTAGAAGACAAGACTCATTGGTCACTTCTGTGATGTCAAAAGCAGCTGGTGGTCCAGGTTTATCTGCGGATGACATGACACATGCAGAACAAAGCATTTAAAACATGTTTTATTTTAAAAGGTAGCTGCAACGCATTGGCCTATTTTAAAACAAGAGCCTCCCTCACCTAGGACGTTCACTTCTACCACAGCTGTGGCCCGACCACACACATTCACAGCCTCGATGATGTAGGTGCCAGTATCGCTTCTCTTACTATCGACGATAGTCACTGTGGATTTCTTAGGAACGTTTTCAATGGTGACTCTGTTGTCCGGCTTCAGAAGCATATCAGCCTTCGTCCAAGTTATTTTAGGTTCAGGTTTTCCAGTTACAGTGGCAGGAAGTTCAATCTTAGTTCCTGCTTTTACAGTAAGACCGGCAAGGAGCTTCACGTCAAGGAAAATTTCTGGAGCCTCTGAATTAGAAAAAAGACAATTTACAACGTTAGCAAGTTCAAGTGGAAGTAAAGTCAGAAGCCTGGTTGATGAAACAACAACAACAAAAGGAAAAATACATACCCTGTGTGTCCACAGCCTGGATTTCATCTGTGGGTTTGCTTGGTTTGCTGGGACCCAGCCTGTTCAAGGCCTTAACGCGGTAGGCATACCATTTGCCTTCTTCAAGTCCAGTTACTTCCATTCTGTCAGAAAACAGAATAGGATATTTTGCTACGGTGCATATAATCTGTCCCACTGTGTAGTATTTACAGTATCTCCATAATTCATACCCCTGATGTAATAGTATCATTTAAATTAACTCTGGATTGCTTCAACATTGTAACTAACGAAAGTCTTGAGTAGGGGACATGTTCAACAGCAACACTTTTTAAAATTACACAAGCATAATGAGGGAATCTTCAACAAAAAAGAACCTATCACTTAGATTTTATTTTAAAATAAAATAAAGAAAAGCTCATTTTAGTAAGAGCAAACTTTTGCTCTTGTGCCAAATAATTAAAAACATACTTTGTTTCTGCGACGATATCTCCACAGGCGACCCATCGATCAGAACCACGTGGACATTTTTCAACTATATATCCTTTGATACGTGAACCACCATCATATTTAGGTGGATCCCATGTTAGGAAGATGCTCTTGGCTGTTCGATCTCTCCATTTAACATTCTCTGGCGGGTCAGGCACCGCTATAACATTTAAAGAGAGAGTCATTCTTAGAGAGGCCATCTATGAAATCATCATATTGCCAACCTGTGCCTTTCCCCCATGACTTCAACTCTAGGTCTGAAGGCAAAAACAGGGAACAAGAGGCTAGGTGAGAAATCAAAAAAGTACTCACTTGCAGGAGCTGACATATTTACAGGCTCATCAACATATGCAGGTTCTCCGGGGCCACACTTGTTACGAGCACAGACTTTAAATAAATATTCTTTTCCTTGAACAAGATCAGGAACTGTGAATTCTAAATCAGGGACAAAGTCCATGACCTGGGACAAGGAAATACAGTCAATTAGTTGTCTCCCCAAAGCCTTTGCCCAAGTTAAAAGATTTTTTTACTGTGAGCAGGGATACAAATGGAAGTTGTTCTGAATGCTAAGGATTATTCATTCCATATTAGGGAAGAAGTGCAAAGTAAGGCACTGAATTTTTTACCCTTAATATAAGGCGAATCACCTCCATAGTCTGTACACACTATGCCACTTATATGCCACTAAGAAGGTGGCATATAAGGTGCTGATTTTTTTCTACCAGCTTGTTTATTAGAAATATGATTTTAAATCAAGGTAAAAATAGCAATGAGTAAACTGAAGGGAAGACATTGGCAGATTAGACCAACTAAGGTGATCTAGTGGACTGAGAAAAAGCATGACAGCCAGGGAGTTAATTGCTCAATGTCCTTAGAATGGTTTATAGCTCAATAGGGACATATCGGGGGTACTTATCATGTACCAAGTACCAAGTAAGTAGTTATGGTGTGTGGTGGTTTTGTTTTTGTTTTTTGTTTGTTTTTTAACAAACTTAGTTGAAAATTTGGCAGGACTCACAAAATGAGGCAATTATATCAAATCTTGGTTGAACTTCCTCAGGAAGCATTAGCACCAATGCATTTTAAAAAGCATTTTCAAGCAAGGTAAAAGTAGAAACATAAACTTTGCATGGCATCCCAGAATTCTGGGATTTCCTCACTCTCTCTTTTGGAGTTGGTGCATCGCTACTGAAAACTCACTTTAGTCCAAGTTTTCCGGCTGACTTCTCGCTTCTCCACAAGATATCCAGTTAATGGACTTCCTCCGTCATCATCTGGTGGTTCCCAAGTCAAATGTACTGAGTCCTTGGTTATGTCACCAAATTTCAGGTCTTTGGGTGCCCCTGGGCGAGCTGCATGAACGCAGTCAGAAGTCATTATCATTAATAGCTTGAACCACTATTTGTTAATACCATCAAATCACTTTAGATAACAAAAGCTTAGTTCCTTACCAATTACGTTGACATCAATTTCCCCAGAAATTTCCTTCACTGGATTCTCCAGTTTTAGTGTATAAACACCCTTGTCTGGACGTTCACTTGGGGAAATGACAAGTTCAGCATAGGCAGATAAGGTTTTCATTTTCACACGATCCCCTTCTTCTAGGACTTTATCTCCTAGAGACCAGGTTGCAGTTGGCCTTGGATAGCCTGTACTTGGAACCAGGATCTTGATAGGATTCGGGACAATAATTTCCAGACCATCTTTAAATGCGCTTAAATCCATTGTTGGTTCAACTACCAAGAAGAAAAATTAATGAGTTCTCGGTACTGTATTTAAGTGCCTGGTACCCCAAAGTAGCCATGTCTTGTTCCCAAATCTAAAAACAAAATATCCATTTACCGAAAGCATCATCAGCAGTTAGAGGACCAAGAATTTCAGATGGATCTGAGACACCAGCTTCATTTTCCGCAGATACTCGATATAAATATTTATTTCCTTTTTGTAGTCCAGTAACCTAAAATTATGAGTCAATATTTGTAAAAAACACATATACATTTAAGTCCACGATCATACACTGAATATTGCTTTTAGATGCAAATGCCTTACTTTGTAGGTCAGTTCAGGGACCGGTTTCATATTGCAACGAATCCACTTATCTTTTCCTTCTTCACATCGTTCTATGATATAACCCAAGATTGGGCTTCCTCCGTCTTCCAGAGGAGGTTCCCATGTGAGCTGAACTGATGACTGAGTCTGATCAGAGGAACTTAGGTTCACAGGAGGACTTGGTCTCTCTGGAGTGGAAGAGTCGGAGCATACCATTTAATTCAGTGACAATTTATTGAGACAATACTAGAATTTCTATCATCCCCATTAAAATATCAGGCTTCCTGAATTCATTAAATGAAAGTAGTAGGCACAGTCTACATTTTTGTAATGTTCAATTTTTTTCTGATTGTCTATCTTTTCATTAACTTTGATTTGATTTGAATGACTTTAATTGTAGGCTTAATTTTTGGATTTCTTGAAGGAGTTATTTCCTTTTTTTGTGATGGGCTTACCAATTGGATTAGCAACTTTGACGAACGGTGTGGCTGCACTTGGTTTTCCAACTCCAACTCGGTTTTGGGCTCTGACCCGGAAACTATACTCCTGTCCTTCCACCACATCAGTGACAGTTGCCGATAAGTCTTCAGCCCTTACTATCATGGCAGTGTCCCATCTGATAGAAGTCTTGTCCCTTAATTCAATGACGTAATTTGTGATCTCAGCACCTCCATCATACTCTGGTGGTTCCCATGTCAGTGAGACACCAAATCTGTTCACATCCGTTATGGTTACATTCAAAGGAGGGCCTGGAACATCTGGATTTCATCATGGAAGGAAACATGGGCTTTGGGTTATGTCAGGGATAAAAGCAGAGATAAGCTAGTTTGTAATTTATTTAAAAAATTCTTACCGTATTTGCTCTTTGCTTCTACAGGGTTGTCAGTTTCTACTGGTTCTCCAGTGCCAACTCTGTTTCTGGCACTCACACGGAATAGGTACTCAACTCCCCCTTTCTGTAGTCCAGTAACAGTAAACTCGCAACTGTCTGCACGGTCAGTGGCCAGAACCCAGGTCTTTCTCTTGATGTCACGTCTTTCAACAACGTAACCTATGATTTTGCTTCCACCATCAGTTAACGGTTCTTCCCAAGCGAGGCCCACTTCACCATCAAATGTTTCTGTCACTTCTAAGTTACGTACTGGCCCAGGTACATCTGAAATTCACATATAAATTTTTTTTAGTGCATTACCATGCTTTTAGTTGTACTTTGCCAATTAAGTCCAAAAGACTCAAAGGCTTACCAATAACTTTTAAGTTGATGAATGCTTCTGCTTTTCCGTGTTTGTTCTGAAGCACAGTTTTATACCTTCCTTTGTCTCCTGCCTTGGCTTCTAAAATTCTGAAAGAAGTTTGTTCGGCCGTAGTATCAACAGTTTTTGATGACAGAGGTTCATTTTCTTTAAACCACTCAGCTTCTGCCTTGGGGTAGGCATCATAGGGCACCACCATGGTCAGAGGCTGGCCGACATCCACCACAAGGTCTTGATCAGCTGTCTTGATTTTGGGTGCAGCTAGTGAGAAAAATAGCACGTGAATGTGTTTGAGTTATGTACTGTAGTCCAGCTAACCCATGGCTTCTTTACTATGCATTTGTCAGCAAATATTGGTTACATGGCCTTGGAAGTACATCATAGGAACTTTACAGCAGAGCACACTCACTGAGTTTAGAGTTGTCATACTGCAAATTATCAGACTGGAGAATAGAAAATCGAGGCTATAACACCATAAAGTCTCCATTCTTTGCCAAAAATAATAACGAAGGACTAAATATAGTGCAAAATATTTAAAAAAAATAAAAATAAAGTGGGCACCTCACACTTAGTTTAAAATAAACCAGACAAACTTTTTTCTTACATACATTAATGGCTTTTTCATAATGATAACCTATGAGGATGTCACTTAGGTCAAACGAGAATAGACCTAAGAGGCCCCCCAGGGGTTTGAAAAGCAGAAGGGAATGGAGTTATTGCCAGGTCTGGGTTTGCTGGGAAGAGTCTCAGTGTGCTAGGTTAATTCTAGGAATTAATGAACAGCCACCATGTGCCAGGAAGTGCTCAAGATTATGGCATGTAAAGAGGAATGCTGTCAATTCCTTTTACTCAGGACACCTTGCTGTAAGAGAAATTAGAATAGCTAGTGCATGGATAGGGCTTAACAGAAAGGGCTTTCACAAGTATTAACTCATTAATTAACTGTGAAATCTGAAATTTATACAGTGTCTGTGATAGTGTGAGGATATGTGAAAATAAAAGAAAGGGACTTACCTGCCAGTTCAAGCTTAGCTCTGGCTTCTTTGTCTTTGGCAATAAACCTGTATTCACCCTGGTCACGAGGCTTAATATCACAAATCTGGAGCCTGTGTATCTTTCCTTCACTCATCATCTGGTGTTTGTCACCCTGGACAATAATCATGTTATTTCTTAGCCACTGAACCTCCACCTTATCTTTGTTGAGCTCAGCTAAAAAGATAACATCAGCACCGGGGGCTTCGAGAATATCTTGGGGAGGCCTGATGATCTCGACAGGGATTTCTGAAAAGAAAATGTGAAGTGAATACAAATATGTTTGTATTTGGATTAACAGCTTTTAGAAACTGGTACTAGTGTTCAAATTGTCCTTTCACTTAATATGCACCTTCCACAAAAAGTCTGGCTCGTGACCTCCTGTCTTCCACTCCACAAGCATATTCACATTCATCCTCCAGCCGGCAATCTTTTATAATGAGTCTGTGTATACTTCCATCTTTTTCAAATTTGTATCTAAAAGAAGAGGGGGAATTATTGGTTAGCTTGCACCATTACCACTAAATTGTCAAAAGCATATATATAGCTACAGAGACAGAGCTGAAGAAGCTTACGCTTACTTTTTGCTTTCTTTGATTTCTCTCCCATTTCTGTACCATTTCACATTTGCTTTCTCTCTGGACAGCTGGCAGGAGAAGACAGCATCATCGAACTCGGTGACTGTCTGGTCTTCCAAGTGCTCCACAAATTCTGTAGGAGCTTCAATGATGAGAAGCTCCGCAACAGATTTGTCCTGTCCAGCAGTGACAATGTATTCACCCTCATCTGGGAAGCCACAGTCTTTAATGATTAGAGAGTGCTTATATTTATCAATTCTATATAGAATGCGGTTGTCAAAAGCCACTTCTTCTCCATTTTTGGTCCACTTCAGTGTTACATTGAGACGATTCACCTTGCACCAGAACGTGACAGATTTCTTTTCCATTGTTTCAATATCTTTAAGAGGCTCAACGATCCTGAGGTCTTCCTCTGTTGTAAAGAACAGTAATGTTGATTTTAATTGTTTTCATAATAGAAATTGATTTTAGAAATCTCTAATGCCATGTAAGTGACTTACCTTCCACTATGAGATTGGCTGCACTCTTAACGTTTTCACCTCTACGATTGGTCAAAGACACATTATAGTTGGCCTGATCATCTAATCGTGCATCTCTAATTCGGAGGGTGTACACCAGGTCTTTTTGGAGAATAATGTATTTTGAACTATCAAATATGGCTTCTTCATTCTTGAACCATTTGGCTTTTGCACCTTCAGTATTGACTTCACAGTTGAAGATGACTTCTTGTTGTTCTTTCACACGAGTATCCTTAAGAGGAACTATGATCTTGAGTTTTTCTGAAAGCAACCAATAAGACTTTATAGTATGAAGAAGGACCAAAGATACGAATGTGGGTAAACCGTAGAAGCAAACACAAACTTACCAATTACTGTCAAGTGCGCGGCTGCTCTGGCAGCCCCTACCATGACAACATAAGTGCCCATGTCTTGTAATGTGGCATCTTTCACAACCAGGATCCTCTTTTTGCCATCTGCAATGATGTCATATTTATCTCCGGTTTCAAGTGTCTCATCATCCCTCTTCCACTGGACTTCAAAGCTTTCCTTCGATATAGTGCAGACAAATTCAGCCTTTTCTCCTTCAAGTATTTCAAGGTTTTGAGGCTTTGAGATAAATTCAGCAGCAAGTTCTGCAAAGAAAAAGATGCAAGACATTAAAAACTTAAGCATTTGTACCGTGAGTGTAACAAACATGAATTTCTTAAAATGCTATTCATAGTAATTCTCATACCATGTACTTTGACTTTGCCATCGGTTCGAGAACTTGGGAGCCGGCAGTTGTAGCTGCCAGCATCCTCGAGTTGGGCATTCTGAATGACCAAGGTTCTCTTTCGTCCATCAGTAAATATTTCATATCGTCCTGTTTCAACGATCTCTTCGTCCCCTTTGTACCAGATCACTTCTGCTCCAGGCTTAGAGACTTCACAAACCAGTTTGATAGTGTCTGTTTCACTAACTTCAATGTTGGCAAGATTTTTTGTAAAGACAGCTTCTTCTTCTGCAAGAAGAATAAAATTAAGAAAAAAAATGAGTTAAGAATGGAAATTCTTATTTTTTTCCCCAACACATAAGCTTCTGCAAAGAAAGACTACTCTTACCCAGTACTGTCAGCATGCCAGAAGTTCGCGCTGTCCTCACTTCACAGGAATATTCTGCTTCGTCATCCAGCAGACATTTGTTGATGACAAGAATGCGTACTGCTCCTTTAGATATGATGTCATATTTTTTGCCCTTTTTGATTTCAGCACCATCTTTAAACCACTTAACCTATATTCCAGATAAATTAAAACCTTTATCAGTTTTCTGGCTGTTCCTTCTGAGACGTGTCCTTAAGAGGAGATAGGATCCTGAGTTTTCCCAAAAGCAACCAACAAGGCTTTATAGTATGAATAACCAAAGTGGTGGATGGAAATACAGCTCAACCCCCAAAAGCAGGTCGACAGTAATTGTAAAATAATTTTTTTCAAAAAGCAAGAGCAAACTTCTGCAATTATTGTCAAGTGAGCTGCTGTGATACTGTTATCAGTTATTCAGTGTAATGGGATTATGTAAATTTAGAGCCATAGAGGGCTTTAGACAAAATGTAGACCAATTCTTTTGTCTTTCTGATGTGTAAAAACTGAGATTCAAATGGTAGCTAATGGCAAACAGGAGAACTCAGTTGAGATATACAAAACTGCTGATATCTGATATTTTTAACCTAAGGAAAGAGCAATTTCATATGGTTCAAATTAATAATGTCTAAACCTCCTGATTTTGTGAGTCCAGTGTTTTCAGGTAAGTAACAGTAAATAAATAATTCTTAAAAGAGAACAATTTAAATCAAGTATGTTTTTCATACTAAAGTAATAATCTTTAAGCTAATAATAGAATGATTGTCAGAGATAGGTAGGTGAGATTAACCTTTATTCTTCCTTCTTTTCTAAATCAAAAATAAACATAAAAGTTGTCTGACAATACAAGACAGCAACTACACAGTCACAGACCTTCTCGTTTTCTCGGGAAATTTCACACTCGAACCGGGCCAGTTCTTTTTCTTTAACTTGAAGATCAGTGAGTGGTCTTAAGAATTCCACATGAGGAGCTATAAGAGAAGGTAATCAGAATTCAGAATGTTTTCTAAAAATTTACTCTGGCATTACTGTGGTACATATTAAGAAAAAGTGAGTCTTTTGTAGGTCTTTCCATCTTAATAAGCTACAACTAACTTTGAAATCACTTGGAGCTGCCATTCAGGTAGAATACTTTGCATTTTATGTATCTCTGTAGTTTTCATAAAATATTGTGGCACATTACAGGTCCAGCTAATTATGTCTGTCTCTGTCTCTGCCTCTGTCTGTCTGTCTGTCTCTCTCTCTCTATCCATTCATCTGTCATCTCTTTACCACCAGCTCAGTTCTTCTGAATGCTAGCTGGAAGAAAAATCCCCACTGATATTCTCCAGAGTTGAAAGCTGATATTCAAAGGAAAAAAAAACAGTAACAAGAAACATTATCTTATTTAATCAGCAAGCGTGATCTTTGAGAAATTAGCAGAACGCAATAATAATGCAGCTTGAAGCACTATGACAAGTGTTTTCTATGGCAGAAAGACATGAACTTGCAATTGAAATCACATACATTCAGCTTTCGAAAAAAATCAGCTTCAAAGATTTCACATATATGTCAGCCATAAAATCTGTTAGTGTGACAAAGCAATGTATTTTGTATGGGGAGGTGATTTTTTTCTTTTGATATCTCTTGTTTCATTTGTCTCCAGAATGAAGTTAGCAGATTTACAGGACTGGAGAGCTGACCCCTTGCCCTTCTTTCTTTCAGGGCTCCTTGTGAGTCCTTTCTTGATCAGTGAGATCCTGGGACATAAATACTGGCTAATAGGCTTAAAGATACTGTAGGCTCATTGTAGCTGAGCCTTCTTGGAATGGAGACAAAATAGATGACAAAAAGGAGACCCGAGAAGCTACCCTGTCATAGGCTTAAGTAGAGCAACCACAAAGTGGAAAGAATAAAACAGTACAAGATGCATGAAAGCACAATCAAAGCCACTACTTTGTAGCTGTTGACAGAAGGGAAGCAACGGAATCAAATAGCGCGTATTGCACAAAACTACACACTGAAAAGTGTTATCACTAAACAAATGAATAAATGAAAAGAATTAGCCAGCATGTGGTGTGTTATAAAAAGATGTTATTTTTTTTCACCAGAGGAAGAAATAATGCTAAAAGCCATTGGAGCTCTCTTCGTTCACAGCCCTCAAAGATTCCAGGCTTCTCTCCATCTTCTTAACCACTCTTATTTTCAGAGAAAGCATTATGTGAATGGGCTTTATCATACTACAGCAGATCTCTAGCATGCTCTTAATCAAACCAAAATTTCATGCTCATTTTCTAGTTCCCCGCACCCGAGGATTCATTTTCCTTCCAAGTAGAAACTGCTTTCATTTCATTTCATTTTCTTTTTTTTTTCCAAATCATAGCTCCCTTGTCTTTTTCTTTCAACTTGTCCTCATCTGCAGGAGGATATTCTTACATAGGCTTACCCCTGGTAGACCAAGAGCACATCTGCTCACTGCTCAGTGAGAAGCATAGTGAAAAGTGATCAGCCTGTCCTTTTCAGACCAGATGTATCAGAAGCACTTGTTTTTTAAACACATGAAGATCAGGTTATGTCTGTATCACTATTCTAAGTTGCCAAGAAATGCAGTTAGACCAAGAAGGGCATGCAAAAAGTTGTGCATTTTTGTTTTTGTTTTTGTTGTTGTTGTTATCAAAGAGTTGCAAATGAAAAGTCCTGTGTAAGAAGAATACTTACGCACGACGTTCAGGTTACAGGAAGTCTTAAAATCCTTTGCATCACAAGTGTATGTTTTAATATCCTCTGGGGTACAGCCATGTATAATAAGTTTTCTGACCCTGCCATCAGCAACAATTTCATACTTCTTGCTTTTGAGAATTTCTGTGCCATTTTTGAACCATTTCACCTTAGCATTTTCTCTGGATACTTCACATTCCAGTACTGCGGTGGCTTCCTCTTCGACCGTCTGGTCCTCAAGAGGCTTAGTGAATTCAACTGGGGGTTCTGAAAGAATCATACTAATTAGCCACAGCATTTCTCCTTTCCTTCTGAAAGAGCTCCAGGATCTCCTCAACTTTCCTCTTGTATCTCCAGGGATTTTTCTATTTTTAAGTTTCATTTGTAAGATTTGATTCCACATGAATGCATTCCTCTAATAATGATGTTTCATCATTTTTGTACATACAGAGGAAAAGCATTTTTTAAAAATATGAAACATCAAGGAAATAATAGCTAACTCTTGGCTAATAAGTGATAGCTATCTAGTTTCATAGTAATTCTCCCTCTAGCTGTTTATTGAATGTGATAAAAAACAGTGGGGACAAGAAGAGGAAATAAAACCTATGTTAGTCAATTTTGACTTAAAAAAAAATAGTCTGTGAATTATTGTGTTAGGCCAAAAAGTAAAAAAAGACTTTTGAACGTTTGGTGAACTTTAATGATCTGTGCTACTCAACATGTAAAAAGTAAAGATAATTGAGAGTTGGCATTATTTATGAACTTTTGCATTATGCATGTTTTAGAAAATAAAACTTTTAATTACCTTTCACAAAGAGGTTGGCTTGAGTTTTGAAATCTTTTGCTGTTAGTTGGACTTCTCCAGCATCTTCTAACTTTACATCCCTCAGAGTAAGTGTATGAACTTTTCCTTCTGAACGTGTGACCACCTAGTTTTTTGAAGAAATGTGTAGTTTAATAATATTTGAAACAGCAATCAAATATATAAAGGTGCATTTAATTCATTTAGGCAAACGGTTTGAGACAGTGCTTTCCAAGTTGTTTTATAATCATATATATATATCTCACATATGTATTTGAAAATGATTTTAATTAATAGCTTGGAATCTTTAAGGAAATTTTAGGCTTTTATAAGTACCCTTAATTATTACTAAGTGGTTATTTATGTTGAAATGCCTAGGCAAATTTCTGTTTGTACTTCTGTGCATGTGTGTATCACATGAGTATTATATTTGCCTCCATTTTGCCACTGGGTTTATACATATAAAGAAAGAAGATAGAAAAGCTAAATCATGAAAAGAAGGAAAAAAACTGATTGCATATGGTAAGCAGAAAGTGAACCTTATGTTCTAAATGCAAGGTGTTTGCCATGCAACAAACTAGAACTTTTTCCCCATTTATTTTAGCAATTAAAGTTATTTTGCAAACCAATTAAGCCAGTGATTAAAATAATTTGTATGATTTCCTAATTTTGTTCAAAAACACAAATAAAGATGTTGACTGCCCTTCTTTTTCATGTATTTGCATCTCAGGATCGGGAAAATTCAGTATCAGGCAGGGCTACAATTGCTCACGTAACAGTGAACAGAGAGATAAAATAACTTTAGAAATCGTTAAATCAGGAGACCACTGTGGAAGCAGAAAGAATATCAAGACAAAGGCTGCCATTAAAATTAATATTCAAATGATAAATTCTAGTTGTTAATGTAACCTTGGGCAATTTTAAGGGGTGGTCTGTAGGAATATGAATTGTCAGAAAGAATACACCACCTTGATATGGACGCTCACTGGGCTCCATACACGTGGCTTGGACGACTGAAAGTAAGTCTGCAGGGCAGGGCCTTCCTAATAGTGATGATAAGACAGTTGGAGCTCTTCTAGTCCTGTCATCTAATATTCCATAGGATGCTGTGCCCTGTCATTGAGATTGATTCTGCATTGCTTAAGAGATCCCTTAGAGTTAAGAATAATTTAAAAGGTTTTGCCACTGGAACTATTTATTATGCTGTGTAAAGGAAAGAGTCATGAATAAAGTTTCATATAAAGGTTTTTCCTTAAGAGCTGGGCATGGTTATTAATATAACTACCTTAATAATTGAGAAAGGCCTAAAATATAATAAAGGAAAATGAAGAGATTAGAGGAGGTAATTAAGCTGTGTCCTAGGAACACAGCTACTTACTCAAGGACATGGTGTTTGAATGGGAAAAATATGTTTAGTAATGATATTTCAATATAAATTTTGAAAATAAACTTTGGACCATGATTTAGGACTATTTTAGAAAGTATCTCAGGTTTCAATCCACCAACAGATATATCTTATTTATTAACACACTGTTTTATACAAATTCTTCTGTAGCAACTCTAGAAAATTCTGTTACCAAAAACTTGTCTCAGAGCACAGTGGTTCGCAATAACTGCTCTATACAATGTACCTTGATTATGTTTTTTAGAAAGGCAAAACTAACTGGTACCCTATAAAAATAAACCAATAAAATGAATGCTGAAGACTTGGTGGTAGATTTTGTAAGGTTAATATTAGATATTGTCCTTTTAAAATGTTGTTAATTTGTAATGGAAGCATATTGCTATAATACAATAGGCATTATGATTATGACCAACTTATTAAAGTTTAAATATGAAATTATCAAAGGCCACCTAGGACTTAACAGTTCTTTCTTGAATTGATTGGGAAAAAAAAATACCCAAGCAAACAAACACCCCCTCCGCCCCCACAACTCATTGCTAAATTTTTTTCTTTCAATTTTCTTATTCCAATAACTTGTTTTATTTGTTTAGTGTAGGTTTTGGAGGCTAACCATTTTGCAGAGTGTGTAGATGAAAGGCCTGAAGTAAACTGATAGGAGCAAGTTTGTTCCGAAAGACTTAATTTAAACAATATCTGGAAAATGTAATAAAATGACTTTATTACTTCATATTTTGTTTCTTTTTAAAAAGGGACATTTAAGTGATATTAGAGCAAGTCCAAAAAGGGCTGAAGTATTTTGGGTGGCCAAGTGAAGGATTAAAATTCCTGTGCTAAGAGAGACACAAGGAGGCCCCATAGAATTATAGTAAGATGATCCTTTCTAAGCCAAGAAAAACGTTTAGTGACAGGAAGAGATATAGTTTTTTCAAGTAAAAGAAATGTGAATAAGATTTTTATGAGTCTATATTTTAAATTATAATAGTATAATTTTTACATTAAAACTAATGAGACTGACCCTTCAAAAAAGCTCTTAATTTGACCAAAATATATTTAGGAACAAAAGAATAATATCATTTGTCTTTAAGCAGTGTTGTTATTTTCAAATCATGAATTTACAGATGTAGAAAAGATCTTGAAAAGTCAACCAAATCTCTGCCTTTAGATGTGAAAGCAATTAAACCACATTTAATAGGACAAATGTATTATTTTAAGACAGCAAGCTTGAAGGTGGAGATGCCTCCGTTACCCAGTTCAATATTTTGAAGATCTCACTGTAAGGAAAATTTCATTTTACATTACTTAATTCTCATGCTGAAATTTGAAGTTGGTTTTTCTATCCTTGGTGAAAAAGGAGACCGATTGGCGATTATTGTCTGTATAGTAGGCAGACTTTATTTCCCAGGAGACTATTACTGAATTACCCTTTAGTCACTTAGGTAGAATGTGAGCTTTTTGTTCATTTTAGAACAGTTGTTCAAAGGCATTTGCTTCTAATAATTCAACCAACTTTGTGGTTCTTTTTTTTTTCTTTGAAAAAATTCGTTCTTTAATTGTGCTGAGGATAACAGCAATGACTAAAAATTTTGAATACATCCTATATTCTCAGCATTACTCTAAATGTTTTACATACATTAAGTTGTTATCAACATAATAACTCACTAGAAACAGGCCTGTTTCCATCTTACAGAAGAGAAAATGTGTCGGAGACATTGTAAAAAACTCGCCTCGGGTCTAAATCTAAGATTTAACCAAGCAAACACCCCAAACTCAGGTTGTGGGCTTTAGAATTGAACCTAAAGAATGAAACAGTTCTACAACAGAACCTTAAAAGTACAACGATACCACATGTGCACACACACACATGTCACTATTTTTACTTCTTTTTAAAACATTAACATTATAGTGTATAAAAAATATGACTGTGGGATATATTTAAGACATCATTTCAACAGCTAAAAGTATGAAACTTATTTATGAAATGATGATGTCTTTTATAAAAATCATGTACTTGCCGTCCATGCACTCACGCACTCACATATAAATCAACAAATTAACTGAAATGAGAGGTGCTGTCTCCCAATATATTTTTTGATGGTTGTGCTCTTTGTTAAACTGAATTCCTTCTTAATTACATTCCTTTAAGTCTTAAAAGTTTGATTTGTATTGAAGCTTCGATGGCACATTCAATATTATTCCTAAAATATTGAAAAAAATTGGCATAGAACAACGAACTGCCCTGTGCTTTATTTTCATGGATGTTTTCCATATATTTTATTTCAAGAATTCAAAATTAATGGTGAATTATCAAGATAAATTAGGCACACACTTTGTTTTGTGGGGTAAAATCTTAGGCATGGAGAAGCTCACACTGGGAGCTGGTTCTATCCTAAAATTTCTCCAAGTGTATTTGTTCGTACATGTAGACGACTACAGAGCCCTTCTTTCCTTTCAGTACCATCGATTGCACTTTAAATAGTCGGCCTGCATTCCAGAATTTGCATAGCTCAAAGCACTTGAGCGTTAAAAATAGCTTAGGAGAAATGCTTAAAGAGCAAATCTGCTCAGAAGTTATCTCCAGTACTTGATCAACTGCCTGAAATGGAATTTCAGTCCTCCTCTCTTAATCCCCAACATGCAGAGCACCAGATAGCTGGAGGAGAATTTGTCATAAAATTTAATGTGCACTGTTGCTACAGTGCATCCAATCGGAAAGTCTTTTTGATCTTTTTTCCTCCTTCCTATCATGGATAACTAATGAGTGTTTGCCTTTTCTTCGAAAGAACAAAAAATTGATTGCACTTTAATTTTTTTGATTTCCATTTCAGTGAAAACATCACCAGGTTAAGCCCAACAAAAATGTGAAGAATCTGCTTTGATTTGGGCAGAAACCAGGCTAGAATAGGAGTGAGAAATGGAAAAGGAGAGGAAGGGACATAAAGAAGAGCAAAGAACAAGGAACATAAAAGTGAGAATGGAAAACCTGACTGAAAAAGTAGGAGCAAGACAAGGCAGCCACACTCCTGATTTTACCTTGTCACTGGGCTCTAGTTTCTTCCCTTTGAGATACCACTCCACTGGGATGTCCTCATAAGAGAGCTCGCAGTCGAAGGTGGCTGTTTCCCCTGCAGTCACTGTGACATCCTTCAGAGGCCTCAGAAGACCAATTACTCGTGCTTTGCGAGAGGAAAGAAACAGCTTTGGATCACTCATTTTGTAGTTCCAAGAGAGTAAATACAGACTCAGTTGTTCATCTTCATGGTTGCTTTCTTCAAGAAGGAAAGAGCCACAGGACTGGACACTACTTTAGCTCCCATGTGGACATGGCCCTGTGCTGCTGAGAAAGGGAGAGCTGGTGGCCGGAGAGTGGGTATTTGTAGGGGCCCTTTCGTGCTGTTGTACAAGGTCAGCGAGAAACCTGTGCTGCATCTGTCTCTCTGCCAGGCGTCAAGTTCCTCTGGCTACATAAGGTATGTGACTTCCAAAATAACTAAGATTCTGATTGGGAGAGGACAAGGGCCCCTCAATCGCATAGCCTGTCCATGTCCATCAAACACTTTGCACCTTCCAAAAATGTTAGCCAAATGCTGTCCTCTCCTCCTTCTTGAGTCTGAAATGCCTGCACGGCCAAGTTTTTCTGTACAGTGCCCCAGTGGTACAGGCACTTGAACAATGCGGTCTTTAAGGGTTAAATTTCCGAGTTAGAGTCTTAATGTAGATATATCTACTTTGAAAGAAAAGATTACAAACTAGGAAAATCTGACTTGCTTAATTTCCTTTTGTTCAAATGGCAAGTTCAATGACAGGTGTGTATTAGGATGTCAAAGAAGTAAATACAAGAAAACCTGTTTCTGTACTTTAATAATTTTTCCAATTAATTAAATCATTCCAATTATATTTACTCTCACTTTTGGCCATAGCGTACACTGAATTTCCAGCAGAAACACATCATACTTACGTTTCACTCGGAGATGTGCACTGGATTTAACATTGGCAGCTTGGAAATCCACCCCACCAGTCTGGTCCAGGCGGCAATTGTGCAAAATAAGGAAGTGCACTTTGCCTTCTTCCTTGATCTCACAATCCTTTAGCAAAAGAGAGAGAAAGGTTTCATAGGAAATAATTCTCCTTGGAATTTTTTTCTGAGGATCTAATATCTTAATTAACAGAATGCTACTAATAATGCGCAAAGAGACTTTTAATAACTTTGAGCTCTTTTTTGTGAAACAAAGTTTACAGGCACATCATGAAAGCACTGTTTATTTTAGCTATAGAATTCTGAACCAACTTGCAGCATCACCGAATATCTACAACCTCACACTGACTATGCTGGAACAAAAATAGTGCAATTGTACCTGCCTGAGCCCATTCATAGACCCTAATATCTCTCTGTGGCTTAAGGTCTGACAGAGAACACGATGCCATGTTTTAAATGCCCTGTATGCAGCCTGACGTTTTTCCTGTCCTTTTCTGTTTCACACAGCTTCTCTAGGTGTTGACAAGTTCAGAAATAGCCTTACAGGTGCCTGGAGTAGTGCCTCTCCCTTGAGTTTCCAGCTGGCATGGATATCATCTTCAGAGATTTCAGTTTCAAAGCGGGCTGTCTCAGTCTCCATTACCTCCACACTGTACAGAGGGCGCAGCAGTTTTATTTCCCGATCTAGACAAGTGAAGGTCAGCACGTGTTATGAGCCTCTGGCAGAAATAACCCCAACAGCTTCAAGAGTGAAACTCATGGAAATTTCCTTACCCTCAATGTCAAGCTTTCCTGAGGTCTTATCTGTTCCGCAGTCACAGGTGTACTGTCCGATATCTGATTTCAAGGCTTTCTTTAGGATCAGCATGCGCTTCTTGCCATCTGCCTTAATAACGACATTTTTAGATGGCTTTATTTCCTTTCCGTCCTTAAACCATTTCACTGGGGCGTCCGCTTTGCTAATTTCACACTGTAGGATCACTTCATCTTTCTCTACGGCAGTATAGTCTTGAAGCTTTCCTGTGAAGTATGGATCTCCCTCTGCAAGTAAAATGGAAGAGAAGACATTTCATTGAGCACCAAGGGAAATGACGATCTCTTGAAAAGTTTAAGAGGCACCTCACAGAGTTCTGTGCATATGTTAAAATTGTACCAAATGCTCACTCATTTATTGTGTTCAAGAGTTCTCTAAATGTTAGAAAGGGAACACGCAAGTGAGATTTATCAGAATCTAATTTATCTGTATTTTACTTTTGAAGTTATCATATTAATGGTAGTTTGAATAACACTGTGAAACTTACCTTCAAATATAATTATGGGTTCCTTTATTATTTGGCAAAATTTCTAATTTCTTAGCAAATCTATTATTATATCTAGTTTATCTTTATGCTTTCAGATTCACATTATTAGTTTTTCTTAATATCAATTAATAGTTTGCCTTTAGTGGTTTCTATATATGTTAGACTTCATATCTGCTTGATATTAAGGGACTAAAAAATGAGGTTTATTAATGGAGGTTCCGTGTTTTCTCTCTTGTTAGAAACTTGCAAAAACACTTTTATGAAATAAACTTGAGAGAGCAGGGAGACAGAAAGTATACATAGTCCTCTTTTAAACATGACAGGACTTAATAATTAATTGAGAGTTTTAATTCTCATTCTAACTGGCTATTTTGTAGGCCTGAGTCTTTATCACTTTAAATCCTTATATTTTTAGGAAAAGTATTTTAGAAATGATTCTGATAACATATATGATAGTTTCTCAAGGACAGGAGCTCATTTCATGCAATATAATACTCAGAGGACTATTTTCAATAATAGGTACTCCACATATTTCTGCTGAATTTAGTGCAATAAAATTAAATTGAAGAGAGCACCTACCAAGCACAGTGAGTTTAGCTTCTGAACTTATTCCCATAGCTTCTACTTTAATCTGAGAGGTATCATCGAGAGAGAGGTCTTTGAATGTGATCGAATGAGTTTTCCCCTCGTCGTGCATTGAGACCACCTTGGTGGTATGCAGGCGCTGGTCGTTCTTGAACCATTTAACTGGGATGTTATCATGGGACAGTTCCACAGTAAACACAGCACTTTCTCTCTCTTTGGCTGTCACATCCTTGAGTGGAGTGAGGAATTTGAGCCGGATTCCTATTAAAAACAAACAAACAAACAAACAACCGAACTCATTAATCCCAGTCCTATAAAGAGGAAATACAAAAATAAAAGCAAAAAAAAAAAAAATTGAAGATGGTCTCAATGATAAAAATATTTACCTTCAATGATCAGTTTGCCACTGGTGTGCTTGTCTTCAGCTTCAAAAATGTATTTTGCTTCATCTTCAAAACCGGCTGACTTGATCACCATTGAATGCTTAGTGCCATCCTTTATAAGCTCAAATTTGTCATCGCCTGTGATCTCCTGGGTTCCTTTCAGCCAACGGAAGGTTTTGGGCTCCCTGGATACTTCACACTCAAACTTCGCCTCATCTTTCTCAAAGACTTTAACATCGCTGAGAGGTGTGATGAAGATGAGTGGCAGTTCTGAAACAGAAGGGTGGTACGGATGAAGCCAGGAGGGGATTCCATTATGACCCATTGTCAGGTCTGGATCTCAGAGGGAGTCTTGCAAACAACATGCAAAAGGGTGGCTGACAGGCAGAGCGTACCTTTCACTTTCAGATTGGCTGCAGATTTAGCATTGGCACCCTGGAAGGACACCTCTCCTGTCATATCCAGTTGGCAGTTATAAAGGACCAGAGTATGCTTCTTCCCATCTTCAATGATTTCACAGTCCTGTTTGGGGTGAGGGTTAGAAGGAAAGAGATAGAAAAACATCATTTTCGTAACTGGTTAATAATACTACAAGTCATCAAGAGGTTTCACACCAGAAGTATTATCTTTTTTTCATCCTAAACAACCAAGCCAGGCCCCTCCTGTGTGTGATCAGATCATCTTGACTTACAGGGGATGCAGTTAAAGGCTCTCCTTTTAACATCCACTGGCCATGGACATCTGGCTCAGAAAGTTCAATTTCAAAGCGAGCTGTTTCACCAACAAACAATTCTACTCCATACAGAGGTTTTTCCACTTTTATCAGTCGAGCTGAAATTATACCAAGTTTTGTTAGATTGACTGTACAGGTAAACTGAAGAGTCAGATAAAGTATATTTAAAAGTTTTGGGCAACTTACTCTCAATGTTAACATTTGCTTTCGTCTTGTCTGTGCCACAGTCACACGTGTATTCGCCTTTATCGTTAAGTTCTGCCTTTTTGATTTTTAAGATGCGGCGCAGGCCGTCTGACTTGATGGAGTGTTTGAGTGAAGGCACAATCTCTTCACCATCTTTGAACCATTTCACTGGCACATCTTTGCTCACTTCACACTTCAGGATAATCTCATCCTTTTCAACTCCAGTTTTGTCATGTAATTTCACAGTGAAGTAGGGATCAGCCTCTGTAAAAGCCATTCAGCAGATTATCAGGAGAATGTGAAGATGAAAGTTTACTGAAGAGTTAACAGGTTGCAAAGTATTTAACTACTTACTACCCACTCTCAACATCTAAGAACTGGCTGTGTAGTTACAGTTAGTCACACCTACCTAAGACCTTTAGATTTGCCGTGGACTTCAGGTCCTTAACTTGAGCTCGTATCTGGGATATGTCATCCAATGTCACTTCCCTTATCTCCAATTTGTGAGTCTTGCCCTCAGATGAGATGAGTACAGTTCTGCTTGTGTGGAGTTTGGCATCATTTTTGAACCAGACCACATGCATTTTTTCATGAGAAAGTTCACAAACAAAAGTTGCTGTTTCACCTTCCTTCACTGTTTGATCTTCAAGAGGTGATAAGAACTTCAATCTTACACCTGCAATGCAAGTGTTGACAATATGCTCAGAAAAACAATTTACCTTCAGAGATATTCCACTCTAATCTGCCTGGGCAATAAGGATTTCACATGGCATTTATTTACTCATCTTTTCAAGTGGAGCTACCTTTTGTTTAAGAAAGAAATTCAGGGGGATTGTTCGGTAGCAATGTGAAAGTAAAGGAGGGGTGCCAATTGTCACATATTAGAACTTGGTGTGCTATCTTTAAGTCGTATATTTGTGTGTCTAAATATGGGATGTTATAGTCTGATCTCATCAACTCTTACCTGTAACAAATAATTGTGCTGAGGTCTTCTTGCCCTCTACCTCGGCAGTGTAGACCCCTTCGTCATCAAATTGGGAGTCATTGATAACAAGAATGTGCTTCTTTCCATCAACAATGATGTCAAACTTGTCAGAGGACTTGATGATATCGGGTCCTTTAGACCAAATGACATTTGCCTCTCGAGTGAGGACACATTCAAATCGAGCCTGTCGCTTTTCTGGAACAGTAACATCCTTCAGGGGCACAGCAAAGTCAAGTTCAATTTCTGAAAACCAAACAAGTAGTATGAGGATTTTTAGACTGCTGAGCGACATGAAGTGAAACTGAGCCCACTCCTTGGGTTCTAAAAGCCCATACCTTTCACTGTCAGAATGGCATTTGTAACTGCGTTAAGTGCCTGGTAAAGGACTTCTCCAGCTTGGTCCAGTTTCACTTTGTGCAAAGTTAAGAAGCGCTTCCCACCTTCTGCTTTGATTTCACAAGTCTGAAAAACAATAGTTTTAGTTAGCATTTAAATGAGATAAATTCCCTACAGAAGCAATGTTTCAGATGCAGGTTTCTGTGGAGTTTTAAAAATTACTTCTAAGACAAGTAAACATATCTTGTCATAATTTTTTTTAAGTGTCCAAATGGTCTACAAAGAAGTACATCAAATCTCTTCCCCTTTTTGAAACTTAAGAAGCCTGAAGTAACTCTGTCATTACTGAACCAAATGGGAATATCAAACCTGATAATAGAAAGTAGTTATTTTTATATGACTAACAACTTAAAATGGGAAATTACTCACAGGTGAGGGTCTTAGAAGTTCTCCCTTCAGTTTCCATTGTCCAGGGATGTCTTCCTCTGAGATTTCCGCCTCAAAGCTTGCACTTTCTTTCTCATAAATGGTAACATCTTCTATTGGTTTAAGCAATTCAACCTCACGTTCTGTATGGGGCAGGGATAAAATGCCATAATGTGTTAAACAGTCTAACAATGCTTTGTTTTCATGTTTTTTGGGGGGGTATGTTATTTGCCTTGTGCACATAGAGAACTTCTCTTTTAGAATGAAAGGTAAGATTTTTATACCTCCAAGTGTCAGCTTTGCAGGGTATCTTTTCCCTTCAATTTCCACTGCATATTCATCAATATCTTCTGGCACAGCATTCTTAATTTTGAGGTGTACATAATTTCCCTCTTTCACTATCTCAGTCTTGTCATTTGGTTCCCAGGGGATTTCATCATATCCTTTGAACCACTTAATATTTGGCGTATCTCTTGCTATATGACAGGTGAAAACAGCTGTCCCCTTGGGTTTCACATGCTGATCTCGTATGGGTTTCACCAGCCAGTCTCTAATGATTTCTGTAGGAAAATGAGGTCAGAAAAATAATGATGTGAACAAATACCATAAGTAACTTCCTTAGTCAGTTTCAGAAATAGAAAAAAATTCTCCAAACTCGACATAATTAATCTGCTATGAGATACTGACATCCCTCATCTCTGACAAGACAGCAGATATTCTGATACTGGAAAATAAAATTGGCTCTTTTTCGTAGTATACTGAGCAGAACAAAATCTCCCAGCGAAGTACTAACCTACTACTTTTACACAGGATGAACATTCCAGGTTGTTGGCATTTTCCACAGTAACTGTGTATGTTCCGGCATCGAAGTCATCTGCATCGTTGATGGTTAGGGCCCGCATCAAGCCAATGACCCCTGGCACAATTTTGCCCGGCTTCTCCACCACAATCTTCCCATCCTTCCTCCAGACCACATCTCGTTCTTTGTTTAACTCGCAGCTCAAGTACAATGGCTGTCCTTTGACCACTGTGACTTCCTCTTCAAGTGTCTTTACAAAACGCACAGGAAGCTCTGTGAAGAATTTCAGCAAAGACTTTTCAATATCTACAATATTTTCAATGAAATAAAACTTAGAACTAAGAGGTTTTGACTAAAATTACACTAAAAGTTGTTCCTGAGGTTTATTGTATTAAAGTTGAATGTGAGCTGTATTTGGGAGACTGGAAATTACCTTCTACAATCAGTTTAGCTGTGGAGGTCTTTTCTTTATTTCCCAAACGCAAAACACAGGTGTATTCGCCAGCGTCAGAAAGCTGAACGTCAATGATATGCAGCTTTCTGTCTTTACCGTCTGCGATGAATCTGTGCTTTGGGCTCTCTCGGATACTGCTACCATCTTTCATCCAGGTTGTAATTGCAGTGGAGGGGGAGACTAAGCATTCAAAGATGGCAGAAGAGCCAACCGACTCTGCTTCGGCCAAGACGATGTCTTTGATGTCTTTAACAAACTTTAGTGGTACAGCCTTCAGCTGGTAGGTGAATGGAGCTTCATCAGGAGGTTTCTCGCCACCACTTCCTGGTCTTAACTTTTTCCTTTCAGCTTCTACTGGTGAAGGAGTCTTTTTGGCTACACCTAATTCAAAATAAAATTGAGTGTTGATTTAGCACTTCTATAAGGGTCAGAAAGGGCATACGTGGCTGCCTGCTAGATAAAACCAGTGATAGAGCAACTAGCAGATAAGAACATGCAATTAAAGACTAGGTAATTGAAAGGTTGATTAAATTTATACTGCCTTTTCCCAGATAGGAATATGAGATAGCATAAGGAATCCATGAATAATAAATGCTCTTCATTTTCTCAAGTTTAAAACCCCAATATAAAATGTCCAGATTAATGTCCAATTATTTTATCTGTTGTGTAGAAATATTATGTACACGAAGAGTGAGGCTAAGAACATATAAGGTTCATTATGCTAAAATAGAGCTGATTATATATCTAGTACCCACTTGAATAACATTAGAGACGTGTTGCTTGAAATATCAGAAGACATACTAGCTGAGCAGAATCAGTTAGGAATAGCAAAGATTTTAATGAATTCTGAAAAATTATCCCCCCTCTAATGTGAAGTTACCCTTGAATGGAAAGTTTCCTGTGGTGAAAGGTTCCAGTTTGGGGACAGGGAAATGAATCTTACCTTTGATGGGACCTTTTGGCTTGGCAGCCTCCTCTTTAGGTGCTTTGGCTTCTAAATTAAAAAAGAGAGCTCAGCATTTAAACAATTTTTCAAAATTATTTCATATATAGTAAATCATTAGAGGTGAATCATGGTCTTTATTATAAATATTAATGCATAAAGAGTAATTGGTTTATCTACATGGCTTTTATGAAGAACAGGCATTTTTAATAGGTATTTTTGATATTTCTGATAAGGCATATTCTGAAAATAATGTGACTAATCTAAATTGCCAACATATTTAGGATTAAAAAGTTATTTTCAGCAAGTGCTTCATTCTTCTCCCATTTCTAGAAGGCTTACTCTTGCCTTGTAAGGAAGAGTTTTACCCAAGCCTAGCTATGCAAAGTATTTTATGTGTTGACTTATTATGTACTGGTTATGTGAACCGATGATATGTTTTTATCAATAAGGAATCAGTGTAGAAAAAAGAGGAATGGCTGACAAGTTACCCAAAATCCTTCTTTTTTAAATTGGGCAGACAAATCCAAGCAAGACTAAGGAGAAGGAAAGGGTTTTTGTGCCACATACTCTCACACACACACACTCACACACACTCACACACACACACACACACACATACTCACACACACTCACACACACACACTCACACACACACATATATTCCTTTGAAGATTTCTCTTAATTAGGTAATAAACTAAGGAAGAAGCAAGGAAGTTCCTACATTTAGAGTTTAACTTAATTATTAATGCAGGGGCAGTCTGAACTGTAGAATCAGTTTTCTAGCTTCATCCCCTGGGAATGGGAGAAAAGCTTTATTTTTACACATAATTAATTGGCTAAATGACAGTTCTCATCTTTTTCTGAACTAATGAAAGGTATCACATTGAAATTATAAAAATTTAAAAGGACAATGACTAAATCATAAATATCAGTGACAAACTATATTAACATAAATATTAAAATTACATTATAGCTAAAGAAGATAATATATTATCTAATGTCATTAAACACAATAAAACCCCAAATATTTCTATAGGGTTTACTATATACCAGGCAGTATGCTAAGTGTTTCACATATATTTATTTAACATTCTCATTAATCCAATAGGCAGATATGATTATTAGTCTGATTTTACAAACTAGGAAGGTTAAATTTAAGGAGAGTTAGTAGCCAAAGATCAAATTAATTTTATCAATAACTAAAACACATAAAATCATTTTGGGTTTTGAGACTATCACCTAAGTAATGAACTAATAATACCTTAAGTTTGTATCTGAGAAAGTTATATCACTTAGTATACTTAAGAAAATTATTACTGATCTAAATTTTTATAGATTTAAAGGTTGAACTATGGAGCCTTGTTTTCTTTTTTAATTGTGGTAAAATATATCTAACATAAAAATTACCACTTTAATCATTTTTAAGTGTACCATGCAGTTGCATTCAGTGTATTCGCCATGTTATACAGCTATCAACACTATCCATTTCCAGAACTTTTTCATTATCCCAATATGAAGTCTTTTTAAAAACTGAGAAATGATTCCTACAGGACACATGGGGAATCTGAAGCTCCATGGGGTTTCTGTGTACATGTCCTTAGAGAGCGTGTGCCTCAGTTTTCTCCCATCCAAGTACTAACTAGGCCCGACCCTGCTTAGCCTCCGAGATCAGACAAGATCAGGTGTGTTCCGGGTGGTGTGGCCATAGACCGTCTTCTTAGTTTTCGTCAGCCTTGAACATAGTCGTTACTTAATCTCAAAAGCATATAAGGAAATGGTAGATCACAAGAATGTACATTCCAATCAAAACACAATATGCACTCAACAGTTGAGACATTAGATCGGTAAAGGGTATCAGAGGGAGAAAATTTCATCAAGAGTTTATAAACCCCTGCAGTTGAAACGATGCCTAGTTTCAACATAATGGGGGTTGAAATTTAATTCAAGTATGAATACTTTCATTAAGCCTTCAGAACAAATACTCAGCAAGAAAACTACAGACTAATTACCTGCTTTCTTTCCCACTACTGGTACGGTCACTGGGGCAGTAATAGGAGTTGGAGCAGGCTCCACGGGAGGTGGTTTGATTGTTTTCACTTCTGTAGAGACATGTCCATGGCATTAATGTACACATTTGTCACTTCCTAAAACCTATTTTGATGGCCTGTTTGCCTCTTCTGATGTAACTCTAAAAGTCTTCAAATAACTAGTTTTTCAGAGAATAATGCATTCTAACTATAACATAATCTATATGGACTACAATAAAATATTTTAATTTATTCGATGTACTATATACTAAATAAAATATAGTACTATATTGTGACATTAAAAATCATTGGCTGCATACTGGCCGTCCTCATAAACTACACGTCATTTGTGTGAAGCGTGAAGGAATATGTGTTGACATCGAGGATAAGCCTGCTCACCTGGTTCAGGCTTTGGTTTTGGTTCAGGCCCAGGGAGCGGTATTGCAGGCTTTATCTCAGGCACTAAAATAATCCATAATAATAAGCAAGTTATCACCGCAGTTTTGAAGTTTTTCACAATGTCAAACTCAAATTAGGCAGACATATCTAAGAAGATATTAGAATCTATACACATATATATAGTCACCAAATCAAGTGTCTGATCTAAGTTCATTTGCCTTTTAAACGAAATATTTGGAAAATATAGTAAGGCAATTATATTGGTTAGAATGTTGTAATTCATCTCGCTGCCCACAGATATATTTCTTCCTGGTATTTAAAACTTAGTAATTTATTTAACAAATGGGTGGTCCCTAGCCAATGGGCACATGAGTGTGAAATGGTAAAGACAACTAAACTGACCAGATTAAGGTTGTGTGATCAACTCTTAATGCCAATATAATGATATTTTAAGTGATGCATATTTGATTTTTAGAAACAACTAAGAAAGTACCAGTAAGTTTGTACCTTTTGCTGGTTCAGGAATTTTCTTTTCCACTTTTGTATCAGGAGCTGGAGGTGCTTCAACCTCTTCAGCAGCTTTTGCAGGTGGTTCTGGTATTTTAAGATAATAAGATTATTTTCTAGTATTATTTAAATATTTAGAAATTAACTGATAAGAAATAATTAAATAAAACTGTTTTTTCAAAAGCTCAATTGATGGCTTTTTAAAAAAACCTATATTCTATCAATTAATTTCTATGTCTCTTGTTGACTCTGCCTTAATTTTTCTTTTCCTTATCTATCCACTTCTTTCCCCATTAGTTCCCCTTTCCAAATCACCTTCATAATAAATACCAATAAATAACCCTTTGATAATAGGCTACTAATAAAAAGAAACCCATTTAAAAGCCCCTAAATTTTATGAAACATTTGCTGATACCCTTCTGTGAAGTTATTCTGTGGCCAACCTGATTATTTTACAGTCATTTCTACTGAAAGAACTTAAGTGGTAAAGCAATAATAATGAAGTGCAGGAAAATACATGAATGTATTTGAAAATTACTGTAAAAATATTTCAACAGAAAGCAGATGTTAGAAAACATAGATGAAATATAAAGTTATATTTATAGTTAACTCCACTTATTTTTACTAGATAAATCCTTTGTTAGATGTCCATTTGTTAGAAGATAATTTCACAAGTTTTTACTGAGATTCTTACCTGTAGGTTTTTTGACTTTTTCTACTTTTTTAGGTTCTACTTTAGGTTCTTCTTCTTCAGATCGCTTTTTGAGGACTTGAAAGACAAAAAGGTTTGTATGTAAATCAAGACAAACAAATGAAGATGTTGAACAAACTTAGCAAAAGCAAATACCGCACAAAGGGAGGGAAATGACAAGTATGTGACCTGACCTAGTACACTAGGAAATCAGCATTTACATAAAAGTATTGTTTTTTAAATTAAAGGCTGTTAATGTTAATTTAGAAGAGCACTCAGAGCTACTTGATATCTAATCTACATCAATAGTCTATTCAGAGACATGTCTGTGGCAGTAATGTCCCAAATACAAAATGAATAATTTGAGTAACAACAAATTCTAGCCATAATTTATGTTATAATTTAATGAGAGGAGGAGTATTTAAATAAATATAAAGTTCACTGAAGTGGAGATATCTAAAGACATGTAGTGTAGAGATCAGTAATTCTATGTGCAGAAAAAGTTACTCTTCATTTGAATATCTTGCTTCCAATTTTTAAATATCTTATTAGTATAAAATACTACAAAGATAAAATACAAGAAAGAAATGTTCAGTTTTTAAAAAAAATGTTTTCTGTTAGTTGTGGTGATTCTGAGTGATACTTTAAAACTGAATACTGAATTTAGGCTTAAATAGTTTGGTATAATTTAGAGCATTTAACAGACTTAATATATTTGACTATATAGTTCGATCATGAAAATGACAGCTATGGTCATTGCTGTTAGTTTAGAATAATACCAGTTTAGTTATATCTATTAAGTAAATTTCAAAATACTGTAAACACTCACAAAATTTCTGCCTTCTTGTAAAAAAAAGTCAGGAAAATTAAAAATTTAATTTTTAATGCCACTACAAATAAATTTTGATAAATAGGGAACCTAATTAAAAGAAAACCAAGGGACAGACATATTTTGTAAGTTTTCAAGTTTACAAAATTAAATTGAAAATTTAATTTAAAATCTTACATACTTTTTTAAGTATATTGTTTGTATACTTAAAGCTAACATAACAGTTGAAAAATACTATACCGCTTTTGAGAACAACTTCTTCCTTCGGTTGAGGTTTTGGTTCGGGAAGTATTTTGCGAACTTTCTTTTCAGCTTCAGGCGCTTAAAAGAATATGATTTCAAATTTTGAGGTGAATTCATACAAAAACTAAATTTCAACAATAAAATGCCTCTTTCAGAACTAGTTAACTACATACAGTGCATAAGCAATAATTTTTATCACATGTAAATGCCACAGAGCTTAAAAGCAAATAATATACTTCAAGTCATTTCCTCTGAAACATTTATATAACCTTGTGATGAAATTTGATTCCATTAACTGTAGGCAAATATATTCATCTTAAATGACTGTATGGAATATGTTGTTCTATGTTAACTTCATAACTCTTTCATCAACTGCAGCGTTTTTTGACAGCATCTTTGCTTCAATCTGCAATTGTAGCTTGCCCAAACCTACATTGGTATCTCCCTGACCATTTATTACTTCAGAATGATACCGGTAGGCGTTAGTGTCATTATTCAAGCTTCTCCAATGATGAGAGAAGGAAGCCAAGGAATCTGGTTTATAACTTTGATGTTGGGAAAGGGCCATTATTTCATTTTTTTAACATGAACATCTTTTCTTAAGGTTTCCTTTTTGAAACAATGCTAACTTAAAATTATGGATCTATAGAATTTGAAAGCTGGTGTTAGAGCTTATTTTTAATGAATCAGAAAATGTTCTTGAATTTAGACTAAAAGGGACCCAAGGAATTCTAAGTTAATTCTCTCTGGGCTCTGCAGTGGATATCAGGTGTGTTGTGTGCTGTTACTACACAGAGTAGGCTGTGGTCACTACTATAGCCCTCATAGTGCGAATGGAAAAAAAGAGCGATACACTTCATAATTATTGAACCATTTTCCCTCTCTATTGATGTTGATTAAAATTTAATGTAAAACATTATTTGTATCATGTAACATTATATTTGTTGACTCATATACAATCTGAATTTCTTAGATATTTCTATAAAATTTCCCATTTGGTGCTTTAAGCAAGATATTTGCAATTCATTAAATAGTTATTTTAATGTGATGAAGACAGACTTGCCTAACTCTTACTTCAAAATTTAAACACACAAAAGGCAAATATATAAATATTTTATTTTAAATATAGTTTTCTTTCGACCATTTTAAGTAGACCTTCAAAAACACATATTTTTTTATCCATTATAAATTGTGCGGGCCTTCAATACTATTTTAGAGTTACCAATATACTTAATGTATAGCTATTTTCATTGACTGAACTTGAAGAAACCACCATGCATTTAATTAACATAAGTTGGGATGGCATAATATCCTTTATTTATATAATGCGCATAGTGAAAATATATCGGTACATTTGTTTTTCTGTATTATTTTATTTTCAAGATTGTACTGACATTTGAGACTCAAGTGCAGAACACACCATTTAGCTATTACTTCTAAAGCCAATATATGTTATTTCATGTTATTTTAATGTTTCTGAGTGGCTTTGTAATAATCCTTTACTCTAGCTAGTATCCATAGTAAGACTATTTTGTAATCTTCTTTTTGTAAGTCAGGAAATGCATTGTTCGCATTGGTGATTTTCCAAAATTTCAGAGTGAATCAAGAGCAGATGCAATTTCTAGGTCTGGATGTGTTGATTACTTAAATAGAAATCACTCCCTACCTACTATACTTACTAGAAAAATTAAGACCTTTATTTTAAATGGATGTCTTCTATACTTTTATGATTCATTTATTTTTCTTTAGAGTCTCACTTTAAATAGGGAAAAATATTGTTCAAAGAGGAATTTTGGAAAATGACCTGCAGTGATAATGAAATTTCTTTAAAACATGACACCTGTAAACCTGAAAAAATGTCTTGGGGTCACTGAGAAGAAAGCCACAGGAAGACCATGAGAAAATCCCCAGGAATCGCCTCAGTAGACGGAGGACATGACTTATATTTAGTACTTAAACACCGGCTAAAATACTGCTGTCCTGGTGCTGTCCAAAGCTTTCCATTACTAGATCCCAGCACTTTAACCCAAGATGTATCTGATGTTAATTTCTGCTAAGCAGCAAAATTTTACAGGGAATTGCAAGAAGACATAGTGGATGAAACAAAGATAAACACCATCTATCCATACAATGTATGAAATTAATGGGAGACAAAGGAAGCAACACTTATGAGCCAGGATGATAAAAGGTATAAAAACACAAGAAATAAATTAGATTACTGTGATTATTTAAAAAGTAATTTGAAAAGAGAACATTCTAGAAGGCAGAAAGAGCAAAGATTCAGCTGAAGGGATGATGCATGTAAATGCGTTTTCAAGACTGAAATACCTTTCAGAGGCTTAAGCTCCACTTTTTCTGGAACCTCGGGTTTTTCAGGAACTTTCTTCTTCGAAACAGCTTTAAAGAATATGATCTTGCTTTATTATTTGTATACTTAGATTAGGCTGAAGCAGATTATTAAACACCTGCTTCAAGACTCAAAATCAAGCTTTGGTTATAACCAAAAAAGCATTAAAGCAGCCAAGAACAGCCACCGCAGAGCATACAGGAAGCATTCAAACCATGGAAACAGATTTCAGTTTTACTCCAATTAAATTAAAGTCTGGCTGAGACGGAAGATAATTTTGTGTTTTGCAGGTAAAAGAAATTATCCTTTGAGTATAAATTTTACATTAAGAGAAATGTACTTAAGTGCGTGTTCTCCTGGAGTATCAATTGATACACAGGTAGCCTTTTAAGAAGTGTCCACTTTTTCTATATCTGACTTAATATATTGGAAGTTCCCCCTACTGGCCAGGAGGGTTGTGGAAGGGCAAGAATCACTAGCAGCAAAGAATCTTCTGGAAGATTCTGGCTTTGTAGTGTACATAGAGAAATTTTTCGTCTAAGAGTATATCTAAATAATATTAGATTGGGAAATCTAATGACACCACAAATAAGACAACATTTTATTAAAATAAAAAGAGTAACATACTTTTGCCAGTTTATTTTACCTTTTAAAGATGTTATTACAAATTAAGTAATATTGCATCAATTCAAAGAAAAGTTTAAGTGCAAAAAGAATGAAGGGAAGTTTAACAATGGGAAGAGATGCTGGATATCAAATACATACTTAATCACCCTGGCTGTGTTGAGGACAACCACAGACACAATTGATTGGGATTTTATTAAGTTGAAAAAGAAAAGTTGGGGAGTGGGGAGTGACAGGTCACTCATATACTTTCCTTTCTTGGTATACGAGCACATATCAGCTATTGGATGCCATAAATATATTACTTACAGCATACTTGAAAGCACATGAAATCCCTTAAGAACAAAGTTTTGGCTTTTGTATAAATTTGTTACTGCAATATTAAAAATATCTTGCAAACTTTTCTTATACATTTCCCATGCATAAGATCCCAAAATATGCAGAGCAATTAGGCTTTTAAATCAGAAAACTCTTTCTCCACATTCTGCGTAAAAAAGTTAGTTGGGCAGATGTCTAAGATGAAGCTAACAAAAACGCTCTTTCTGACATTCGCGGCAGCAGGCACGGCCTGACACGGCACTTGGAGCAGCATAAAACACAGGTCTCTATGCAATTTCTGCAGCTTCATCATGTCTGAAAGCACACACTTATAAAAGTTCTTGCAAGCACCATTTCAGATGACTGGATAGCAGGTTAATAAAACTCGGGAAGTGGCATTTTATACCTTTAAGTTGGAATGCTTTCTCCTTCACGTCTTCCTTAGGTGGAGCCGGTGGAGGAGCTGGGGGCTTTGGTTTGAATTTTGGCTTTTCAATAACCTTTTCAGGTTCAGGTTCAGGTTCAGGTTCAGGTTCTTAAAAGAGTATTTCAGGAGCATTAATATATGCATATATTAATTAGTGTGAATATATATAGTGTATTCAGTAGAAATTTAAATATATATCAAGTAAATGTTTGCTTTTTTGGATACATATTAGTGTCCAACATAAAACATAAAACAGTGTTCAACATAAAACATAAAACATGGTACACCAATGATGAGAAATATAGCAAAGGCATTAACAAAAACAACAAAGGAAGCATCCATGTAAGCCACATTAAGATAAATAATACAAATTACATGGCTACATAAGAATCAGATGCACATTTAAAACAGTAAATCTTACACACAGATGCAGAAACCTACTATTCAAGCAGAACATAAAAAATATATATGTATATATACGTAAAGAGGAGGATATGATGAAGATTTAAGTCCAATTAATTGAATACCTTGAACTGGTATTTCTTCTGGCAGTGGTTCAGGTTCAGGTTCTTCAGGCTCAATATACTTTTCAATTTCACGTTCTTCAAAGAATATTGACAAGGGATGTGAGATTGTAATGTAAAGTTCTTCACAAAGACCCATACAAATGTTACATCGATGTAAAGATTATAGTCCCAAAGATGAAAATACAAATTCACTTATACAGAAAAAGGAGACAAGATTTCCATTTTCTTATAGTTGAACTTTCTATCCACCTGTTTTCAATGTATGTTGATGGCAAATAAGGTGACTTTTAAAATTTGATATTGGATTACTATTTGAAGAGCCAATGCAATTAATTGTTCCAGTTTTGCCTTAGTAAACTGTATCTTTTGGAATTTATAATTACCACCAAGAATAATCAAATTAACAACTCAAATTCTACTTTGAAAGAAATATAAGTATTTGAAAAATGAAGTGTGCCAGAGTACTTTTGTACAGAATGTCAAGAAGGAATTTCACCCTACAAATGCTTTTGTATTTCTTACAGGATTTTTCAAGAGATTAAAAAATTTTATATTTTAATACATATACCTTCAATAGGGGGAGTCACTTTTCTACCAATTGTTATGGATGCTTTTTCTTCATATGTGACTTCCTCAGGAGACTCTTCAGCTTAAAAAACACAGTATTTTATTTTAGATGGTATTCAAAATATAATACTGCAACTGCTGAGTTGCAACATGTCAATTTTGTTATACTCTATAATATATTCTTCAAATGACCCCAAAATATAGACAAATTCACCACTTAAGACAGGCAACAGATAAACACATCAAGACCCATCTACAACCAAAGCAAGATGATGAAGACAACTGTCATCCTTCCAAGAGTTATAGAGAAGCCATGTACCTTGGACAGGTGGAGCTTCCGGCTCTTCAGGGAGATGAACAAACACTTTCTTCTCTGGGATGACTTCCTTGGGCACTTCAGGCACTTTAAAGATATTGATTTTTTTTTTTTTTACTATTAAGAATTTAGAAGAATTTGCAAGATTCTTTGAAGAGCAGGCAAAGAATACAGGGGGAAGTACTTTATCTTACAAGACTTCATGGGGAAAATAGTTTTGGAGAATGTCACCCTTCTGGACACCCTAATTTTATGAATAAGTCTTCCCAGTCTCTTTATTTGCTTCTTTTCTTCTCTGCACTCTTAAATATAGGTGTTCTCTACTGGTCTAACTTTGATCCTTTAAAAAGTTGGCTTGACTTTCTATGAACAATCACTCCTGAACTCTGAACTCATATTTCCATGTAGATGACTTCCAGCTCTACATCTCTACACCTGACCTTTTTCCTAAGCTCCATCTGAAAAGTGAAAACTGCATTCACTACCTTCTTTCTAATACCAGTTCAGGGCACCCATGAACCATCCTCATGGCCATCTGTCTTCAACCCCGACCTTCATCTTGGGCTCCACTTCCCTTATTATTTTGAAAATAGATACCAACCCAATTTTCCTCTCCCTTAAATTCAATCTCCTTTTTCTATTTCTGCCACCACTGATCTTGCCCAACTTTTAATGATCTTAAATAAGTGCAATGGCTGTTTACTGTTACCACCATCTTCTGGTTGTTTGATGCCAGCTATCTTTTTGAAGGCCAACTCTTATTAATTTATATATCTGCTTCGAAACCTTTCAAGCTTCCTATTGCTTTCAGAATAAAGTATACACCTTATGGTGACATTCAGAAAACTCCAAAATATGATATGACCCTTATCTTTAGATCCACCTTTATCTTTCAACCAATCCATACTCTAATTATAGCTGTGTATTTGACAGTCCCTGAACTTCCTAGACTATTCTACATCAGTGCCTTTGGGTAATAATACTCCCTTTGCCTAGAATACCCTTTCCTCAATTGCTACATGTAAAAATCTATCAAAATTTAAAATTATAAATACTTTTTTCACACAGCTTTCCCTGATGCCCCTGCCTAAAATTGATCTTCCCTTGCTCTGTGTTTCTGGAGCCACTTATACTAATTTTGTAGGTGTGCTCACTTCCTGTCTTGTACTGGAGTTGTGCTGTACTTTCTTCTCATCAGATTTAAATTGCTTGAAGACAAGGTCAGATCTTATCTTTTCTAATAGTGTCTTGTTAATGGTAGAAATTCAACAAAATACGCTGAATCGAGCTGTTCTACACACTGAGTGAGAGGAGATCATTTTCTGCTACATTTCACCATGTCAAGGCACAACTGAATCTCATTCTTCATTCATTTTTTTTCTCCTGTTTGTCTCCTTTTCTCTCTTTGCCTTCGTTATTTTCCTCTTTTTACTGTGAAATGTGGTTTTGCATAAACCTATACTATGGTATTTTTTTCCCTAAGAACCATTATTAAAATGCTCAGTGTTCAGAGAAATAGATATTTTTCTTCATACTAGGTACCTTTTTTTGGAGAAACTTCTGGTTTTTTGGTAACAGGCACAGGTTCTTTCTTTACTGGAACAAGTTTCTTGGGCACCTCAGGCACTTTGAAGATATTAGTTTTATTTTAAAAAGAGTACTTAAAAACATTTAAAAGTGTTAAGAACAAAGAATCTGTAATTAATGAAATTAAATTAATGAAAACAAAGTAGCATTAAATTAATGAAAATGAAATAAGGACATTCTTGTCCCTAGTTAAGCAATAATGAGGACAAGTTACTGGGCTCCACTTTAAGATATCAGAATACTATTTAAGAAAAACTATGATGTCAGTGGTGAATACCTTTAGCTTCTGGCGGTTCTGGCTTCTTAATAGTTGGGACTTTCTTCGGTGGAACAACTTTCTTTGCCATCTCAGGTACTTTAAAGATATTAGTAGCATTTAATAATATAAATTTGCAAGATGCAATATATACATATTAATTTGACAAGTCTGTTCAACACTATAATGTATGGGTAAGAGATACACACACAATACAACACAACACAGAATAAGGAAATTTTTCAAATTTTAGACACCATGTAAAAATGAAGTAAACATTGATTTATTTTATTGTAAGTACCTTTAGGAGGTGGAGCTTCTGGTTTTTTGATGATAGGAACTTTCTTCTCTGGAACGATCTTGGGCTCTTCAGGCACTTGAAAGATAGGAATTTCTTTTAGAGTCAGATGATAATTAAACTTTTTATTGTAAAGTTTAATACTAATGAGTGGATTAAAAATTACATCTATTCACTAGGCACACTGTAAAATTCCGTAGGGCCAAAGTTTCATGAGCAAACTTTGGTTCTTGCCAATGAAGTCAAATTCAAGTAAGGAGATTAAAGACTGACATTTACCCTTAAGGAAGATATATAATGACATAAAAATCAAATGCTGAATCTCCCCCTACAGCGGATCCTGCCTTGTACCTGCTGGCGGCGGGGCTTCTGGTTCCTCTTCTTCCACAGCAGGCGCTGGCGCTTCCTCTTCAGGGGCAATTTCCTCGGGTTCTTCATATACTTTAAAGATATAGTTAATTTTAATTTGACATGTGAAATGAAGTTCTAAATACACAAAACACTGAACACAATAAATAGTAATCTTGATTCCTTTCCTTGTTTCAATTAATATCTTCTCTTATTTGTTAAGATGAAATCTATTTTATTTTCACTGACTTCCGTTTCTATGGATCTGAATGCTCGGGAAGCCTTTTGGTGTTTAATCCCTTTCATGGTCCTTAGTCCTCTCGTCCTGTGTGCTTTCGAGAGCTTTGTTTAATACAAGTTACAATGCCCTACAGAGATGCCGCTGACTGGTGATTCAAACTACAGATCTGAGATTGGAGCTAATTAAGAATGATGAAGACAGACAAATAATTAAAGGACAGGAAATGAGCAAAGATACTAAATTAGAAAAATAAAAAGGACCAGGATTTAAATGAGAAATAGCACAAGTGGCAAACTCATTTGTGGTCTTACGGGTACCTTCTGGAGGGGGAGACTCCACTTTCTTGGGAACAGGAACTGCTGGTTTCTCTTCTAAGACAGGTTTCTTCGGAACTTCTGGCACTTTAAAGATATTAGTTAGTTTTACTGATGGGTAGTCGAAAAGACATGAAATTTATACCGCGTCTAGTTCACATCTACTTCAGATAACACAGGGACACATCCAAGAACAAAATTCACAAGGTCAATGATGTACTCTTGGAACTACACAGAAGGAAGGAAAATGTGGCCTATAAATATTAACAAAACCACGTTAGTAAGCTCTTCCAAAGCTTATAATAGGTACATTAGTTAAAAAAAAAAATCAATGATGTTATTTTAAAAATTTAAATCCTAAACATCCAGAATAACAGGTATGTAGTTGTGAACATAAGAGGTTTGACAAACAAAAACGTTTCCTATAACAAGTGACTTCTGAGACCAAGATGGAACACTTTCTGTAGAATCTCATTAGCGACATGTACCTTTAGCTGGTGGGACTTCTGGCTTTTTGGGAACAGCTACTTTCTTTTCTGGAACTTCTTTTGGAACTTCAGGCACTTTAAAGATATTAGTATTTTAACATTATGACAAATAGCTAGTAAACATTTATCACATTTACACAGAACAAAACATTTTTTAAGAGTTGGAGGCTGTATCCACCTCCATCAGATGGTGGGTCACTATGTGTACCTTTGGCAGATGGGACTTCCGGTTTCTTGAGAACCACTGGAGGCACTTTCTTTTCAGGAACAACTTCCTTAGGCACTTTGGGCACTTCAAAAGATATTAGTAGATTTAGCTCATAGTTTCAATCAAGTATGGAAGTCATTAAGTAGAGCAGTAAAGCATAACTATTAAAGACCGAAGTTTTCTGTAGGAAGCTAGTGGCAGGGAAATGTACCTTTCATGGTTGGTGGTTCAGGTTTTTTGGCAATGACAGCAGGTGGTTTCTTTTCTGGGACAGGTTTCTTGGGTGGCACAGTCACTAAAGGTTTTAGAATTCATGTGTTAGAATGAATGAATATGAGTGAGCAAGAAGGGCAGACCAGCTAAGGCAGCCTCACAGCTGGCCCCGTACCTTTCGGAGGGGCCTCGGCCTCTGGCTCTTCCACGGCTTCCGCTGGAGGCTCTTCAGAAATAATCTCTTCAGGCTCCCCGAGCACTTCTAAGACACAAGCTCATTTTAGCACCAGAATCAACTGAAGTGGATGAAATATTTTGCAAAAACACTAAGAAGAGAGTTTTTCTTTCTTAAAAACACTGGTTTAGAGAGTTTCATGATTACCTTCAGGGGGAGGACTTTCTGGTTTGGGAGGGATGGCTTCAGGCACCTTCTTTTCTGGGACAGCTGCCTTTGGCACCTCGGGTACTTTAAAGATATTAGTATTTTGAGGATTAGATAGAGTACAGACAAACGGACAGTATCAAACACAGTGGCATGGGGGTGACTACCTTTGGCTGGTAGGACTTCTGGCTTTTTAGGAAGTGCCAAAGGTACTTTCTTTTCAGGGACAACTTCTTTGGGAGCCTCAGGCACTTAAAAGATATTAGCAAAATTACATTTAGGAGTTAGGAAGACCACTGGAAGAAAATATTTTTAAGAGTGAAAGAGTCCTAAAGTCCATGACAAATACCTGTAACAGGTGGGACTTCGGGCTTTTTAGGAGGCACCACGCGTACTTTCTTTTCAGGGACAACTTCCTTGGGAGCCTCAGGCGCTTAAAAGATATTAGTAAGATTACAATCAGATTACGAGGCTGCTAGAAGAAAATATTTTCAAGAGTAGCAGAGTTGTTCATCTTCTTAAGCCTAAGGTGAGTGATAAATACCTGTGACAGGCGGGACTTCCGGCTTTTTAGGCGGCACCACTGGTGCTTTCTTTTCAGGGACAACTTCTTTAGGAGCCTCGGGAACTTAAAAGATATTAGTAAAATCACAATCAGGAATTTTGAAGAGCACCGGAACAAAGTATTTTCAGGAGCAGGTGAGTTATATCTTCTTAAACCTAAGACCCTTGACAGATACCTGTAACAGGTGGGGCTTCTGGCTCTTTAGGAGGCTCCAAAGGCACTTTCTTTTCAGGGACAACTTCTTTGGGAGCCTCAGGCACTTAAAAGATATTAGTAAGATTATGATCAGGAGTCATGAGACCACTGGAAGAAAATATTTCAAGAGCAGCAGAGTACGTCGTTTAAAGCCTATGATCAGTGACAGATACCTGTAACAGGTGGGACTTCTGGCTTTTTAGGAGGCACCAAAGGCACTTTCTTCTCAGGAACAACTTCTTTGAGAACCTCAGGCGCTTAAAAGATATTAGTAAAATTACATTTAGTAGTTATGAGACTGCTGAAATAACATATTTTCACGATTGGAAAAGTTATATCTTCTTAAGTCTAACGTGAGTCATAAGAAGAACCTGAAACAGGTGGGGCTTCTGGAAAGTTAGGAGGCGCCATTAGTGCTTTCTTTTTCGGGGACAATTTTTTGAGGAACTTCAAGCACTTAAAAGATATTAGTAGTTTTACACTTAGGTTAATGAGATCAATGGACTAAGTGGACTAAGACTATTTCCAAGGGCAAAGAGGTTTTTGTTGTTGTTGTTCGTTTCATTTGCTTGTTTGTTTCTGTAGAATAAGGACAGCGTGAAGAATACCTGAAACCGACGGGGCTTCTGGCTTTTTGGGTGGTGCCTTGGGAACTTTCTTTTCTGGGACAACTTCTTGAGGAACTTCAGGCACTTGAAAGATATTAGTAGTTTTACATGTAAGTTAATAAAGAACAATGTACTAAAATTGTTTTCAATAGCAGGAGAGACTTCTTTGGCAGAGTGAGGTCAGGGCTAACACGTACCTATGACAGGTGGAGCTTCTGGCTTTTTGGGTGGTGCCTTGGGAACTTTCTTTTCTGGGACAACTTCCTGGGGAGCTTCAGGCACTTGAAAGATATTAGTAGTTTTACACTTAAGTTAATGAAGAGCAACGACCTAAAATTATTCTCAAGAATAGAAGAGATGTTTCTTCTGCAAAAGGAGGTCAGGGCTAACATATACCTGTGACCGGTGGGGCTTCTGGTTTTTTGAACGGTGCCTTGGGAATGATCTTTTCTGGGACAACTTCTTGAGCAGCTTCAGGTACTTGAAAGATATTAGTATTTTTAGAATTTATGAATAGTGAAGGCATACACTGTAATAATTGTGCAAAGTATGAGACAGTATCTTTCCTCTTCACAGGGCAGTGGAAATAAATACCTGTAGCAGGCGGGGCTTCTGGCTTTTTGGGCACAGTCCCAGACACTTTCTTTTCAGGTACAACTTCTTTAGGAGCTTCAGGAACTTTGAAGATATTAGTATGTTTTAGTTGGAAACTATGAACAGGCGGACATTAGCACCATACTTACTCAAGCAATACAGTTTGTGAGACCGGAGGACACCTCTGTACATACCCTCAGGCCCAGCCCCCCAAAGAGGGTGACCCGCAGCGCAGAGGGATAAATACCTTTCGCAGGTGGAGCTTCCGGCTTTTTGGCGGGAGCCGCTGGCACTTTCTTCTCAGGGATGGCTTCCTTCTGTGGCAGCACCTCAGGCACTTAAAAGATATTGGTAATTTGTGTTTAGAAAAAGTGAAAATAATTGATGACTATAACATGTAAACATACATCAAGATACTTTGGAAAACCTCTGTGTTTTTCCCTTTAGAATAATATCACCTTTCTGTAGTAAGGTTTATAGTAACTTCCTGGCTAAAACAGTAGTTATTTTTCTCTCTGGTATGTATTGCTTTGACATTACCTTCAGGGGGAGGACTTTCCGGTTTGGGAGGGATGGCTTCAGGCACCTTCTTTTTTGGGGCAGCTGCCTTTGGCACCTCAGCGACTTGAAAGATATTAGTATTTTGAAGATTAGACGGAGTACAGACAAACAGACAGTATCAAACACAGCGACATAGGGGGTGGCTACCTTCAGCTGGTGGAACTTCTGGCTTTTTGGGAGGTGCCGAAGGTACTTTCTTTTCAGGGACAACTTCTTTGGGAGCCTCAGGCACTTAAAAGATATTAGTAAAATCATGTTTAGGAGTTATTAAGACCACCGGAACAAAATATTTTCAAGAGTAGAAGAGTTATGTCTTTTTAAGCCTAAGATCAGTGACAAATACCTTTAACAGGAGGGACTTCCGGCTTTTTAGGAGGCACCAAAGGCACTTTCTTTTCGGGGACAACCTCTTTGGGAGCCTCAGGCACTTAAAAGATATTAGTAAAATTACAATCAGGGGTTATGAGACCACTGGAACAAAGTATTTTCAGGAGCACATAAGTTATATATTAAGCCTAAATCCTTGACAGATACCTGTAACAGGAGGGACTTCCAGCTTTTTAGGAGGCACCAAAGGTACTTTCTTTTCAGGTACGACCTCTTTGGGAGCTTCGAGCACTTGGAAGATATTAGTCAATTTACGTTTGAGTTAGGACCAACACAGACTGAAATTACACTTAGACACTGAAGGAACTTTGCAGGCTAGCAAGGTGGTTCTTTGCATTGCCCTCCCTATCCCACCTTGAAGTGAGGTCAGGAATGTACCTTGGACAAGCACAACTTCAGGCTTTTGTGGAGGATGCACTTTCTCTTCTGGGACAACCTCTTTGGGAGCCTCAGGCACTTTAAAGATATTAATAGTTTTACACTTAGGAGTTACAGGAATTAGTACAAACAGGAAACACATTTATACAGGAAAAGGTACTTTTCCAAATCTCTAAGCTTCCAGCAGCATATACCTTCATCACAAGGGCCTTCAGGCTTTTCATGAGGAATCTCATATGCTTTCTTTTCGGGGAGAATTTCTTGAGGTGCTTCGGTCACTTTAAGAAATCAGCATTTTAACATTTAGTGTTATGAAGGTCACTAGGAACAGGCAGATATGTTCAAGACTACAAGAGCTATTTCTTCCAGAGCTTGAGGGCATGATAACTTGTACCTTTAACTGGTGGAGGTTCTCTCTTTTTGGAAGGAACTCTCTTTGCAGGAACAACTTCTTGAGGAGCTTCAGTCACTTTAAAGATATTAGTATTTCACATTTAGGAGTTAAAATGATTAATAAAAAACAGTAACCACAATACGTTAGCAAATACAGCTTTCTAGAAGTCTCTTTTCTCCCTCTCTATTCTCTGCTCGCTCCACCAAATACCTAAGTCTAGCGGGTCAGTAGGGCCCTCGAGAAGGGAAGTCACCCTCCTGCAGCCGCAAGCTGAGTCTCCATGGCACTGCAGGCCCTCCTTACTAAGTATTTGTTCAATGAGTACTTGTACTTGGACGGTTTTCTGTTTGATAGATACAACCACAAATGCTTTCTTTTGTGAGGGTGCTTTAAAGAGATCAGTATGTTTAGGAGTTATGGAGAATATTAGAAAAACATAATTTTAAGAGCAGAGGACAGATAATTTCCTCTTCAGCATCTGGGCAGAAATGACATATGCCTTCCTAGGCAGAGGTTCCGGCCCTTCAGGATCATCCTCAGATGCTTGCATATCAGGAGTCACTTCTTTCACAGCTTCTGGTGCTTTGAAGATAACAGTATTATACTTAGAGATTAAGGGATCAGTGGAGACATCAGTCACATTAATGGAATCAGAGATTTTTATGGCTCTAAGGGTGCTGCCTCCAAGAATTAGATGAGAGACAAAGGACTGAGGAAAGGAATCAGGTCTTATCTGTCTTTGTTTATTATTCCTCAGCTCACTAGCACCATGTGTGTAACAGGCACTTATTAAATAAATGGAGGAAAGAGTGATAGAATGAATGATACCTTTAGCGGAAGGTACTTCAATTTCAGGGGGAAGAGCCATGGGTGTTTCCTTTACAGGGACACCTTCTTGAGGTGATTCAGGCACTTTAAAGAGATTAATTCATTGTACTTCAGAGTGATGGAGAGTAATGAAGAGTCTGACTCATAGCCCCACCTACAGGAATGCCCCAGGCTGGAAGACCTCCCTGCTCCTCGAATCTGATTCTTCGGTGATATGAACAGTTTAAATGTTTGATTATCAGGAGCTGTTTTCTTGGTCATTTCAGGCACTATCAATATTAGTGATTTTATTTCTTGGAGGGATATATGAATAGAAAATTAGATCATGGAAAAGGAGATTCAAGTGGAAAGAAAATGAATTTTAAATTAATTAACAATATATCTTTAGCTATTAGTTTAAGGAGAGCAAAACAGCTTCTATCTTACCAGGATTGGCTTCATTTTGTAGCCTCACCTTACACACTTTAGAGAGTTGTTTGTTTTTAAAGTCTACTAGGAATGAGAATGACCTAATTATTCTAGACCGAGAAGACAATGTCTAAGTATTTAAGTAGTCTTAAAATTACAGAAATCGTTATCCTGGATGTTTAAAAATATCTCATCTTCTGATTTACCTAAAATATTCAAAATGGAAAAATATAGGACTCTTTAAAAATAAAAGACCATGAGAGGAGCTTCTATGTATCCAGGGCAGAATTCCAACTCTAACGGGTTTTGGTTTTAACTGCTTTGGTTTTAGCAGACTCCCATGTAGAGGTGATAGAAAGGACTGAATAGCCCCACATTAACTTTAATATTTTTCTTTAAGGAATGGTTGTCTGAAAACATTTCTATAACATTTAAGTTGTATGGGAAACAAGTTATTTCAAATGTATATGCTTGTTTCTGGTAGTAAGTTTATCTTAATAGAAAAGCAATTCTGACAGGCAGTTATATTATATTCTGGAATTTCAACCCCATGGAAAGGTGAATGACTGACTCATACAGCCAAATACCTGTCATTTGATGACACTGATTTCTGCATTAAAGCAGGTATGTTGAGCCAGTTCATCTAATTTTGAGGATATAAATGTTATAAGTGGTCTCATGTAGATTTTTTCCTAGCTATTCTGACTTTTATTTTTTATGGACACAGTGACGGCTGTTTCCTATCAAAGAATCTGCCTGGGTTACGTCTGCTGATCTGTTTTCCCTGGAGGCCTCAAAGACAAACTTTGTAGTCCCACCATCTCCCTTTCATATAAGTTAAAGATTTTCCCCCCTCTGTTTTCTCTTAAATGACTCATGGGGACATGTATATACCCAATCAAACTTTTGCTTTGGGGGACCCACTTTTCTGAAATGACTTCCTGGGCAGCGCCTGGGGCTTTCAAGATATTAGTATTTTTACATGTGTTAAGTACAACTATAGTCATTGAGATGAGAAAGTCAGCTTCCTTTGGGCTTGTACCTTTTGGTGATGGTGTCTTTTTCTTTCTAGAAGCAGAGGCTGGCCCCTCTGGAACACCTTCTTCGCAGACTTCCATCTCTTTAAAGATATTAGTAGGTTTTAGTTGAGAAAAGACAAAGACATGGAGACATGACATATTAAGGAAGGTACATTAACAGAGGTTGTAACTTTAAATTCAAATGTTAATTTTTGTTCTAATAGTTTATCTTTGTACACAGAATGTGTGGGACTTTTTGCAGGGCACGTCATAGTTCCTCATCTTGGGTGTATTTGGCGCTCTACAGATATTAGTATTTTAGCATTAGAAGCTGCGAGAATCCACACAATTTGTTAAAATTATTTTGTAGATTGAAGAATTTTCTTATTTAGATTTTCATAACTAAGATTTATACCTTTAGTTGGAAGATACTCTGAAATTTTGGGAACAGCCTCAGGTAACTCTACCTCTGGGAAAACCTCCCTGATTGTATCAGGTTCTTTAAAGATATTAGTAGAATTACACTTAGAACTTATAAAAACAGTGAATTGTATAGCATGCAGTCCTTGAGTGCTGAAGCCAAAGATATTCATCCAATTTTGATGTTGTTGAAATATACCTTTTGTTGCTGGCGTTTCTCTCTTTTTAGGAATAGTCACATATATTTTCTCCTCTGGAACAACTTTCTTGGGTGGTTCAGGCACTTAAAAGATATGAGTATAGTTATATTTATAAATAGTGAAGTAAATATTGAGCTTTTAAAATGAGCCATAAGTAAATATTCTTCAGACTGGGTCATTAATGTTGTATACTGTTTGCTAGTTTGGTTTTAGTCTTTTAAGGATGAGCCACAAGTACTTTTTCTTCTAGGGTTGATTCTTCAGATTCCTTATAAACTTCAAAGATATTAGTATTTATACAATTAGTGTCATTTCAATGTGGACGAAGAACAGTATTAAGAAAAACATAACACACAGTTATTACTTAAATTACCAGGGGTACTTAGACAAAAATTAGGGAAAATGACACAGCAGCTATGAAAAAGCCTCATTTCCAGTTTTATGATATAAGACTCTCAGCATTTCTTTATAAACATGATGATAAAATTGAGGAATTCCCTGGCAAGGACTATATAATTATTCTATCTTTTCTGTAGATATTTATTGGTAAAATTTTTCCTATTGCTTTTAGTTTTTATGGATTTGTTTATAAAGAACAGGGTCAATGCTGAGTTGCACATTGAGAATTCTTCTATATTTGACCCATCGAAAATTCATGTAAGCCTTTTTCTTTTCCAAGAATCTAGTTATCTATATTGTTAAACAACATTCTGTTTATGTTTTCACAGTTAAATGTTAATGTGAAAATCACTTAGGAATTAAAATCAGAAAAAAATTTAAATATTTTAAAAATAAGGCAAATGAAGGAAATAAAGATTCCTCCAGCTTTTAGAAAGGAAAAGTGGATGATAAATAACCAAACTCAAGTATATAAAGGGTATTCAAAGGAGGGAGTGAGCATATATTTTTATCTCAACCGAGAATTACAGACTGACCAAAAATTGGGTTTAAATAGGAAATTTTTTAGATTAAAATGAATGGAAGAATATCTTGACTACTGTCATTTTACTGCTCAGATTACCAAGTAGTATTCTATTCAAAATATGTTATTCAAATAATAAAAGATATTTATTATTTCATTTTACTTCTCAAATTATTTAATTATAATTTTGCACGAAAGCCAACTTGAAAAATGGTTTGTGATTCTTTTGAGGTTCTAATGGCTATTTAAATCTATGGTCATTTGAGCAGTATTGCCAAAATGTTTCCAGAAATCTTTTGAAGCATAAAAGCATAATAATAGTGGAGCATTTTCATTCTATATAATTCAATTAAAATATTATTATGAAATTAGTTACTTCATTGTCTGGGAAAAAAATTATTTCAACACAGAAGACATTTGTACATATAACAGATTAATAAGACAGGACAACAGATTCAACAAGACAAATGACTTTTCCAAACTCAGACTGTTTTAAGTATAGGACTATTTATTTTTTAAATTGGTGAGGAAATGCCTTTAAGGCTAATGGTCATTCAAATTATTTAATTTTGGCCAAATATTTTTGGCATGTTAGGCTTTTACAAGATATTAGTATATTTCCTTTCAAAAGCTTTGAAGACACACACAAATGAAACCAAAGAGAACCACCAATTTTTCCACACTCACTGTAAATCGTTGTGTCTTCAGGAAGAACTATAGGTGGTTTTTCTTCCAGAATACTCTTAGGCACCTCAGGAACTTTAAAGATATTAGTATATTAATTGTTATGTCTGACAACATAAGATATTAAGAATATAAAGAAACAAAATGCCCAGATTTAACTTCACACACATTCACTTTAAACCATGTATAAAACTAAACAAAGAGTTACTTCATGTGGTGATTAGTATCAGTATATACCTTTAGGTGGTGGGATTTCAGGCTTTTTAGGAACAGCTTCATGAACCTTTTCTTCTGGAACAATTTTCTTGGGTACTTCAGGTGCTTTAAAGATATTTGATTGTTTTATTTTTAAGAATGCCATAATGGGATATAAAATATCAAGACAACAATGGGGTATCTAACAAGGAGAATGTCAAAAATTCCAAAATAAGTCAACTAAACACTCAGTCAACACATCTCTCTAGATCACCTTGTGGCTGGGTTCTGGATTTGTCATAACAGAAACACTCTACCCTTTGGGGATAGCATCGCCATCGACTGTAATTTGGAACATGTTTATTTGTTTCCAGAGCTACTTGACAATAGCTTTCAAAATAAATTATTTTTGAAAAGGAAGTTGAGGGGTCAATATTGTTTAATTAATTATTGCTTAAAAAGATCAAACGGTGAACTTTTAGTTTAGACCTTTGTTCCCAGAGGGAAGATCATGCTATGGAACAGAGGCTGAAGTTTACATCAGTGGGTTAGAGTGTGGCACTGAGGGGAGAATGAGCTCTCTCTCTTCTCCATACATAGGGGCTTTTATACTAGGGGCGAAGCGGCAAAGGCAGGTACCTTTAGCTGGTGGGAATTTGGGCTCTTCAGGAACATGCACTTTTTCTTCTACCACAGTTTTCTTGGGTGCTTCAGGTACTTTAAAGACAGTAGTAATACTTTCTTTTACTTTTAAACATTCATAAAGATTTTTAATAACCGAAACGTAAGAGAAATGTAAACATAGAACATAACAGTACAAAGTACAGACAGAACTTTATCAAATACATTATTAAAGGAGAGTTAAATTTTGATAAGAAATACAGCAACAAATCCAGGGGTGTTTCGCATGTTAGAACTTAAGAAAAATGAACAAGACACCTTCAGCGGGTGTTGTCTCTGCTTGTTTTGGTGGAGTAATTGGTACTCTCTTTCCAGTGATAATGTTCTTAAATGCTTCACTGATTTTAAAGATGTAAGTATATATGAGTCATTAGATCATTAGACCTTGTTTTTCATTTCTGTTGTGACATTCAAGAGTTTTACAAAATGAACAAAGACGAGACATTAAAAACATAGTTACTGTGTAATTATATTTACTAGCTTATTAAAATTAATAATAAGAAAACATGGATTTATCAATAAGCACATTAGTGACTATATAATCAAGTGCTACCAAAGAAGGAAACATGGGTTCACTATTTGGTTAATAGAGACCTTCGCTTGGGGTATTTTAGATATGCCAACAGTGACTTTCTCTTTGGGTAGAACTGCATTTGGACCCTCACGCACTCTAAAGATATTAGTTTGCTTGAAAAATTACCAAAACACAAAACACAGAAGAAAAACATCAAGGAGAATGCGAACTTGTAAAACAACCAAGATGCTACTGTATGTACAATTAGGTAAGTAACTTTTGCCAATGAAATACCTTTAGCTGGCGGCTCTTTTCGAGGAACAACTTTAGTGGGTGGTTTTTTTGGAGGCAGGATTTTCTCAGATATCTCAGGCCCTTCAAAGATATTAGTGTTTTGCTTTAGAAAGAACTCTTGAAGTATTATGGAACTTTACTCTTAAAGTTAGTACAAGGGCTAATAAAACGCTTTATAGTTTTTGAATTTATATAACACCTACTTCAAAAAAAAAGACTTGGCTTTGCTAAATTTCACCTATATTGTATGTTTACTACGTATATTAAGCACACAAATTCCCGCATATCACACACACATTACTAATTTGTGCAAGATCTGGAGTGGTATTGCAAAGAATTATTTGTATTATGATTTATCTTCAGGATATACTGGAATACAGGTGCTGTTACCAACATTTCGTTTACTTCCTTAATGTTATATTTCTAATTAAAATTGGTGGAGCATTTTGATAAGTGATTATCAGTTTAGAACCGAGTGAGCCGATTATCAGTGAACCGAGGAGCTTCTTTTTAACTCAGCTGATGACACCGACCAGTCATTCTGGTCTGTAACAATCATGTAACATTTTTAGTTGGGTTTAAAAAAGAATCCAGGAATTTATATAGTGACCTCCTCTAGATAAGTAGATACCAAATATTATCTTTTCTGCTAAAATGACACTCTGTGTGGTTAATCTCTATACTGATCTTTGTATTTCATGATTTTAACTTGGAAAATAAGTGGGTTTCTAGTGTTCCAAACTGAACATGAAATGAACTTAAAAGAAAAAGTTCGTTAGGACAAGATATGACAAATTGCAATATCTGCAGAATTCCCCTATACCTTTAAGTGGAGCTTTGGGTTTTTCATATACTTCCACTTCTTCAGCTTCTAAAAATTTTATTGCCCTATGAATTTCTTCAACTTTGTGTACTTCTTCAATTCTATGTTCTTTTACTTTGATAAATTCTTCTACTTCATGGAATTCTTCTTCTTCAAAATATTCTTCAACTTCATGGAACTCTTCTTCTTCAAAAGCTTCTTCCACTTGTGCTTCCACCACTTCTACTTCTGTTCTTTCTTTTACTATTTCCTCTTTGCGGAAGGCAACTGATATTTTTTCTTCAAAGACTGTCCTCCCTGAAAGAGCATCTTTTTTAAGAGATTTTTTAAACACACAAGAAATGAAGATATTAATTCAAGATATAAAATAAAAACAACAGGAAAAAACGCTTTCATGCAACAATACATGAAAATCAAAGATTTTTCCCAAAATACCTTTAGCTGGGGGAACCACTTCTTTTTTAGGCACAGGGACTTTCTTTTCCGGAATTTTCTTTTCTGGGACTTTCTTTTGTACTTCAGGCACTTTAAAGATACGGTTTTAATATTTAGGACTATTAAGAGCAAGCTTTCATAGACAAAGACATCAAAAACAATCAAGACACAGAGACATAACACTTAAGAGTCTCAATGACAAAAGATTAAAAGGAAGTTCAGGTTTTAAAAGAGAAGATGTACCTTTGGCTGGAGGTGCCTCTTTTTTCTGAACAGGGACAGGTACTTTTTCCTCAGGAACCTTCTTTGGCACTTTAAAGATATTAGGTGTCTCAGTTAATTAATACTCAATAATAAACATGAATAACAACATCAGAAATGACACCAACAGTAATCAAAGTCTAAGAAGGCCCTCTGTACCTTCTGATCTGTACCAATCATATAACATTTTTAGTTGGGTTTAAAAAAGAATCCAGGAATTTATATAGTGACCTCCTCTAGATAAGCAGATACCAAATATTATCTTTTCTGCTAAAATGACACTCTGTGTGGTTATCTGTGTGGTGGAAGGCACCTCCTTGACAGGAAATAAGATACTTTCCCAAGTCACTCATTTGTGCTAATTTTATCTTTAGAAGAAATCATGTCTACAAAAAACTGTGCTGGTTCTATTTTTTTTTTTAATAACAGCAAGAATTACCAATATTGGGCGTACTGCTACTATTTTTAATTTGATGAAGACTTTTTTTTTTTGCCTTTTTAAGCCTTGACATAGGTGTCACATTCTGTTGGGCTCTATTATATCTGCTGAGAATGTCTACTTTGATAGGGACAGCATAATCTTATCTATTAAGAGCATTACTGAAGCATAAACTTAATTAGAAAGTAATGAAAAATAAGACATTTTGTAATAGCCTTGAATGCTTAGGCCAAATATTGCCAAAGGGACATGAGGCTAATTAAAATAGTTACTATCCAAGCTTTGAACACATTTCTCCTATAAAATAATATAATAGGCATAATTATTATAATAATTACATGAGAAAACCTATTTTTATGTAATGGAGTAAAAATCGATGAGTGGAATGTGGGGAAGAAGGATTCATGGTTATGTACCTAAGTATAGCAAAATATACTATTAACATTAAAGTGCTCAGCTATTTAAACTTAGAAACTTCTATAATAATTCATACACATACACACATTCTCATCCATTAACATCCTGAAAAAGGCTAATGAAATGGAATGAGTTATGTTTTCACTAGCTCTTACTCAATTTCATAAGTTTGCTACTTAAATGACTCAAAGAAATAGTAAAAGAAAAGATACTTTGTTTTAAAAAGAAAACTAATGGGAATTTAAAGATGGTATTAATTGGGATTCGCTATACCTTTAGCTGGTGGTGCCTCCGCTTTTTTAGGAACAGGAGTGGGTGCTTCAGGTACTGTTTTCTTAACCACTTTAGGCACTTGAAAGATATTTTATGGACATTTTGAAAATGACATGCAATGAACAGAACAACTCCCACATACCACCCTCCCAACAAAACACTGATTTACTTTAAAAAGATATTAGCAACCTAAATGTTAATTTTATATATGGAGTAGTGGCTCTAAAGGTGGGGAGGATATTAACTGGAAATCCTATAAGCAAACATAACATCAATTATACAAAAGATTTTCATAGTCTTTAGGAATAACAGGCTAAGAATTATTCTAAAAAGTGGCCACCACTGAAATACATTTTCCCTCATCTTAATATTGAAGAAAAAAATCAAGGATTGCAAACTAGAAGAAAGTATCACAGTAGGAGCTAGCAAGAAAAAAAATTAAAGCACCAGTAAGATAAAAGTGATCTCTCAACTCTAATTGTATTGCAGCTGCAGTAGAAAAAGTCGGGGGAGGGGAGGAAGGGACACAAAGCTTCAGGTGCCAGTAATAATTCATCTTCAATTTATCATTGGTTTAAAAGAAGTATACTGATGCATTTGGAGAAAGACAAATTCCGAGAGAGATTTGGAACCTGCTGTCTTTCAATTGTCCAGCCCAGGAAAGCAGCCGTACCTTCAGGTGGCGCCACCTCCTCAACCTCCTCTATGACAGGTGGCTCCTCTGGGATCTCCTCTGGGATAGGTTCTTCAGGCTCCTCATACACTTGAAAAAGACGGTTACTTTGTAAATTATTTTTATAAACCTTTTGAATGTTAGACTAAAATGAGGTATCTGAAAACCGAAGTTGCCTGATCAGTGTAACTCATAGCTCAGCCACCCAGGAGTGTGTGAAAAAAAGCTGCCGCGTGTTCAAAATATGTGAGGCCCTGAACAGAGCTTTAGAATTGGAAAGGGCCTCAGAGAGAATTTATTAAAATTATTTATATTTATTTTTAATGGGCATGGACTTGTTTGAAGTAAAATATTCACTTTGGGGTAGAAGTTAGATTTTCTGCAGCTGTTACTCAGGCTTCACTGGAATATCTCTTGGACACATTTACGCCACAATTGCAAACCAAATAACATGATGAAAAATTTACCATGACAAATACAGTTTCCCTTCAAAGATTCTTATTGAAAGAAAACAAACGACAAACAAACAGACAAACAGGCTAAGCATTTAAGAAAGGAGATTCCCATTGGTTTTAGTTTTCCTGCATAATTTCTACTAGGTAAGGAATAATTACTTGTAGAGCCTGAATATGTTTATTTTCTGGAATGAAATGCACATTTACCTCCTTCAACTGTTACATAATCATAAGACAATGATGACTTTGAAAATGTTTTTCTCTCAGAAAGTTATCTACCTTCAACTGGTTGAACTTCCTCTTCTTTAGTGGGGATGATTCGTCGTTCTTCCACTTTCTTAGGTACCTCAGGAACTTAAAAGATATTGATTGTTTTAGGCACTTATGATGCAAATACCAAAGAAGAGTACATAAAAACCAAGTTTTCTGTTTTTCAACACAAGAGAGTAAATATCAGAATGCACGTGTACAAGATGAAACATTGACAAAACACAGGATCATTTAAAGAGGCAAGAATAAAGAGGTTGTGGTTTAAGACGAAGGGTCTATTAAAAAGATAATCTACCTTTTACTACTGGCGCCTCTACCTTTTTTTGAAAGAGGAACAATGGTAGTTTAGGGACTGGCTTCTTAGTTACTTCTGGTTTTTAAAGACATATGAGTTTAGTATTTTTATTTTTAGAAACAACATACATTGAGAATCAAGATAAAATACATTAAAGTGGAAACAATGACATAATACAAACATGGATGCAACCAAGTCACAAATGACGAGTGTAAACAACAGACCACACAATGCAGACGTTTATGTTGAACATCCTGTGTGGCCAGCGTCAGAGTTCAACATGGGCGCAGCAAACACATCCGTGTTTGGGGTGATGTACCTTTGGCAGGAGGGGCCACTGCTTTCTTAAGACCAGGAGGAGGCAACTTCTTTTCTGGTTCAGGTTTCTTAAGCACCACAGGCACTTTAAAGATATTTCATTTTATAATTTCAGTTTCACAAACACCAAGACAATGGACATAGCAACAGCACAAGTTATGTTAACAAAATACTGAAACAGGACATTTGGACTTTTTATGGGTGATGGAAAGAAACGGCAGCATCTAATTTGCTTGGGAGCAGCAGTACCTGTGGCAGAGGGAGCCTCCTCTTTCTTAGGAATGACCACTTTCTTCTCTGGCACTTTCTTCTTAACCTCAGGCACTTTAAAGACATCATTTCATGGTAAGAATATTGTAGGGGACAAAAAAGAGAGAACACAAGAAGTCCACACACAGAAAGACCAACATGCAAGACTCGCTCTGGATAGGGATATAATGCAAAGTGGGAGCCCAAATATTATGATATAATCAGGTTTTGTAGAGTGAGGGACCAACAACCTATGTGAATACCAGACAACATATGTGGCCATTCTATGCATTTAAATATCACTAGTAATTTATGAAATCAATGTTTATAAAGTATTTCTGAACCCTTGAAATCCAATAAAGGATCAGCTATATCATTTCATGGATTCTATGGCTATTAACCTGGTGGAGGGGTTATGCCTATTTTAAGTAGTGATACCATGAGCTTTTGCAGAAAATGTAATTAAACTTTAAAGCATACATATATTCATATTGTTGGGTACTATGGGCTAATTGAATCTGTTAAATCTGAGTACTATTTATTCAGTGATAGGGTACTTCTACATTCCTTATTTTATTTTATCCTCACGATAACCTCCGAGCCCACTCGGACTGGTATTAGCATCTCCTTTTCAGACAAGAGGGGCTTGAGGATCAGACTGGTTAAAGGGTTTTCTCAGGGTGGCACAGCAAGGCATGAAGCCAAAAGACAAGGCAAAAATAAAAACCTACTTGTCTACCATTTATATATGTGTCAGAAGGCATAAGTTATTATTCGGTACTTTGATAAATATATACTCTTTTTCCTTTTCATCCTAATGTGAAAAAGGCACTTAATGTAAAGAGCTGAAGGATGAAATTTAGTAACATTCATTTACCATATTTTTTTGTGTGTGTGTAGATCAGTGAGCATTACAAAAGATCTCTGTGAAAATTATGATGTTTCATAAAATTATAAGGATTCAGGTAGAACTTTTGTGACAGTTTTGGGACATTTCCTTCCATCTTTGTTCTTAGTATAGATTTGAATCCAATGAAAAGCAGGTATCAGTGTTCCTGAACATTTATAGAAGGAAAACATCTGACTGTCTATGTTATAAATGCAATATCTTTTCTAAAACCCAGTTCCACCATAATTTTTCCGGGGAAGCCATAAGTGAAGACCGTGTAAGCTCTTCGGGGAGGAATACCTTCGGGTGGTGGAGGCTCCGCCCTTTTAGGAGTGGGAACTGGGACTTTCTTCTCTGGTACAGGTTTCTTTGGCACTGCAGGCACTTAAAAAAATTCATTTTAAGACATAAAAAATCATATGCACAGTACTGTATATATAACAAAAAGACAAATGAGAATAAAACAAAAAAAATGACATTTCTATCATGAAATTTGAAAAGACATTCAAATAATTTACAATAGACAAATACCCAAGACAGACACACAGTAATAAGAGCACACGTGTATGGAATGCTTTCAAAGATTTAGATAAAATCGGAGATGAATAAAAAGATGGAAAGACAAAACTCAACACAAAAGAGGCCTTGGTGATTCCCAAAGAGCTGCTATACCTCGTACAGGTACTGGAACCTTGGGTTTAACTTCTGGAAGAACTTCCTCTTCTTCAGATACAACTTCTTCCTCAGGTACAAATTCTTCCTCCTCAGGAGGAGCTTCTTCTTCCTCAGGAAGAACTTCCTCTTCTTCTGGAAGAATTTCTTCTTCCTCAGGTAAAACTTCCTCTTCAGGAGGAATTTCTTCTTCGAATGGAACTTCCTCTTCCCGTGGTAGAGTTATAGGAACTGGAACTGGCTCACGTTTCTTGGGCACTTTAAAGATATTTATTCAACCGTACGAGAATCACTTTGATGTACAATATTCATAACAATGGGACAACACGAAAAGCAAATATTCTGTGACCATAAAGCATCAATCGACATCAAAGTAAATGTCACCAAGCATTAATTTTAATTAGTGAAGCTGTATAATTCCAGTTAGTTTCCCTTTTTGCCCTGGTTCTCTTAGAGGTTAATATACCTTTGAGTGGTGGAGCTTCCGCTTTTTTCAGAACAGGGGTTGGTTTCTTTTCTTCTGGAATGAGCTTCTTGGGCACCTCTGGCACTTTAAAGATATTATTTGTCTTTAATAATGTGTTCTTTTACATATATCTTAGTGCAATAGACATGAAAAAGAATCACAAAACATCTGATTTTTACATTTTAAATAAGACAGTTTTAAAACATATGTAACGTTATGGGAGAATTTGTATGTAAATATACATAAACATAAAAAACCCAAGTTTTTTTGCTAGGTACCTTTTGCAGGTGGAGCCTCTGCTTTCTCAGGAGCAGGAACGGGCACCTTCTTCTCAGGCACAGGCTTCTTGGGCACTTCTGGCACTTTAAAGAAATGATTTAGAGGAAAATTTTATACAACATAAATTTTTGAGTCCAAGCATAGTCTCAAAAAGATTAAGATAAGGTAATAAAAATATAACCAAGGTATTTCAAGAAGTATTTTATCCTTAAAATAAAATCTTTTCTTTCCCATAAAGGGATATGAAAGTGTTGGATCTGCACGGAATGGAACCAATTAATTTGTACTCACATGCAAATGTGGAATAAAAAATTTTGCAACACTGCAAGTTCATGTACCTTTGGCAGGTGGAGCTTCCACCTTTTTAGGAACCGGTACAGGCACTTTCTCCTCTGGTACAGGTTTCTTGGGTACTTCAGGAACTTTAAAGATATCAGATAGAGTTAGTGTCACATTTTTTTACCCACAGTTAAGAACCGAGCAATTTCAGGACTTAGTTGAAGCATCATAGATATTCTAACAGTTTCATTTTAAGATTGAACACGATTAACGGCCACAAACAAAGGAATTCACAAAAATAAAAATAAAAAACAATGAAAAAACATAGATTGGTGATAAAGACAACATACAATGCCTGGCAAATGGTGGTTTTTGTGATTTTTGTCCATGTTGGTGTTACAACAAGAATCTATTTTGCACTAAGAAGTTTCCACTAAGGAGGAGGAGCCAAGCCCTAACCATCAGCATGCTTCAACGGCAAAATTTAGAGGTGGATGCATGGTAAACTGCTCCTATCACCAGTTGGGGGAGTCCTTGCCTTGTCATTCATATTGTAAATATCATCATGGGGAAAGAACTGATGCGGCTCATGAAGGTATATTACTTGAGTAAATTATGACATGATTGCTCTGTCGGACGACAAAGACATGTACCTTTAGCTGGCGGAGCCTTCTCTTTTTTAGGAATGGGCACAGGAACTTTCTCCTCTGGCTTCTTAGGAATCTCAGGAACTTTAAAGATATTGTTTATTGGTAAATTGAACTACTAGTAATGACACATCCACACAAAGCACAGTTAACATTTCTAACAACAGAGAGCAACACACACAAGGTTTTGAACTCAGAAGATAGTCCACTATTTCTATGCAGATTAAGGCTCTTATAGGTCCATGATACGAGTGACGGTGTACCTTTGGCTGGTGGGGCTTCCTTCCTTTTGGGAACAGGAACAGGTTTCTTCTCCTCTGGAACAGGTTTCTTGGGTACCTCAGGCACTTTAAAGATATTATTAAGAATTTTGGAAATGTTGCAAAAAGATATAAATGTAAAAAAAAAAAACAACTGCAAAGATCATACTTCAGCATCTAAAAGTGTCTGTTCATCAAATAAGCAGAATTGATCATCTGTGCTAATAAACCCCAAAATCTGACCAAATTAGACACTCATACTCCAAAGATGCTGCTGTGTATCCCTTTGCAGGAGATGTAATCTACCTTTCACAGGAATTACTGGTACCACTTCTTCTTCAGTTATGAGTTGCTCTTCTTCGTGAAAGTACTCTTCTTCTTCATGGATGTACTCTTCTTCTTCTTGGACGTATTCTTCTTCAAGATATTCCTCTACTTGGGTTACAACTTCCTTTTCAAAGGCAATTTCTTCTGGTTCTGGTCTTTTAGGTACTTCTGGCACTTTAAAGATATTATTTTTAGGTTGGACATTTTCCAATTTCTCAACAAAATTAAGACATGTTAGGAACATAACCATTTGTAACAGAAGAAAGAACAGTCTCTCCCTTTCACACACAAGAAATTTGCACATAGAACTGAACATGAATTTCATACCAAAGAAGACAAAAAACACATTAAAAAGAGTGGCATTAAGTACCTTTAACAGGTGCTGCTACTTCTTTTTTAGTAACGAGCACTTTTTCTTCTGTGACAACCCTCTTGGGCTTCATGGGCACTTGAAATATTAAGTATAAGGAAATTTTAATGTAAGAAACAGGACATGAACAATGGTGTGGGAATTGTCTGAGGGAGTGGGGAGTGCTGGGTGGAGGAAGGCAAAGGGGGAAAAATTAGGACAACTTTAATACAATAACTAATAAATATAATTTTTAAAGAAGAGCATAGATAATAGTAAAATGTAGCAAAATAATTAGGGAGGAAAAAAAAACAAAACAGGCCACCCAGCCAGTGCTTGCTTTCTTGTTCTTTAAGCAAACAGAATGATTCTGCAAGTGCCTTTTATGTGAAAGATATTCAATAGTTCATCTATGAAAACTTTATATGTTTCATGGAAACAATTCTGAACCTCACTGGGATAAAAACATACAGAAGTTCTCAAGTAAGTCTGAGGTAGCAGAGCCCAAATGTGAAGTCACGTGTAGTGTTCAGGTATCTCTGCCTGTAGGAAATATCCTTTACTGAAAGCTAAATTCTAGATAAGTATACTTCCTGAAATTGTAGAGAAGTTACTTCACACTTAGTAAAAAGCAGGAGAAAAATTACTAGACACTGAGTTAACTTTTATTTTTAATCTTCAAATGACTTTAGAATGAATAAACAGTTATCAAACTGTAGTAACTGCTGTTATATCATTACATTAATTTAGATAAACGAGGAATGTGCCAAATGGTCACTGACTTGAAATCCAAACATTCTACTTTCTAGGTACTGTAGCCATGTGGCAGGGGCAGCTACTGTATAAAAGGCAGTGGACATATTCTGAAGGAAGTTTTTCTTTTAAAGGTCGCATTGTTGTCTTATACTGTACTGACAGATTTTTACATCCAATATCCTCCAAATGATTAATTTGAAAGACACAAAACAATGAAATAAAGTGAAACATAGCTGCCTTAGTCTCATAAGAGACATTATAAAAGACCCGGACTAGGAAGGAAATTGTTATACCTTTGGCAGCTGGTTCAGTCACTTGCTCTTTTTCACGCTTGGTAATTGAAATGCGGACTTTTTCCTCAACAACTTTCTTTGATTCTTCAGGCACTTTAAAGATATTAATTATTGAAGAGCATTACAATCAACCACATGAATATAGTGTAAATAAAAATACACGAAAACCTGAAATGTAAAAACCAGGACTAGAACAATGCAGTTAGTAAAAGCAAAGAACAGCAGACAAGGCGGTAAGACATGTTTATAGAACATAAGCAACGAAGACATTTTTGGTAGTTATTACTCTGCAAAGTACCTTTGGGTGGTGGAGGTTTGAGTTTCTTAGGAATGGACACTGGTACTTTTTCTTCAGGGACAGCTTTCTTCAGTACTTTAAAATATCAATATTAACAGATTTAAAAACCTGAACCAGATTCCTCAAGAGAAGTAAGAATAAAAACTTAAGAAATACGACGTACAACATAACATTCCCATCAACACATGTGATTTGTACATGTTCACCTCAACAGGTATATATAGGATGACAGACATGTAAGAAAGACAGGTCTCATAGCACTGATAAAGGTTTTTCTCACTCTACCTTTGGTGGGTGGGGCCTTTGGTTTGGAGGGAGCCGGTTCTTCTCGGACAGTCTTTGCGGGGATAGGCTTCTCAGGTTCTTTAAAAGTACATACAGGGTATTTAATGTTAGATTTGAGAGCATTCGTAAAAAATTATTTCTTAAATATACTTAATGAGTTAAAAGAATATTGTCTTTTATCTACAGTGTAGCCATAGCCTCTAGAGGTGAGCGAGAATCAGAGGTCCAAGAAGAGTAAGATCTAAAAGAACTAAACAGCCTTACATGGCCCTTTCCTCCTTCCTACTTATTTCTGTCAGGTCACTGCAACTCTCTTTCACATGATAAAATTCTCACTTCGCTTCAGGTAGACAGAATGGTGGTTAAAGCTTCTACCCATATAATATTGGCTTTTGATGTTACCCTCAAAACTGCACAGAATGACCTCAGAGTTAGGTTTGAAAACACATTAGGTGACAATGCTGACTCACTTCAAAGTTCCGATAGAAACTTATTTTTTGAGTAAAATAAATAAATTCTTGGAACTGAAATTATATGCCTATAAAAACGATCTTCATGAGAAAAAAACAAAGCAGCCTGTTGTAGCCTTCTTATCTGTCTTTACCTCTGAAGGTGTCTTTGTCAAGTTTGATGACGGGAACCCGAGGCTAGCATATTTTCCAATAGCCTACTATGTGTAATCCCAACAAGCTTCAGAATGAGAAATGTTCAGTTTCTGATGATGTATCAGAATGATCATAGGCACTCAGAGATAAATCCCTAACCTTTTTGAGAAAACGAACATAGTGACATTTGCTATTTTGTGTATAGACAAAAATGAGGGGTGGGGGCAATAGGTTATTCCAAACGCCCAATCTAACAGTAACCATAAGATTACCATAGAGATTTTTTTCTAGAACTTATCCAAGAAAAAAATAATTTGAAGTTGCCAAAGAAAGAAAGCAAAGTTCTTTCCAAATTTCTTTGGGCATCCCAAATTGTATCCTGTTCTAATGGAATTTGCATGTATGTAACGTGATTTCAAGTTTGAACTTTTGCTCGTACCTGTGATATATTCTTCCTGTTCTTTCGACTCTTCATAACGTTCAAGCTCCCGTTCCTCATAGTCTTCATACTGGTCGTATTCTTCTGTTGGCTCGTACTCCTCAGTTTCTTCATATTCTTCATATTCTTCGTATTCCTCTTTCCGTTGTACTGAAATAGTTTCTTCTTCTCGGGTATAAGACCATTCTTTTTCTTCTGTTACAGTCACTTCTAGAATAATATTGACAACAGGTAGCATTTTACTCGAAGCTATTTAGAGGTGGGAATGTCAATGTGCTTTTATTTTATTCCCTTATGATGGTCTCATGCCCTGGTTAGGGAGACCCGATTGTCCTTTGCTGATCAAGGCATCACAGAGTGTACCTTTGCTATTCACGAGTTTGGGTGTTAGATTCCCCACCTTTAGTCAATGATAAACCAGTTGGGAATAGGAATCAAACTAGGAGTGAGCAGGCAAAGAGCTGTGTCGTTTCGGGCTCTTCATTTTAGTATTTAGTCAAAGCACATTATACCTTTAGTGGGACGAGGTTCTATTTTTGGAACTTCAATGGATATCTTTTCTTCTTTAACAGCTCTTTTCCTGACTTCAGTCACTTTAAAAAGAGTAATTATTAAAAGTGAGCTGCAAGATTTTGAATAAAATGTGCTAGGAGAAATTGTGTATGAACAGTCCAAGGACAAAGATGACTGTAACCATGCTTGCTGTCCAACTTTTGTATTTAAATAGCGAGGACAATCAATAGATTTGGAAATAAACATGCTCTAAAGTACATATAAATACTGTTTTCTAGTTACTTAATGCTTCGAAGACATTAAGTAACTTCACAAGATAGAATAGTAACTATAAGAGAGTTAAGAAAGGCAACTAGACAACATACACAATGACTATGAAACACCATGACACAAAAACTTGTGTTATATAAACAGTTTCTTCACCTTGGTTATAAGGCGTTTTCATAAGCTCTGCTGGCACAATGTAAAACATTCAAGGTTTTAAAAAATTGCACTTTTGTCAAAGATTGCCACACAAAACAAACATTTCAGCAGGTGCGTGTAGTGTACAGACAAATAAAGACATAATAGCAGACAGATGCATTTTAAGGGAAAGTATCTACACATGTTTGAGGGGAGCTTCACTATTTGTTTTTAGAAAAGAAAGAAGAGAGAGTACTTTCTGGTATCAGGAATGCTTAGTTTTGAAGTGATACGAAATAGCATATGCACATTTATAATGTGTATTTAAGTTTTTTTTCAAGAATCTCACTTCCACTAGATTAGTTTCAATACCTAGGTGCTTATTTTGGTTTCTGAAGAAGCTAGTATACCTTCTGCTGGTGGCGCCTCCTCTTTCTTAGGTTTGAGTCTGAGAACTTTTTCCTCTGGAGCAGCTCTCCTGGACTCCTCGGGCACTTTAAAGACAGATTGCACTTTAAAGAACTGTTTGCCTCATTCAAACCACCAAAAGGCAGTGGTATAAAAGCAACTCAAACAGAAAAGACTTGACATTTTCATTATTTCAAACATAAAACATCACCTATAATAATCACAACAACAAACCCCGTAATCAGCGTATTCGATAAAGAGAGGAGGGTAAGTAAAGTACTGTGTGTGTGGATGTACCTCTGGCTCTCGGAGGCTCCTCCTTTTTAGTTACAGCAACGAGAACTTTTTCTTCCTGGGTAATTTGCATGTGCCTCTCAGTCACTTAAAAGATAATTTTAGGGTTAGGGTGTTATATTCCTTAAAGTGGAATTTAAAAAAAATATCAGCCAGAAAGTACTGTGGTTTTAGAATACAACAATTTACAAGGTACACACGAATAAACTACACATCGAATAAGTAATACTCCACCCGTAGACAAGGCGATAATACACCACTGCCACCAACATACACCAATAACCTCCATATAAAAGATGTGACCCAAAGACAGCAGCAAGAGGACGCAAGACAAGACAAGGTTCTAGCTTTTATGCTGGGGGATTCCGGTTACCTTTGGTAGGGGGAGGCTCTTCTATCTTAGCCACTTTTGGAGGAGCCCTTTTTTCAGGAATTGGTTTCTTTGGCTCTTCTGGCGCTTAAAAGACATCAGGCAACACAGTCAAACATACAATCGGCACACTTATTTTCTTGTTAATGTTATAAAAATTTGAAGACTGTATTAATTTAAAGTTAAAAAAGACAGGTATTACATGAGAATAGAGTAAAGCCCAATATACCTTTAGCTGGTGGCACCTTTTCCTTTTTAGGAACCACGGCAGGAATTTTCTTTTCCAGCGCCATTTTCTTGGGTGCTTCAGGAACTTGAGAAAGATTACGTGTACGGATATTAGTATGAATTACAGAAGAAGAGACTTCGGTGGGGGCAATGAACTCACTTTTTGAAAAAGTCGCACATTTACACAAACATTTATGACTGTACTCAGCAAACATGTTTATACACATGTGCTGACAATAATTTAGGCAGTTAAATTAAAGACATTATTATAGCTATTACGACCAATGGCATCACTTCTTTGCGAGAACTGTACCTTTAGCTGGTGGAGGTTCCTCCACTTTAGCAGGAATTTTTGGTTTGGGTACAATTTTCTTCTCATGCTTCTCAGGCACTTGAAAAGATTATAAAATACATTTGTAGAAATGTCTATATTTCTCTTTAATAAAAATGTAAGGAATCTTTTTACTTAGACATAATATTTCTCAACATTTGTAATACAGACAACTACAAGAGGATAAAAACTCGGACACACAGAGCAAGAACTAATTCAAGAGTCGGTGTACCTTCAGCTGGTTCAGCTTCCACTCTCTTGGAAATAAAGTGCAGCTTTTCTTCTACAACATATTCCTCAGGCTCTTCCATCACTTTAAAGACATCAATTTTAAAGAAGGTAAGCTGCAGTGTCTTTTATGTTAAACTCTGGCTGTAATTTATTGCTCAAAGAGTAATGGAACTAGCAAAAGTTTGATACTTGCCAAATCCCTAATTGTTCCCATTTAAAATACCAATGAAGAACATTTTAATCAATGCATGTGTCTTAATAAAAAGTATGAGAAATAAGTCTCATTAATTTAATTTTCAGGTGTATCATAAAGATAATGGTGACTGTATTTACAGGAAGAACAGGACAAGTACAAGACATAAAAACAATTCTAGTGGCTTTCACGTATTTGAACATAAGTTTAAAAAGAAACAAACCAGAACACTCTACATTCAAAGGCTGTGGGGCAGAAACATATACGTGAGGAATTACAAATGAATTTATATGAAAAGAAAAGACTGGTATCACATATGAAAAACCTAACAAAGACTTGGAAACAAGATCCGCGCCCCCCCCCCAAGTTGTATGGGGACGAGTACCGTGAAAGAGGCAGGCATCTTCATGTGATTTTTGAGCCCATGTGTACAAAGCTAATTATAGCACAGAGAACTGTAGTTACAAACACGTATCTTTACACTTGAAATAAATTTAACAGCTCCCCAGTTTTCCCTAAATTGTTTGGGCTTAATGAAAACATAAGAATCTCATAGAGTGTTTTTCCTTTTAACTAGAGTCTATAGTACTAAAGGAAATTCATAATGGATGCTGTCAAAAACTAAAATCAGATTCATGCAATGTGAACTTCCTTCATCTCCATGCTATGTTTGGTGTCCCCAACATTTCTAGAAGGGATAGGGCCCTCTTTGAATCCATCGGATTCTTGATTTATGCCCCACATCTTGGCCTCTTCCAGGAAACAGAAGAACTGGTAGGCTTCCTCTTGGGGATCATGTCCCATCTTGCTGTTCCAAGTCATTCCATTAAAACTATACGTCTGAATTTCACATTGACTTTTTTTCCAAGCAGAGAAGGGGTGGGGCACCGTTTGTTAGCCAGCGTTGCACTTGAGGGCATCTAAATATACAGTTATATTCATCTTTCATTGGGAAAAGGGTTAATTTGTTAAGAACTTATTGATTTCTGTTTAAAGCAGAGCAACATTAGACCTTTCTTAGGAAAGTTCTTTCAGATATACAGCATTAGCCAGAAGGCTGGACTCGGTCAGTAAACCGAGTGGTGTCTTAATTCATGGAAAGGGTATCCCAGCACTCAAATAAAGCTTCTTCTTCAAGCCTTAAGAAACTATAGAGAACTCACATTCAGTTATGAGAACACCTGAACAACAAGTTAATCTAACCAAAGGTGTTACACAATTGGTTTCTCCATGCAGGGAAGATAGGGAAGCCCTACATGTTCAGTGCTTCGCTCTCAAACATGGTCCTGACTTCTGGAATGTACAAAAGTGCATTCCACTTTTTCTTGTTAATTTAAAAACTGTGAGTCAGGACACATTAATGAATTGTGCTATCAAACTTGTTTTAAGTTACCCGTGTTTTAGACATTAGAGAGCCAAAACGAAGGTTGTGCCAACCCACCATGCTGAAACCAAGTCCTGTCTAATGAAGGACAAATGGGTGTGGAGATACCTGCTCCATTAGTTACCTATTAAGCATGAAGCCTTTTCCCCCTCAAATAGCCACCTTGGGTATTTATTCTAAGTAATGTTCCTGAATCCTGTGTTTTGATGAGAAGATGTATCTAATGAGGCCAGGAGATGTTCGCTAAATTTGTGTGACTTTTTATGAATTTATACACAATCTGTGAAAGAAAACAACTCATCAAGACTCCAGAGGACGTCTAGCTTATCTGAATTGTTTACCTTCATATTCTGTAATCTCTGCTTCCTCCTCCTCCTCTCCTTCTTCTTCTCTATAAACCGAAATGGACACCCTTTCCTCTTCTTCTGAATAACTCCATTTCTCCTCAGCAGATACTTTAAAAGATAAGATTTAATTTACATTCAGCCTCCTAAAATACTGATATAGGCAGGAGTTCCCTACCGATGGATAACAGTTCTTCTGTCTCCTTAGAGTGTGGCTTCACAGTACTTCCTCGTTACAAGAAGGAAAGAGCTGATTTAAGACAAGGGGGAAATACAGCTCAAGACTGAGAAGAGTATTCAAATCATGTCCAAGTGGGGCCGCTTTCACAATGGTCACATTTTCAGTACCCCATTCATTTCCTTAGAATGTTTCGGGGCCAATGGAGACACAGAAGACTCGGTCTCAGAAGGTTACAGGTAGACAGTGATAAGAACAGCTTCTACAGTAAACAATTATATTTGGAAAGAAGAGAAGGCTTTGAGGAGACACGTGCAAACTGGTTTCTCCCCTCACTTCTGATCATATATACCTTCGTGCCGCGTGACTTCCACTCTTTGAGGAACAGCAACGGATAGTTTTTCTTCGGCAACAAGTCGTTTTTCTTCTACGACCATTTTCTTAGAAACTTCAGCTTTAAAAAAGCATTAAAGTTGAAGTTTAAAAGTCAAGAATCTTAACAATTCTCTCAAGAGTTTGGGGAAGATTTGCACAGTACAACATTTTCACCAGCAAAATGGGAAAAACAAATTACATACCACATCATGAGTACATACACACAAAAATTTTATCAGAGGGAAGACAAAGGGTCAGTACAAGATGAACATAAATAGGAAGAAGCAAGAATTCACAGGCTAAAAGATTTTTGTCAGAGGCTTGAGACAAACCCTACCTCGGGGAGGAGGAGCTTTCTTAGCTACAGGAACTGGTATGGAAACTTTCTCCTCAGGGACAGGTTTCTTCGGCAGAGCTGGCACTTTAAAAACATGCGCTTTCAGAATGTCAGTGTTGTCTCATCAAAGCCCAGCACAAAACACAGATATACACCCACAGTGCACTCATATCACAAAACTAACAAAATCATTGTTTGCCTTTAATCGTAACAGTCTAAAGATGGTTCTTGGAAAGGTGGAGAGACAATACCTTTTGGGGGAGGAGCTTCTTCCACTTTCCGAGGAATAGGTCTTTTTTCTTCGGGAACTTTCTTCTTTGGTATATCTGGCACTTAAAGGATAGTATTTGATTTTAAAATTCTTAGGAAGGCAAAATAAATGAGCAACATAGAACTGGCAGACCCATTAAAGAAGACATGCAATTAAAGAAGCTTGAAGGAAAGACAGGTTATTTCATGGAGATAGGATTAAGTACCTGCTGGTGGTGGAGATTCCTCTCTTTGAGTAACAATGGTTATTTTTTCTTCTGTGACAACCCTCTTCTGTACTTCAGGAACTTGAAAAGACAGTAATTTTGAGAATTGACTTTACATTTTCCAAAGTAGCTAATGTACAGTTATATTTTAAGAAAGTAGGCAGGTGGACAGACACACTTGTTGAAATCTCACTCACACCATAAAACATTCATTTTGAATTTAACTAACTAAACTGACAGATAATTAAACACAAATTTTTTTTTTTACTCAAGACATATACTTCTTTACTAAGTAAGTCACTGTACCTTCAGCTGGTGGAGCTTCCTTTTTCTTTTCAACAGGGACAGGAATCTTTTCTTCAGGGACAGGTTTCTTTGGCACCCCTGGGACTTAAAGTTTTTAAAACAGAATGTTAGTTCAGGTATTTATCGCTTTTATGAATGGACATAGGCACATACAGAATTCTTTATGTAGTTCATTAATGTTATTTTGGATTTTCTGTGCTGTGGCAAAAAAAACACAACATAATATTTAAACTATAATGTTATAAAGGTCACAACACGATAACTGTCCCAAGAGATGTTACAAAGGCATTTAGGCAATTAAAAACAAGTTAAATACTCAGAAGGATGTGTGCAGAAATTGTTCTTTCTTTAGATATTGATATGCTTTATATAAAAACACATTTTTCAGTAATCATAGTGTTAATATAGTATATAAAAATTTCTTTATGCTTTGTAGTGAGAAATGGAATTCATATGACCATGGGTTTAATTTTTCTAAGACTATTTTAGACCAAGACTGAGAACTCTTTAGAATAGTTGTATCTATGTGTTACTTTTTCCCTCTTTTCTCTTCTGATTTTTTTCGGTGCCCTAGCAATATATACAAAACTCAGGAAACACTGTTATTCTAGAGTAGGCCTCTCAGTCTGATAGCCATGTGTCAATGGTTTGGGAGAGGTCTATGTACAACATTTTGTGGGTACGTGTATATGTGCTTTTCTCTAAGAGGCTCAATAGCTTTGAGCAGAGTCTCCGAGCCAACAAAGGTTTACAATGGGTTTTGTTTATCTACTTTAAATGTTGATGATGTTGAATTTTTAATTGACAGATATATTTTAATATCCTGCATTATTTGCAATAATTATTTCCATTTAAATAAGATATGGACAGTTTTTGTGAAGCCCTGTATCTCCACACTTGCATTTGTAATAGCTTGATGCAGTTATACAGATATACATTTATGTATGTATGAATTACATTATATATACATGGGATGTTTATACATAGATGTATATGTCACTGTGTGTATTTGGTTATTTAGAAGCAGATGCCTCCCTGTCTCCTTCAGGAGTGATCAGCGGCTTTGGTATTACTATTGATTGTAGTAATATCACTTTTCTCATTATAATCATTATGTTTAATTTTCATATAATCATTGTGTTTTAATGATTATATCATCAGAAATCATTCCTTAAAAATCACTCGATTAAAAAAAGTCTCAGAATTCTGAAGAGCCCAGAGTTTAAGAAAGAGAGACGCAGATTTGATTTAGGAAGAAAATGGAAACACTGGAAAGTCGGGTAAATGGGAACTATTTAAAATGTATGACTTCAGTAAGCTTGGTTTCTCCTAAATTAGGTGATTTATTGAATCTCTCTATAATTAGCCAGATGTGTGCAGTTTGTAGATCCACTCCCTCCCTAAAGTACTGTCTTTTATCACCAAAAACCAAACCAAAAAACAAAACAAAACAACGAAACAAACAAACACCAAATCCAGAAAACTACAGCGTGGGATTAACACATTTGAAGCTGAGCATGCCTATACAAAAGGTCCCCTGACTAGAGAGTTAGATAATTACAACATTTATGACAAATATTGATGTTCAATTAATTTCTCAAGAAACATGGTGAACGTAAAAATAAAAAATCAATGTTTCCAACTATTGAAGATGCGGCATCGCTGCCTTTTCAGAAGAGTGGCAGTCACCAGCAGCACCGTGTACATTTTTATCGAGTTAACATTCAGTTCTGCCAAACGTGCTACAGTTGTCAGCCTTTGTAGCTTGTCAAAGCTCACAAAAGCTTTTTGTATCAAGAAAAGTCACATATATGAGGAGTAAAATTTTTTCCTAGAAACATGCCTGTAGGAAATGAGTTTCATAAATATTTCTTCTTTCTCTAAGAGAGGAAAGATATTAAAAATTTAAGATAGCAGTCTGACATAGTAGTTACTTCTTTTAATAATACTTTTTCGTGGTACCTTTGGAATGTTCAATATCACAAAAAATGTGTGTCGAGAGCATGACCCCCGCAGCTGACAAACAAATGAAAAACGCATGGGGCATGTAAGAGACATACGATAGAAAGCACAATACGCATAAAGACCACATAAAGCAAGGGACTTGCATTTGGGGCAAAGGGCTACCCATGATCAGTCTGGTGTACCTTTTGGGGGGGCAGCAGGTTCTTTCTTGGGTACAGGAACTGGTTTTTTCTCCTCTGGCACAGGTTTCTTGGGAACTTCAGGAACTTTAAAGACACCATTGTTGAAAAAAATGTTGAGAATTTCTAGTTTCCTTCTGAGACATTTAAGATTATATTAAAGCATAAATCCTCAGTAAGAGTGTAAGAATTTAGGAAGTAATTTTATAGGCTCTACTTGTGAGGTAAATGTATGCCAAATACATCAATATCATAGAGACATTACACATATTACATGAAGCTGACAAAGACCAAATTAGCATAGTCAGGAGTCTAAAAATGTTACTGCTACTTATTTGACTACAAATTAATGAGATCAACACACACAGAATTAAACATATTACAGATGTTTTACAGATGCTCTCGTGTTAATATACAAATCCCATAGAAAAAGATACAAGAAGACAGACACTAAGAAATTTTTTTCAAAAATATTATTCTACCTTTGGTTGGTGGGGGCTCCACCTTTTTAGGGATGGGAACAGGAACCACTTCTTCTGGGACTGTTTTCTTAGGTGGCTTAGGGACTTTAAAAATAAATGCACCGATTTTGAGCAATTGTGCATTTTGACAAGGCATACATTGTGGCAAGATTCAGAATTAAAATAAAGAGTAGACATTTCTGTTTTATACCAATTGAACTCAAGAAAATTGTGTTGAAATGAGGATAAAGGGAAATGAGTCAATGACAAACTAGGACACATTGTGACTGTTATTCACCTTGAACTACAGAAGTCTCACTTTCCTGGGAACAGGTAGCAGCACCCTTTCCTCAGTGGTGCCAGAACCGGTTCCTCAGACACTAATTTTAGAAACTTAACTTTTATAAAGCAGCTGCATTAGAACAAGTGCGTTAGATGATCTTAAACAGTTTTAGGACCCTAAATGTTTAACACTTTGACTGGGGCAGGGTTGGGGGAGTGATGGGGCCTTAATCTGTAGCTGCTGCCAATTTCTAAGTCCCAATATCCATGGTGGTATAAACTTTCCCACCTTGGCTACCAACTATGACATTGTCGTGGCGTTGGGAAGAGATGCGCAGTGGCACACCATTGTCCAGTGTTTCCGCCACACAGATACAACAGACATAAACAACCTTAGAAATATATATAATAGTAAAGGGCAGTAAAGTAGGGAGTATTTACTGTTGAGTATTTATTACCATAGTTTATTAAATTTATTTTTTTCCATAGTTTTAAAAAATATAATTTATTTAGTTGTAAGTTTATATAATTTTCTTTAGGTCAAGGAGGTATTAAACACTGGGTAGCAAAATTCCTGGTAATTTAACCATCCGCTCTGGCAAGGTGGTATTTCCAAATAGCTGGTCACTAGACTGTAAACTCCCTGAAGTAGTGAACAGGGCCTCTAGTAACTTTCGTTCCTCTCTCCTGCACCCTTCTCATGGTCTTCCCATCCTCCTATGATGTCCTTTGTACATAGTGACTGTAGGTCTCCTGACTGTGTGACAAAACCAACATACTGAGATATTTACTATGGAATTTTAAAAAGATTTTAGAAACTTAGAATGGATCATTAATACCTTTTGGTGGAGGTTCGATCTCTTTGGAAACAGCAACATGAATTTTCTCTTCGGTAACAGTTTTCTTTTGTACCTCAGGGACTTGAAAAAATGTACATTTTAATTACTGGAATGCCATATTGTGGGTGGTAATTGTAATTTACACAGAACATTGAAATAAAAATTAAAACAGGGAGAAATGTGAAATGAAAAAAATGACAGAGAATTACAAGGAGACAGAGATTACCTACATTACCACGAGAAAGATAAGAAGAGAGAGAAAATCCATCTAAAGCCCTTCTATTTGAGCCCCCAAATTCAAATTTGCCTTATACCTGTTACTGACACCTCCTCCTCTGTGTGAGAAGCAAAGAACATCTTTTCTTCTGAAATAACCATCTTCTTTGTATGCACAGCTGGTACTTTAAAAAGAGTATTTCACATTAGTATTTCTTTTTCTACAACAAGACCTCAGATCAAATACACTATATTTAAGAGTTTAGACACAGAATGAGTGGGTTAATATGATAGCTTGAGAACAGATTCAGTATTGACGAGAAAACAAATCATGTTTAATCTACAAGGACAAACAACCCATTCAGCTTTTATCAAACATTATTAAATGGGAATCAAATAGACACAACTTCTTCACATGTTATATGGTGCTTTTTCAAATGTTAGGGTCCATTTATATAAATGAGAGGCTGGGAAATATTTTATGCACGGAATGCATTGCATAGTAAAGTTAGAAGCCTATTCACTAAGCATAGAACCTTCCTTAACAATTATGTAATTTCAAAGCAAAACTAGAAACAAAGATAATGTTATTATGTACTTAAATAATACATATGGGCAACTCAGCATAAAATGGATATAAGAATGCCTTCATTTTGGTGGTTTCAGATTTGTGAATTGCTTAGCAATATATGCACACATATCCATACACATTAAAAAATGATTAAACCTTGTCGCTGAAAGACAAAGATATATACCTTTCACTTCAACAACTTCTTCCTGCACTGGAGTCCGAGAAGGTTTTTGTGGAGCAATCTTCTTGGAAACTTCGGGTACTTAAAAAATATGTCACAAGTATATTTGTATTGTGAAGAATAAGGCTTTGCACACAATTTTGAAATATCTTAGTTTAAAGGACTATGTAAATAACTAATGTGAATATATATATCAGTAAACAGGCTATTCGTGTACATGATACTAGAAATGTTTTAAATGATAATACCTTTGGTGACTTGAACTGTTTCTTCCTCCATTCTTCGAGAAGTCTTTTCAATTTTTTCAACTACTGGCTTCTTTACAACTGTAAGTATTTTAAAGAAATCGTAGTACTTTTAGAATTTCTATTAAAATAGTTTTGCACGCTCTCTCTCTCTATGCATAATATGTGTGTATTTTTTTTTTTTATTTAGAAAGAGACACGTTTGGTGCTCTGAACTTTAAGTACAAGTTTCTGTACTTAAAGTATTTGGGTTATATTTTATTTTATATTCACCATAACAATCTTTTTATTATTAAATTTTTTCATTAAATGAAATATATTCATAGAAGAAATTCACTGGTACAGTAAAGCTTAGAGAAGAAGTTGTGCCTATTGGATTGAACTGGTGATTTATACATCTCTGCCAAACAAGCCATGGTAATGATGTTGATGCTCTGATCTATTGACATAAGTCCAATTACATACCTTTAGGAGGTGGCGCTTTTTTCTTCTCAGGTGGCTTTTCTGGAATTTTTCTCTCATGTGATTCTTTAACAAAAACACAGCATAAGAAGAGTTACTTAAATAGGTTAAGTTCGAATAGGTTGTTTAAATTACAAACGAAATGTTAAAAATAACATATAACTGTGTATTGTAGTTTGTGTCGTTATTGCTAATGTGACTCCTCACGCTGTGTTTGCAAGCAGCGTCAAACCGATGCAGCGAGGCGGCGAAAATAAAACTTGAGCTTCTGCCTTACAAAACAGCACTTGGAATTTAACCTCGGCGGTACGACGAAATGATTCATCTTACGATGTCAAAGCATGAAAATAACTGAAGAAAACAGCTCTTTAAAAAACCGTTTCTAAAGATTTCTAACCTTGAAAATGGAAGTGATCATTTTATCTGTATCCATTGCTAATCAGGTTAATAACACTGAAAATATATTGAGCTGAGCAAAAGTAGAAAAATCACCCAGTTAATACATACCTTCATAAACCTCCTTTTGAACTTGAATTACTTCTGTTTCTCTGTAAGTCTCCTCCCACTCTTCCTCCCCTTCATCATAACCTTCTTCCCTTTCGTAGTATTCTTGCCCTTCTTCAATATCTTCTTCCCACTCTTCGTGAACTTCCCTTTTAGCTTCTACCTTGGTCTCTTCATAGTCTTCATCTGGTTCTTCATAATAAGGTTCTTCCAACGGCTCTGTATATGGTTCCACTTCCAGCTCGTCATAAGGTTCTTCCAAAGATTCTATGAAAAGTTTCCTTTCCTCGTAGACTTGCTTTTTCTCATACACAGCTTCCTTTTCTTTCTGAACCTCTTTCTTTCTAGTTATGGTTGTTATTTTTACTTCTTCAGCCTTGGAGGATACATCCATAATTTCGGGAGCTAAAAGAAAGAAAGAAAGAAAGAAAGAAAGAAAGAAAGAAAGAAAGAAAGAAAGAAAGAAAGAAAGAAAGAAAGAAAGAAAGATATTAGCCAGTCAATGATATCCACACAATTACTTTACTAAATGAAAGTCTAGTATTACATTGGTATCATATTGATAATTCATGTTTTCTCTGTGTGGGTTTCATTTAAACTTTTATTGACTATTGAATACTATCAGGAGTATTGAGATACACTCTACTCTTAATCTGAGGACTTGTCCAGTGTGAACAAAACGCCATTCAGTAAATATTATCAAAGGGATACATCTTCAGTTGTTTTATGGGAGCTCCATTTGTAAAACCCTTGGTTTCTTCCCATAAAATATTTTAATATTTAATCATTTTATGGCATTTATATTTAATGTTTCTGCAGTTAGCCTCTATTTAAATTTCTAACTTTCAAAAGCATTTCTAATTTTAAAGCTACGTTTTTGACTTTTGAATATGACCCTTTGGTCAGTTTGATAAATATTAAAAGTTTTGTAACCAAATCCATCAGTTGCTTTTATACAACAACTCCAAGGCTAATGTTATTTATATGATCCTGAATGTTTGTGCTAGCTACAATCAAAACAGTAAGAGATGACCCTCCCCTGCCCCTTCCAGCCCTCGCCACTTGCTTGTCTGTGTCCATTGCACTGGGGCTGCATGAAAACCTGTCTGGGTTTACTTTCCTGGGATTGGAGCAATCTGAAGTAGCCATCGTTTCTAATAATAGTTTTAATATAGTGAAGAAAAGTCTACAACTTTACAACAAGCTGGAAGCCTAATACGTAAACATAAGAATACATTGCAGAGATGCCAATATCAGAAGTAAATAGAATAAAATTATGTAATAATTGTTTAACTTACCTTTTGCTGGAGTTAAGACAGTGGGAGGTGGGGGCTTCTCAACAACCTCTGGGACTTTAAAAACATAAAATACATGTTTATTTTTAGATCATACATTTTTAACGCATACTAATCCTGTGCACCTTTGTCGCTCATTTGTGCATAACCTGTGACTGCTAGTAGTAGACCAAATGATTTCATAATTTTCAAATTCAGCTCACCAGAAATTCTATGCAGTGTCATATTAATGAAAATTCTGGAAATCTGAAGTTTTATTCTAGTTTAGATTAATTTAAAATAATTTAAGTTAACATGAAACATGAAAATATTCAATCTGTCTAATGCTAAGAATTAGTGCATGTTTATTTTTTCTCATAACTGTAAAGTTCAGGAAATAGACATGCTTTTTCAGCTTTCTTTTATTCCATAATATTTCACAAATGACCACTGAGAAAAAAGTCGCAGCGAATGGTACCTCATGCTCCTGGATCCTCCTTCTTTCAGGAGGTTGCTATATTCTAATCTTAGTCCAATGAGTGAATAAATTTACCCAAATGGGTAAATAAATTTGCCTATTTGCCTAAATTTAGTTCTCTTATTTCCTAAAAACATTCCAGGATATAATAAAAGTTCAAATAATGAATTGATCCCCTTTTGAAAAAGTTTTTTTTGCTTTTTATTTTTCCCCTTGCACATACTGACATTTACTTAGACGGATCAAGAAGGATGCTGAGTTGGGCTGGAGCAGCCACCTGAAATTTGCATTGGCCCTTCATCTTTTATTGGTGTGACTTGATCAAGACCAGCTATTGGACTAGAGGGCAGTGCCTTCTTTATATCACCATCCAGAGATAACAAGGATTCTCTGGTGTTGCCATTGGGTGTCATGGGCAGACACAGGCACAGGAGGACAGGGGAGAAAAAAGAAAGGTGAGAAAGAGAAGGAGAAAGAGAAAGTGGGGACTGAGTCAAAGAAGAGGGTGAGAGTAAATAGAGGAAGAGATATCATTTTGTAAATTCAAACTCTTACCTTCTCCCACCCTCCCCTATATGGGATTTCAAATTTTTAACCAGGAGAAAAGCAGCAAGAAAGCATTTTGATTAATTAGTTATAATACCTTTAGGTGATGGTGCCTCTTCTTTGGGTTTGGCAACAACTTTTTTGGTATCTTTCTTCACAGCTTTTTTGGTCACTAAAAACATAAGATGTCAGATGTAAATAACCAAAATGTTTTCAGGAAACTAGGAGGTTTATAAAGAATTTTTAAAAATACATTTGTATGTTAACAAGGGACTGTGCTCATTATTGCAAGATAATTATTTCAGAAGATCTTGGACTAGAATGCAGAAACATTTTTGGAAGGGAGATATGTAGGGTGATCTTACATCTTCACTGATTTTTATGCCTGCTTAAAGTTTTCAAAACATTAAGAATGAACCCTTAGGTTAGATATTATACATAGAAATGGTGCACATTTTCATCTTTGTTTCATGTCGGTAAGAACACTTTAACTTTGTCAACGGAAGAAGAATAATGTGAATTGGTAAAATTAAAATCTTATCTATGATACATTGTGGAAGTTTTCTTTTGTTGTTGCTGATGTTATAGCTTGATCCTGGCCCCAAATGTAACCTGATTATGGCTCCTAGTATTCATGAATAAATAACACTGTTTTCAATTTTTTAAATATGATATAATTTCTCAAATTTCCCAGTGGGCACTTAAACTTAGCTATGTTGACACTAACACTCAAAGAATAAATAATTTATTAAGATGAATTCTTATTCCTGATAACAAATATAAATGGAAATATAATTTATGATTTTTGACTTTCGTTCCTTTCTGCTGTCAGAATTAGATGAAATATATTTGACTACATTCATATAAATTATAAAAATACTTTCTGTTGGTATTGAGATTGTATTAGTTACAAAACTGGCAGGTTTTTGTTTTTTTTTAAACTACATTTCTCCTGAGCAAGGCTGAAAAACAGTTGAAACTTTAACACCGATTGTAGCGGACAGTATGGGACAGTATGTCAAACCCTGGAAACTATAGCAGTGGTGGCTTGGCTATGAAAAAAATGTGACTTGGACATGCAGAAATTCTCCTGATGATTCTGGGAAAATTTTTCCAGCAATTCTGAGCTCCCCAAAACTCTAGCAAGTCCCAGAGAGTCTATTGACTAATTTAGATCAGCAATTTTGGGGCACAACCACCACTTATTGAAATATTCCAGAGTGATTTCCTGGCAACTCCAGGGTTCCTCATGGGTGGTGAGCTCACTCCGTAGCTTTAAAAAAATCAAATGTTATTAAAGATATTTTAAATTATATTTTTGTAAACAAAATAGTAAATTTAAAGAGCATTGAACACTGTGAGAAAACACAAACTATAATTTGCCACTTGACTATAAACTAATATGATTTATTTCCATAAGCTTCATTAGAACATGACTGCATTATTTTATTATTGATATGTAGTAGAAAAATATGAACTGTGAAATCAATTTGCCATTAATGTTTAAGTAATTCCATTAAAATAAAGTATTTTAATATTAAGTATTGTTGTTGGTTTGTCTGGCAATTTTCAGACTGTATGCCTATGTCTTATACATTTATATTTACCTTAAATAATTTACATTTGAAAGGCAATTCAACCTGTTGACCACTAGAGGGCAAATATGTTGCATTAAACAACATTTTCCAAGTGCAAGAGTTAAATTCTGCATTTTTGACATTTAGGTAGAGAACACACAGTACCTTCAATACGTTTCGCTGGTGGTTTCTTTTCTTCAGGTGATGGTACCAACAGAGGGACAGGAGGAGCAACCATAGGAGGGATTTCTGGAAAAAAAGCCGCCATCAGTTATGTGATTTGGTTTCCTATTTTCTGTGAAGCATTAATAGAGTCTTACGAATTTCTTTCTGTATTTCAAAGGTGTTATAGTACCAATTCATCAATCAGTTAAAACAAAAATAACATTTATAACTATCATACTCTTTTGCTTTGATTTTTTAATGGCACAATGAAGAACACAACAGGAAAGAAACTGCTCTGGCTCCCGACTGTGGTTTTGCATGGGTAATTTCCTAGCGTGAGATGCTGCTGCCCCAAGCCCAGGTGGTCTGGCCCTGGGTCTCACCTTCCGGTGGCACCGCTCTGATAGGCATGGTGGGGATTGGAACTCTGGAGTCAGGAATATCTGAAAAGGGACATTTAATGATAAGCATGATGGACTGAAAACACAGATATTTATTAGACAACTAAGATGTGTTTGGTCATTAGGCATTTCCAACATCAGAACCTAACATACAGACACCAACCATACAGCAAATTTTATACGCAACCACACAGGCAAGTTCATTCCCTGTGAAAATTTTTGTTCTATGGGCCTACCGGTTGGCACAATCCCAGATATCAGTTAAATGGGACCTTATTATCTCAAATTTCCCATATTCTCAAAGCCTAACATTTGTATTATTTTCCTGAAAAATGTTCTACTAAAAAAAAAAGATAATATTTTTAGACATGTTAGTTTGACTTCTTCATTTACAAAATTACACTGAATGTATTGTAAGGAAGCATTGATTTTTTTTTTTTTCTAAAACTTACCAGGAGGCTTCATCTCCAGTTTGATTTCTGCAAAGGAAAAAAAAATAACAGTTTTACATTTAGAACGGCCTCGTCAGGCTGCTTTGTTTCGAAGACCGCAGTGTGGCTTTCATGCAGTGACCCCTGACCTTTGGTCGTTAAGTACAGCTCCGCTGTGCTTCTTGCTTCTCCTCTTGGCTCCAGTCGGGCAATTACGGAATAGACGCCTGAGGAAAAGAATTATCGAACTTTTGTTTTCTGATATATTTGCAAATAATGCTTTTTTATATAGATATAGTAAGTATTATTTGTACCTCTCTTTCCTAAAAAACTATTCTATATAGAACTTCAGAGTGTATAAAACAGGATATAAAATAGGGTAGAAATATATAACAGGGACACCGTCAATTAAATTACCTTCATCATCTGGGGTCACATTGTGGATGGTCATATAGTGGCAGCGACCATCATTCCTGAAGTTGTATTTCTGGCTCTCAGTCAGTTCTGTTGGTCCTTTGTACCATGTTACAATGGCATCATCAAAGGATACCTCGCACTCAAAGGTGGCAGACTGATGCTCGCTTACCACAATGTTCTGTATGCGCTTTGTAAACTGAATTGGTTCGGCTGTGAATGTAGAAAGAGAGTCACAGTTAGACTGTATAGGAAGAAATTTCTTTCACTGTGCTTTCCCCTCAGATATCTAAAGACTCCATCTTTTCATCCAATGGGAAGATAGCAGAAAAAATGCTGAAAATACACCACAAGAAGATAATGCACTTCCTTGTATTAGAAACAACAAAAAAATTATACAAATACTTAAATGTATTCCTATAGGATCATTATAGAAAAGTATAAAGTCCCTGAAAGTTCTTAAAGTGTTTATGTGAAGGCAATAGTCGAGGGTGCTTGCAACCCAGAAGTAAAATTACACTTTAAAAATGTTAGTGAAATGGGAGGTTCAAAATAAAGGAGACATAAACTTAATTTTACTCTATAATTTATTCTTTGAAATTCTTTCTTCTGTAAAATTATTTTGCTATTCGGGATCTAGGATATTTATTATTTGACAGGTAAAACTTTTTTTGTGAAATGATTTCAAATTCAATAAGCAATCTGTGCTCCTAAATTTTGGGAGTTTATTTTTAAGAGTCCTGCAGCCTGCTTTGTAAGCACCTGCAGGCACGCCCTAAGGGGCCACACCGCTGAGCACCTTGCGGGTACTTAGGAGGAGAACGGGCTGGAGTGGAGGGGCCTCCTACCAAATTCCTTCTGGAAGTCCATAGTTCAGTGTCTAACAGCATCACGAACATCTCAGATGCCATATGTACCCTGGTGAGCTTTTATTTGGCAGGATCAGAGCAAAAAAAAAAAAAATTTTTTTTTAAATGCCAAGTGGTTTCAGCTGGATCTTTTAAAGTGAAAACCATTTGAAAAATTTTGAACTTTACAATCAGGCATCAGTATTCATTGTAAAGCAAGTCAGGGAAGTTGCAATGCTTATGTGTTTAAGTCATACAGTCATAGTTCAGCAACTATAAATGGGCATCAAAAACTGGACTGGAAGTAGGTGCCATCACCATAGTAAAAATGTTGCCCACTACTGTCCAAAGGTGGTCAGGCAACGCAAACAATCAAAGTATTTGTAAATGAACACTTATGCTCCTAAATCTTGAGATTTCACTTTATTTCAGAGATTCATAAGGTTGGAATATGACACTCACATGGAATAACGATTTTTGAAAAATAGCTGTTTAGCACACAGCATATATTCTGTTAATTTTACCTACAAAGTTTCATACAGATTGAGTCTAATTGATTCCTATAAATAAAATATCGACTCCTAGCCAAGATCTTCTGGAGATACAGCCATGAAATCTGGTCCTTTCCAAGATTTCTTTCAGGGAATCAGATTCACAGATGTGAAAATTACGGGATTTAGTAGAATTGCAAAGATTTATTGAATTTAGGAGACTTATGGAATTTAACAGAAATAACTGTTAGAAAATCATATCTTTGTTTAGACTGAAGTCTGCTTCTGGTCAGAAAGAACTATGCAGAGGCATTGGCACTTATGTGAACATTTCCCTTTGGATGTTGAATGAATTTTGAGATGTGAATAAATGCTCTGAGCATTTGTGCTGGGAAATGGGAACACACCTGCACTCTGGGGCAGGCTTGATGGTGGGGTGCAGGGACCCTGCCCACCGCTTGCCAGTGACGTGTGCCGTGATAGCTCCAGCCACAGTCTTTCACCCACCTTCAATCCTGAGCTCTGCTGAAGTTTCAAGGTCTTTGTATTTGCAGGTGTATTGCCCCTGGTCTTCTGCTCGAACATCTGCAATGGTCAGTTTATGGACTTTGTGTTCCACTTCTGTTTTATGTCTACCTTGGGGCTTAAGGATTCTGCCATTTCTGAACCATTCCGATTTTACATTTGGCACAGAAAACTGGCATGTCATGGTGCAAGTCTGGCCTTCTTTCAAAGTAACATCCTGTAGATGCCGTTCCCAAGCAGGTTCTGTTGGTATCACATGGGACACATTTTGTTTAATATCACAGGCAGGTGTGCTCAACGGTCAATTAATCTCACAGATTTAAGAAAAAAAAATAAAACTCTGCTTACCAATCACAGTTAGCTTAGCACTAGCGATGTGTGGGCCACACACCAATCTATAATTTCCCTGATCTTTAAGTTGACAGTTTTTGACTCTGAGTGTATGTCGATCACCATCGATGCTTATTTCAAATTTATCACTGGGTTCCAGTTTTACAGTCCCTTTGTACCATGAAAGCTTGATTTCTGGATAATTAATCTTAATGTCAATTTCAAACACAGCATCACTATCTTTCAAAACTGTCTGATTTTCAATATCCTTGATCAGAGTGACAGGCTAGGAGAATAAAGAATTAAAATGCATTAGTCATTCCTTCCCTTATAATTCCCAATAATAATAATTTATTCCCTTTATTACTAGCATCCCTCATTTTACCTCTGTCTGTGACAGCCTTTGCTGAATAAATGACACAAGTTCTTCAAATTCCTTTTCTTCTTTCTCTGACTTCTCTATTTCCTCAATTTCCTGAGAAGAAAAAAAGAGATAAATGTTATGTATGAAATAAAATTTGAATTAGAGGATACATGATTATATTCATCTTCCATTCTCAATGCTTCTTAGGTTATATCAAATGACCTTAAAAAACTGTAGGGTTCTGGAAATTCAAAAGGTATATGTTAGAGGTTTCAAATGTGAATTTTTAAAGATGATGCTATATACAAAAGATCATACCAATCTATGTGTCTCTTCTTCTTGACTTTGCTTTAGCAGTTCAAATGCTTGAAGAAGACCGCGGAAGTCAGTGATTCCATACATGCGGGCATATTTTTCATATTCTTTAGGATCAACATTTTTGAGGAGTTCCATGATATCAATTTCCTCTTCTTCCCCAGAACCCCTCTTTAAGGTTGGAGCCCTAAGTCAAGATAAGAAATAAACATAAATCACCTGTCTTCCACTTATTTTGAATTGTCTACCATCATTCCAAGGTTATAAATGTCCTTACAAGATTCTTTTTCTCACAAAGGAGTAGTTCTTTGTCTTTTATTCAAGAAATATTAACTTTATCATGTTAACTGTGAAACAATAAAAAATGTGAGTGTGGAGATGGAGTAGACAAAGATCAGATAATTGTTTTATAAAGTACAGAATTTTGATCAAAGAGTTTTAAAAGGGAAAGAACAGCAAAAATATTTTTGTGAATTTTACAACCAAAGAACCTAATGAAAGAATTACAAGGAAAAATAATAATAGCAATGGAAAGCATGAATAAGGGATAAATATCATATGTCATGGGAAGGATGCATGGAAATTAAATGTTGATTTAATTGTGTTGAAATTATTGGTAATTATAAAAATGTTTAAAATAGTTGATCTAGAAAATGTTTCAGAGCTTGAGAAATCACACATGCAAACAAAAATGTCTTTCCTAGACACCCACACATGTTTTTATATATGCCATTTCTTTTGCTTAAAATGTTAATTAAAATTTATCTTAATCTCAAACCTTTCTCATGATTATTCAGAAATTGAGCTTAATGAACCACAAACTTCCACCCAAATTTTGTGCATTTGCTTATCTTTTTTCTGTGAAAATGTCTGTGTGCTTGTGTTCTTTCACAATCTGAATCTTGGAGGGGATGGCCCATGCCTTTTGAGAGATCTCTTTTGTGAGTGGAAAATTAATGTTTTTTTAAACTGAACTTACTTTTTCAGCATTGCTCTAAGGTCTCCTTCAATTTTCTCTTGTTTCTTCCTTTCATCCACTTGGAGGTTAACGTTGCTTTCAATTTCACCATGTTTGTTAAATGCGACACATCGGTATAAACCAGAATCAGTTTTTGTGGTGTCTTTAATCTCCAGCTTTGCTTCATCGCCTTTCTGTTGGATAGAAATGCGACCTCCTTGGTTCAGTTGTCTCCATTTCCCTTTCGTCCATTTAACATTAGGGAGTGGATCGCCACCAACTTTTGCAATGAATGTTGCAGTGGTTTCTAAGGAATAATGAAAACAGAGGAATAAAAAAGTTAATTTTCCAAAATGAGCTCTTCCAAAATTAAATCAGTAGTAAAATGTACAAGCCAGATGAAGAGGTACTTTTCGTGAAGTACTTACTTTCCACAACTCTGATACTCTGAGGTTCTGATACGAAGAAGAGTTTCCCGTCTACTGCTGCTTTCTTAGCGGCTGGGGCGGCAGCTGCTTTGTCTAAAAAACACATTTACATGTTTTGTTATCACAATTACCTTTAGACTGAATAAATAATTGTTTTTGTAAAATCAGTTTTAAGAGTTTGGCAGGGCTAAAAATACCATGCATTCTAGGACTCACTATACATGAAAGTGGACTACGGAAGATGAAGCAGTATCATATACCTTTATAACTAGTTGTAGCTGTCACATGTAGTTGAACTACAATCATATTAGTAGTATCAAATCTTATATTTCTGCCCTGGCTGGTGTAGTTCAGTGGATTGAGCGTCGGCCTATGAACCAAAGGTCGCCGGTTCTATTTCCCAGTCAGGGGACATGCCTGGGTTGCGGGCCAGGTCCCCAATAGGGGAGCGTGAGAGGCAACCACACACTGATATTTCTCTCACTCTCTTTCTCCCTCCCTTCCTCTCTGTCTAAAAACAAAATAAATAAAATCTTAAAAAAAAAAAAACACTTATACTCTAGACTTGGCTTTATTATATAATTTCTGCTAGGGCTATGACACCAGGCTACCTTATGTCACATTATTATAGTATTCTTTTGGCACTTCACTTAATTTTACCCTCTTGTATATGGTGAAAGAGGTTCAAGAATATGATGGTGAACTTGGGGTAATTTCGGACAATTTTTTATAGAAATTATTTCCATTAAATTACCTAATACTTCAGTTATAATAAGGAGGCTATAAATTGCAAATGAGCAATAACTGATGTTTCTGAAAATCTAATTCTATTCTTATTTAAACTGTAAAAAAATGAATATAAGTGGTCATAGGCTTAATCCAAATAATACTTTTAAGGCACCTGTACCTTTAATGGTCACTTTTGATTTGGAAGTGTCACTGCCAGCCACATTTGAGGCTTTACACACATAGTCTCCCGAATCTGCTTTAGCTACATCCTTGAGTTCCAGCACAGCGGTCCCATTAGCAAAGCTGTAGCTGCATCTGTCCGAGGCCTTTATTTCCCTGCCAGCCTTCAACCACTGGATCCTGATTGGCTCTGAACCCTGGACATGGCAGCTGAGTTGCACGAATTCTCCTTCACTCACTGTGACTGGACTAAGGTGCTGATCAAACACAGGTGGCTTCTTAGGTTCTGGAATTAAAAAGGCATTTTTAAACATAAAATGAAAAGGAACACAAAAGGAACGTAAAGGCAAGCAAGTATTAAATTCCAGAAAAGAAACAAGTTTGGCCTCTGGTAGTAACTGGTTACTGCAGAACTAAGTATCTGGTTGATTTCTCTCTGAAGTCAATAGCTACATTTGTTGAATAAAAAAAAAAAAAAGAAAAAAAGAGGTTTAAAAACAAGCAAAGAACAGATACCAATGCTGCTCATAAATAACCCAGGCATCTGTGCCCTGATTGAGCACTGCAAACATTGTACTGGCGATTATTATAACTTTTGTGCACAAGACTGATTTTCTCAAACCTGGGTACAGCTGCATTTTTGCTGAACTCTAAAATCTAGAGGCTTCCTGGGGAATTCAGCTCACCTAGATCAGCAATTCTTGCTACCCTCTGGGAAAGAGAGCCAACATTTGAGTAATCCATGAGCCCACATCTTAATATGTGATTTTCTCTGATGTTCATCTTTAGCTATTAAGTGCAGCGATAGTAGCATTTAAAATCCAACCTTTGCCCAAGGGAATTAGGAGTCGAAACTCAGTGTGCAAATGAAAACCAAAGAAGAAGACACAGGCAACGTGACACGAAGGTCAGGCACAACTCAGTGTTGTTATACATAATAATAAGGAAATATTCATGATTGTAAAGACTCGAACTTCTGATGTCTACTCTTTCTGAAACTCTATAGATGAATATCCTCAGAATTCTGTAGCAAACTTTATCTTCTTAATGGCAAAAGCATCAGGAATGTGAATCATCAATACAAACCACAGCCAAACACATATTTTTCATTTTACTAATGATGTTTTAAAACTAAATGAACATAAATCCTATTAAATGAGTGACAAAATTTGAATTTTAAGACAATTCAAAAGAAAACAACTCAATAATAATAGGCTATTAGTGATATTAACCTATTATCTGTGTACCTTGATATGGCCAACTATATCACCAGAGTTGGTCCTCAATTCCAAGCTGCTTTTAGGAGGTTAATTTGTAAAACTTTTTAAAAAATTGAATATATTAGGGTGACACTGGTTAACAAAATATTACAGGTTTTGGGCCCACAATTCTACAACACACCATCTGCACACTGTATTGTGTGTTCACCACCCCATCACCATTCATTCCCCCTATACCCTCCTCCCCCTCCCCCTGGCAATCACCACACTGTTATCCATGTCCACGAGTTTTCTCCTCCCCCCGTCCCCAATGCTTCCACCCCTCCCCCTCACAGCCTAAAGTGATTTTGATGAATCTGCATCATAATCGTCTGGGTGAATCCATTACAGTCAGACGATCAGATTGAGACAATCCCCTTAAACAATACAGTCTATTTCTTTGCCACAGGCTATGACTATGTACTTAAATACATCTTCCATAATTATATGCAGCAATATCATTCCACTCATCTATTTTTTCTTTTTAAGCAAGTTTACTCTTTTATCTGGGATTAATGTTCATCTTCAGGCTAAAAGATTTTGGGCAATATATGTCAAACAATAATCCTTTAGAAATACACTTAAAAAAAGGATGTTCCAGAGAGTGACATAACTTATCATAAGTAAAGCTAATACAATATTCAGTAATAAAAATTTAAAAATATATCAAAATAAATGTGCTTCATAAAAATGTATATGTCACATATGAATGAATTTCAAAGTAGACCTAGACTTCCACTGCCTGAGAGAACTTTGGGCTGTGATTTAACAGCTAAGGTTTTCAGTCTATTATATAATACCTACTTAGCTGAGCCATGTAATTAAATGACAAATAATATATATTTTAAGCAAGCATATGGAATTACAGTAAGCCAATTAAATAATGGACTTTTATATCCATTATAACTTGGTCAACAGAATTGAAGAAGAAATGCACGTGTCAGAAGCAATGCAGTGACTGTCTCATAGGCAATGAGGAGACACACAACAGCTGGGGGACACAAAGAGAACTGACCTTTGATGACAACGGAAGAGGTACACAGAGCAGAGCCTGCGTCATTGGACACTTTGCATGTGTACAAACCGGCATCCCCAGTGCCCGCCTTCTTGACTTGGAGCAGCAGTGTGTTGTTCTTGAATGTGATTTCACAGTTAGAAGTTGGATGTATCTCGATATTATTCTTGTACCAAGCAACAGTTATAGGCTGGGAACCAGCAACACGGCCCTCCAGCTTGAAAGAATTCCCTTCTGTTTCTTCTACTGTCTCTGAAAGCTTTTTTGTGAAACTTGGTGGGGTTAGCCGCTCTGTAGGAAATTGCAAGGATATATGAAGTAGAATCCAGAAGCAGTTATTAATATGACGTTTTTTAAAAAAATTAATAATTTTTGTAAAAAGTCAATGCCGACCAACCAAATACAGAATATTGGTGTGTGTTCCTAAATATTTCAGCCTCCTTCCAAAGTTTATTCTAAATTGTTAGCTGACATAAGGGACAGATAATAAGGATAACTAATGGCCATTTACAGCACCAGAAAGTTGCAAAAAATAAAATAAAAGGAAGGTTGGTCTTTTAGTCACTTTTATGCCATTTGTTTAAAAATGCATCCTAAACTTTTATTTGTTCCTAATAAAAACTGAACCCTTAGTATAAAATATAAAATGATGACATTTTGTCAGACCACATGAAAAATAAATAGTACCTTTTATGTTAAGTTGAGCTGTGCAGGAGTCCTTTCCCACCTCATTCACAGCATGGCAGGTGTATTGTCCAGAGTCTCCCTTGTCCACTTTCAGAATTGTCAGGTGGGCAGTGTTTTCCAGATAACTAATCTGATAGTTGCCACCACTTCGTATCTCTCGGTTGTCTTTGGCCCAGCTGACCTTTATCGGTTGTGTCCCCGTAACGTGGCACTCAAAGTCGGCACTTTCTCCCACCACGGCGTCCACAGGGGCAATGCTGATGTCAAAGAAGGGTGGGTTCTTCCCCTCTGAAAGGACAGCAGAAAGACAAGGGTTCAAACTCCCTGTCTGGACCATCCCAGTTTACAGAAATCATGAAGTTTTCTCCCTGGTTTTCAATTTGATTATAAAGGTTTTAATTACAGAAACAGAAAGTTTAAGAATCCACAAACCTGTGAGGATGAGCTTGGCACTGGAAGAAGCAGACCCTATAGGATTTGTAGCTGTGCAAGAATACTGGCCTGCAAGTCTCCTATCTGTTTTAAAAATATTGAGAGTGGCTACATTATCTAAGAACGATGTTTGTACATTTGGGTCATCTTTCAACGGCTTGCCATCTTTATACCAGGACACTGAGATGGGTTCCGATCCATTTACTGCACACTCAAAAACAACGGGCAGCCCAACTGTTTCCTGAACATCTCTCAATTGTCGAGAAAATGATGGTGGAAGTTTTTGCTCTGTAGGAACAGAATCAAAATAATAAAAATACTTCTGGATGTTTTAAATTTACTGAATGTTCTTCTCACAATTATTGTTATCTAGATAATAATCCTTCCATAAAAGTATCAGGAGGCATTAAAATCTCTTGAAAGGACTTGAACACAAAGAAAAACATGGAATTTGAAGCAAACGTGTCACTCTGAGGCCGGCCTAATGCACAGAAGGTGCAAAGATATTTAAGCCCATAGACAACTGATTGGTGTAGGTACCCCTCCAGGCATGCAGCAGGTTCTCCTACTTTTCCAGGGTGCCTTCTAGCAATCTGAGTGACAAACTCATACGGTGGGGTTTTAAAAATATGGTCATTCATTTTTCTTAAAGAATTAATTATAGAGACGAAGGATTACACGATCCTTCCAGATGAAGATTCGGTCATCTTATCCCTCTCTGTAAAGGCAGTAGAAAGGGATAAGCCGCTAACTGTTGAGGGAATGACGTAAGCAGGAAATTTTACATTTGGAAAGAATTTCCTAAAAAGAAGGCCCTCAGCGGGTATTTTAAATCTTGTGCAAAAGAAACACAAAGTCATTCACTTCTGAAACATTGCAATCACCTTGAACAGTAAGGAAAGTTGACGAAGAAACTTCTCCCACACTGTTTTCAGCTCTGCAGATATATTCTCCACTGTCATGACTGTCAACCTGGTTGAAAACCAGTGTAGCAACGTTGTTCCTAAAATGCATTTTGTAGGTGGTAGTGGGTCTCAACTTTGTATCTCCTTTGTACCAGGATACAGTAATTTCAGGGGTCCCAGCAAGTTGGCATTGTAAAGAGGCAGAGTCTCCAACAGTCACTTTAGCAGGCTCCAGCTGCTTGACAAAATACGGTGGTTCTGCAAGACAAGAGAGATAATGAGCTATGGAGGAGACAGGCTGGAGTGGTTATTTATAGATACAGACAGGAATATGTAGTCAAAACAAACCTAGGATTAGTATCTGTGCTGAACAGGAATCTTTCCCAGAAGCATTTTCAATGTAGCAGTTGTACTGCCCTGCGTCTTCCACTATGGTACTTGGAATTTCCAGGATTGAAGATTTTTCGGTTGTGGTTATGTTACATCTCTGAGAATGAGGTATATTTACACCATTTTTCTTCCATGTAACTGAAATAGGAGGAGTTCCAGTGTATGTGCCTTCGAGGATCAGGGCTTTTCCTTTCTCTATGCTGTAATCATTGAGCCTCTTCACAAATTTAGCTGGGGCTATAAACAAACGGGAAATATGAAATCAAACACATACACACACAGGTACACACACGTCTCTTAAGTCATGTATGTTAACTGTGAGCACGTGGGGTAGCAGTCAAACACACCTTTGACAGAGAGACGCGTGGTACAAGAAGCTTTGCCCGCTTCATTATTAACTATGCAGGTGTATTCTCCACTCTGCGATGTATCTACATCAAACAACTCCAGTTCAGCAACTGAGTCTTCCAGAGACACATTACATCTGTCTCCAGGGACTAGTTCGCTGCTGCCCTTGAACCAGCTGACCCTGAAAGGAGGTGTTCCTTTTATGATGCTTGTGAAAGTTACATTGGCTCCAGTTAAAACATCCATGGCATCAGGTTTCTGAACAAAAGATGGTGGTTCTAAACAAAAAAACACACGGCAGAAAAATTTTATATTTTTGACTTGTGATGACAAAAGTGCTTATAAACTATGAAATGTTATTCTATTTTTAATGTATTTGTAACCGACCTCTCACAGTCAAAGGAGCACGGCATTCGTCAGAACCAGCCACATTAGTAGCTACACATGTGTATTCACCAGCGTCCGATTCCTCCAGCATGTTGACAGTTAAAGCACAAGTGTTATCTGTGAGGGTGGTCTGGTATTTCCTTCCACTGCTGATCTCATTCCCTTCGTGGAACCAGGAGACAGAAATTGGAGGTGATCCATAGACTTTGCACTCCATTACGATTGAAGAACCAGATAGACCGTTCGTTTCTTTTAATTTTCTTGTGAATGAAGGGGGAATAGTTCGGTCTAAATGTGATAAAAGTTAAACAAGCAAGAGGCAACAGTTATAAAACAATTTGAAAAGAGAATTACTGTCTTTTTGATGGAATATACCTAGATTTATTTGGCTCTTTTGTGAGAGTATTGAAGAATTACCTGTATGTTCAGACAATCAAAAGGCTTTAGGATCAATGGGCAAGATGTACTAGTTGACTTGTTAGGGATTTTGGTTTCTCTTTGCTGTGACTCATTAAATGGTGAATTATCCCTGCACAAGTGATAGTGGAAGACCACTTTATCCTTATCCAGGGATTCAGTTTTACTCCTACCATCCTGAATTGTGGAAATTCCTCCATGAGTAAGGGATATAACCTTTTAACTTGGTTTTCTTCTAACTCTATAGGTTACCTCTGATTTTGCTGATTCAGAAAATGTCAGACTCATGTCATGCTATAGAAGGTGGATCTTCCCATACATATATATTCTTAAATCAGGAACTGCATAAAAATACCATTAAAACAAAAGCCCAACCGACCAACCTGAAACTTGGACTGAGACTGTGCAGCTGTCTTTGCCAACAGGGTTTTGCACCTCAAAACTGTATACTCCACTGTCACTGGGTGCCACGTTGATAATCTTAAGGCCAGATACTTTGTTGAAGAAACTTATTTTGTATTTGCTGTCACTTGTCAGTTCTTTTTTATCCTTAAACCACTTGGTACTGAGTTCAGGTGTGCCAGTGACAACACACTCCAAGGTACAGGTGTCTCCTGTGGTAACATTTATGGGTGCTGGCTTTTCCACAATTGCTGCAGGTTCTAAGGCGAGATAAAATTGCACCCAAATTTTAAAATCAAATTGAAAACCTAAAGAAAATGCACACACTGGTAAGTGTGTGCCTCGTGTTACTAATCACACCATGCTTGTACTAACCGAGAACGGACAGTGTGGCGAAGCACTCTTGCGTTCCAGCATCGTTTTTGATCTGACAGGTGTACTTCCCGGCATTGGCCATTTCTGCCCTTGAAAACTGTAGGGTTGCGGTATTTTCTGAATAAGAAATCCATACATTGTCACTCTCTCTAACAATCTCCCCCTTATCTTTGAACCACGCCACGGAAATCGGCTCAGCGCCTTCAATAGTAGTCTGCAGCTGGACTTCTTCACCAACAATGGTAGAAATGTCACTGAGCTTCTTCACGAATCTTGGTGGTGCTGATGAAAAAGAGGTATATGACAGACTTAAAATGTGTGGGATTTACGGTATTTCCCTTAAATCACAAATGCTAGGAATCAAAGTAGCGATAATGTTTTGCTTCCATTATCTTAAATAAGAGGCATTTTGGGTGAATGGGAGCAGGGATACATTAGAATTTGTCATAAGCAGAAAGAGTTGAATGTCTTGTCCTCTCCAGCTTTCTAAATCCAATCAAAATCTATTGGAAAAAAATATCTAAAAGGGTACTTCATAGGATTTAGAAATGGGGGGCACCATAAACAAAAAGATTTGGAAAGGCAAAAAAAAAAAAAAGAAACAAAGAAAGAAAGAAAGAAAAAAGAAAGAAAGAAGAAAGAAAAGAAAGAAAGAAAGAAAGAAAGAAAGAAAGAAAGAAAGAAAGAAAGAAAGAAGAAAAAAGAAAAACAGAAGAGAAAGCTAGTGACAAAGAGCTAGGCAACAAATAAGGGGCCAACAGAGCATTCATATTAGAAGGAAAATAGTGCAGAAGAGGATGAAGTCACTCTAACCTTTCAGAGTGATAGAAGCAACACAAGTGTCACTCCCCACATCATTCGTGGCTTTACACTGATATTCCCCCACGTCCGCAGTGTCGACATTCAGTATGTGAATGCTCGTGAGGAAGTTCTCAGACATTATCTTGTACTTCTTGCCACTCCTAAGTTCTCTCTTGTCTTTATACCAAGAAACTTGAAATGGGGGAGTGCCCTGAAGCTCGCATTCAAGATGAACGTCAGTTCCTTTCAGTGTCTCGATGGGGTGAGGCTTTTTGCGGAAAATGGGTGGTTCTAAAATTGGAAGGTAATTAAGTAGGAGGGAAAAGAAAGAAAAATTAGGATGTATTCTGCAAGAATATAGTTACAATTAAGAATCAGTTTTCCACTCTATTGCAGAGAAAACATCAATTCCAATTTCCTATTGTATTCTTTAAAGATTTTAAGATACCTATGGAGAGTCCAGTAGGGTATTAAGAGAACAGCTAGAGGGGAGGCTAATGTGAAAAACATGAAGGAAGAGGGGGATCTGACCTTTAACTTTTAAGGAGGTGCTGCTGCTTGCGCTGCCTGCTGCATTGCGGGCCTCGCAGGTGTAGTCGCCGCTGTCTTCGACGCTGAGGTGGTGCGCTTCCAACACCGCCACGGAGTCCAGGAATGACATTCTGAACTTACTGCTCTCTTGAATTTCAGTTTCATCTTTGTACCACAAAACTCTGATTTCTGGAGACCCTCCTATTTTGCATTCGTATCTTGTGTGTTCATCCTGTTTCACAACTCTTGAAGGTTCTAGCTTTTTAATGAACCTGGGTGGTTCTACAGGACCAAGAAGGAACACATAAGACAAGGAATGGAGACACACATATAACTCAAGATGAAGTAAAAAGAGGACTCCCTGTCAGACAGAGAGGTTTTTAAATACATACATTTTTGCAACCACCCATATCAAATATTATCGCAGAAGGAAGGAGGAAAAGACATTAAGACCTATTGAGCAACCCTCTTCTCAGCAAAAAATCAGAGATCAGAGGCAGGGTGGGTATCTGTTGGTGGAGGTGCTCTGAGGCTCCCAGGGATAAGAGAGTTGGATTACCTCCTGTATGTGAATCAGTGCAGGACCATCTATTTCCTAAGGCTGAAAAGATTTCTGTTGTGTACCATCACTAGTCAGAATAGCAGAACTGGGTCAGCTATTTTAAATTTTTTAAAAGATTTTATTTATTTATTTATTTATTTATAGAAAGAGGGGAAGGGAGGGAGAAAGAGAGGGAGAGAAACATCAATGCGTGGTTGCTTCTCACTTGCCCCCTACTGGGGACCTGGTCTGCAACCCAGGCATGTGCCCTGACTGGGAATTGACCTGGCAACCTTCTGGTTCGCAGGCTGGTACTCAATCTACTGAGCCACACCAGCAAAGGCTATTTTAATATTTTTAAAGCACCACTTTCCCTTATAGACTTTAGGTATTTCTTCAACCTTCATAATTTTCCTTTGAAGTGGAGAGAACAATGCTTTCTTCATTAACTGAAGCAAAATATTCAAGCTCAGGGCGATAAAGGTGGTAAGTTATATGCCTTAGAGCAAGTGACATATTTGCTCAATTTAATTCTGTTTTAATTTCGAGATGTTTATAAACCACAACTACCACAAAAGTCTTTAATAATGCTCTACTGGGTTGACCAATAGCCCACTGAGTTAAGTATTTAACTTCTTCGCGAGAGCAGCCATGAACATGCTACAGAAGAAAATGGTTGCCTTCCATAATGTCAGACATTGATATACTCCCCACCCTGCCAGTTTTCACGATTATTAAGTGAGGTTAATGGAGGAAAAGACATTGGCATAATCTGGGCTTTTCTTGAAGAGCTTGATTGCTTGGGGCTCTCATGTCCCTTAGAGGGACAAAATCCATTCACTTAATAACTGCTATGGAAAGTCATTTGAGATAACTTCTTTTTTTTTTTTTTGTTCTAAAATAACTTCCTTCAAAGTCAGATTTTCTTGCAATTCTGCGAAAAGTTTTTTGTTCACTTTCCCTGATCTCTATTTTTAGCCTCCAAAAATGGACTTTCAGTCCAATTGTAATAAAAAAAAAATTTAAAACTTGACCCCATTTGGAAGGCCCTGGATCCATATGATTGCTTCTGATTACCAGAGCATACTCCTAAAGATAACTTTCAAGCACACCCTTCCTCTTACATTTTAAGGTATTGAAAATGGAGGAGAGACCTTGCTACAGAGACAAGTACCTTGTACACCCAGATGAGCAGAACAAGAGTCTTTTCCAGCAACATTGCTTGCATAGCAGGTGTACTGCCCAGCATCGCCTTTGCCTACTTTGAGAACTGTCAGAGTGGCAGTATTTTCCACCAAAGTCATCTTATAGTTGCCTCCAGGGCGAATCTCCCGGTTATCTTTGGCCCAAGTGATTTTGATTGGTGCAGTTCCAGTTACATGACATTTAAAAGAACCACTTTCTCCAAGAGCAAGATCTACTGATACAGGCTTTAGATCAAAGAAAGGAGGCACTTCATGCTCTGAAAAGAATGAAGACCAAGATGGTGACTTCAGTTTTCATGTTGCCAGACATGGAGCAGAAACTAAGTGGCCCCAGAGTTTGGTGGCCCAGAGCAGTGAAGCTGCTTTCCAACAAAGAGGGTAACGTGATGAGCTACTCACCTGAGAGAATGAGCTTTGCACTGGATGAAGCAGTCCCAAGAGGATTAGAAGCTGAACAATTGTACTGACCAACATGACTCTGGTCAGTTTGCAAAATCTGAAGGGTTGCTACATTGTGAACAAAAGATGTTTGCAAATTAGAATCATCTTTCAAAAGTACCCCATCTTTGTACCAAGACACTTGAAGAGGTTCTGAGCCATTGATGCGACATTCAAATGCAACTGGGAAGCCAAGAGTCTCATGAACATCCTTCAGTTTTCTTGCAAAAGTAGGTGGAAGTTTGCGCTCTGTAAAGAAGTTATAGATAAACCTTATTTACAAGAGAGAAAACATCTACAACATATACTAGTCCATTAAAATTTTGATGTTTTTAAGAAAATGGATCTGTCAACACAAAGCAAGACTTCTTAAGCAAAACCATCATCACCTTTGATAACAAGCACAGCTGAAGAAGCAACTGCCCCCACACTGTTTTCTGCCTTGCATGTGTACTCTCCCACATCACTATGGTCCACCTTGTTGATTACTAAGGAGGCAACGTTATTTTTGAATTGCATTTTATATGCAGGAGCTGATCGTAGCTTTGTGTGTTCTTTATACCAAGAAATTTTAATTTCTGGGGTTCCATCCACTTTACACTGTAAAGTTGTAGGTTCTCCAATGGCTGCTTCCACATGTTCCAGAGGTTCAACAAAGTAAGGTGATTCTAAGGTACAAAGAATGACAGTCAATCAATCATGCTAATTGAAAGAGGGTGTTTTCTAAGAAAGTAAAGAGAGCAATAAAAAGAGGTAACTGTCAACACACCTAAGACAGACACCAGAGCTTCACAAATATCTTGACCAGCCTCATTTTCTATCAGGCAACTGTATTGTGCATAATCCTCCACTGTGCTGTTGACAATTTCCAGTATAGTAGATTTTTCTGTCATAGTAACACTGCAATTTGCAGACTGTACAAGAGGGAACTCATTCTTCATCCAGCTCACTGAGATGGGAGGTGTGCCAGTATATGTGGCTTCAAGAACTATGGGGTTTCCTGTCTCAACACTGAAATCAGCCAATCTTTTCACAAAGGTGGCTGGTTCTATAAAGAGAAAATATGAGGGTAAAGTTGACAGCTTCAAGCAAAGACTTGGAAAAATTTTAAAAGATACCGAACTGGAGGGAAGAGCAAACCTTTCACAAAAAGATGTGTGGTACAGGAAGCACTGCCAGCATCATTAGTAACGAGGCAAGAATAGTCTCCAGTCTGCAACGGTTCCACCTCAAACAACTCCAGCTCTGTGACAGAATCTTCTAGAGAGATGGTGCATGACTCCCCTGACACCAGTTCCCTGCTGCCTTTAAACCATTTGACCTTGAAAGGAGGGGTGCCTCTAATGACACAGGTGAATGTGAGGCTCACTCCAGGTAAAACTTCCACAGAATCAGGGGTTTGTTCAAAAGATGGTGGTTCTAGAATACCCCAGAGGGAGGGGAAGGTCAAGAGAAAGAAAGAAATCTGAGTGAGAAGTGCTTTTGCTTTTGGAAGAAAAGGGAGCCAAGACTAAAAATGAAGACAACACAAAGAAATTCCATGCAAGGCTGGCACTGAGTCCCGTGGCGGAGACTGAGAGGAGGAGCAGCCTGCTCCTCGCAACTGACCTTGCACAGTGAGCACCGCCGAGCATTCTTCAGAACCAGCTGCATTGGTGGCGACGCATGTGTAGGTGCCTGTGTCGGAAGGCTCCAAGAAGCTCAGCTTCAAAGTGCAGACATTTTCCGAAAAGCTGGACTGGCATTTAGGCCCACTAACGATCTCATTTCCATCCTGAAACCAGCCAACGGAGATGGGGGCCGAGCCAGAGACTCGGCACTCCAAAACCACCGAGGCCCCCAGGGTGGCATTTGTGTCTTTCAGCTTGCGGATGAAGGAAGGAGGCACGACTCGATCTAAGTGGAGAAGGGTAGTTTTGTGTTTAAAGAAGAGCTTGATGTCTTTCCCTGGGAAAAATAATATATATTCATAAAACCTCATACTACTTACCGGAAACGTGAACAGACACAGTGCAGTTACTTTTACCAACACTGTTTTTCACTTCAAAGCTGTATAGCCCCTTGTCACTCATTTCTGCACAGGGGATCTTAAGTGAAGCCACTTTGTTGATGAATGTAATGTGATGTTTGCTGTCTGCAGATAATTCTCTTCCATCTTTGAACCACTTGGTTGAAAGTTCTGGTGTTCCGGCCACTACACACTCTAATGCAAAAGGATTTCCAGTCGTGACAGTCATGGGTTCTGGCTTCTCTATGATTCTGGCTGGTTCTAAAAGAAGAAGTATATTGCATTGAAAATAAAGTCACCTTCCAAACTAAGAGTGTAATCAATATGGGGTAAGAGTAATATTTGTAGACAAGGATCATGGGTCAATCAACTTGATTTTTTTCCTCACGCTGCACTTTGTTACTAACCTAGTACAGTCAAGACTGCTGAACATTCTCTCATTCCAGCATCATTTTTGATTTGGCACACATACTTTCCAGAGTTAGATGCTTCTGGGCTACTAAGCTGGAGCGTTGCAACATTATCAATGAAGGAAATCTTTGTGTTTTCACTCTCTCTGATGACTTCACCTTTATCCTTCAGCCAGACAGCAGAGATTGGCTGGAAGCCTTCCACCACAGCCCGCAACTCGACAGCCTCCCCCACAAGGGTTGAGGTGTCACTTAGCTTTTTCACAAATCGCGGAGGTTCTGATGAAAGAAATTTGTAGTTAGGAAAAAAAATTAGAATCATGCCTACATATATTGTTGGTCGAACAAGAAAAGATGAAAGGAAGAGATATAGGTGTTTGTGCCCATATATACAAACCTTTGAACTTGACAGTGCAAACACATGTGTCACTTCCCACCTCATTAGCAGCTTTGCAATGATATTCTCCTACATCAGAGTCTTCAAGGTTAAGGATATGAAGACTTGTGTCAAAATTTTTTGAAGTAATTTTAAATTTCTTGCTGCTTCGAACTTGCTTTCGGTCTTTAACCCATACCACTTCAAATGGGGGGGTTCCTGAAATTTCACACTGTAAGACGACATCAGAACCCTTAAGGGCTCCTATGGGAGAAGGCTTCTGGGTGAAAACAGGAGGTGCTACCAGAAAAAAAGAAAGAAGATAAACAATGAGAATATTTGCTTAGTGGAAAGGAAAAAAAATTTAGAATCTGCAATCATTAAGGCTGACAGTTCTGGGGGGGCTGGGGAATGGAGGGACTGAGCAAAAAAGAAAGAGGACTTATGGACATGGACAACAGTATGGTGACTGTGGTGGGGAGGGAAGTGGGTGGAGGTGGAAAAAGGTATAAGGGGGATAAATGGTAATGGAAAAAATACAATAAAAATAAACTATTAAAAAATAAAAGCAGTATCTGCAAAAAAATTAAATGAAATTTTAAGAAAGAATGACTGGTGCGACCATATAACAATATGCTAACACAAGAAATGGCAATTCATAAAAACTAGTTTAAGAATTGCAAGCACATACTCTTAACTAGGCTTTTTACTTTGGAGCTTATGAGGTTACTGAGAAGGAAGCCAAATGGGAGGAGAAGGAAGAGAGAAAGAAGTTTAGTGTCTAACCTTTCACGGTCAGGGCTGTGCTGCAGCTGGCGTCACCAACACCGTTATGAGCCTCGCAGATGTAGTCTCCACTGTCCTCGGCACTGGCTTCATTGATGGTGAGCAAGGCCACAGAATTAACGAATGACATGTTGTATTTCCAACTTTCGTGAAGTTCACTGTCATTTCGGAACCACGAAACTTTGATTTCTGGGGAACCGCTTATTGTACATTCCAGCTGGATGGACTCTCCCTGCTTTGCAACTTTTGAAGCTTCTAATTTTTTAACAAACTTTGGAGGTTCTAGTAAATCAAAGGAAAAAAAATAACACGTTTGTAGTTGAAAATCCCATCAGTGCTTATGTAAACTGGTTTATGAAGAATATACTTTCTGAGAATTTTGTGGTAAAATAAGTTATCTTTTTTAGTAAGTAAGCTTTTAATATTTTTAAAGGGAATTAAATTGATAAGTTTATTTTGTAGTTGGAATACATAAGCTAAAACATGTGAGTTAATGTATTATAGATGTACTTGATTAAAATTTAGTAATGATAAATCAGATTGCCATATAACAGGAAAGAACAGAAAAAGTGAATGGATTGTTGAAACAACATTTAACAAATTTCAATCAAACAACACTTTTTGATAGGATAACACTTAGAGATACACCAACTTAAATAACAATATAAAGAGAAAACAGAACTTTGATTAGTGTTACCTCCAACATGAAAATACAAATTGTAACATGATCCAGTTAGTTTATTTCAACAATTTAAAAACTAAAGAAATTTTTAGAAGACAATTACACAAAGATGGGAAAGAATGAATATTGGTAAACACCACATAATGATACCTTTTACACTGAGTTGAGCTGAGCACATGTCTTTGCCAACATCGTTGGTTGCTTGGCAAGTATACTGACCAGAATCTCCTTTGCCTACTTTAAGAATTCTCAAATGGGGAGTGTTTCCCACACATGTGATTGTATAGTTTCCTCCAGGACGAATCTCCTTGTTATCTTTTGACCAAGTGATTCGCATTGGTTGAGCGCCAGTAACATGACACTCAAAGTCAGCACTTTCCCCAGCAATAACATCTATAGATACAGGCTTGATGTCAAAGAAGGGAGATTTCTTAGGTTCTGTAAGACGAAAAGAAAAGGCAATTGTGTGTGCGGTTTTTTTGTTGTTGTTCTTTTTGTTTTTTGCTTTTGTCATTGACCATTTCTACTTTGACAACGAGCAAGAAGTCATGCTTTGCAAAGAGAGAGAATAACATGGGAACAAACCTCTTGCCGTCAGTCTAGCACTAGAAGATGCTGTTCCTAGTGGATTGGAAGCTGAGCAAGAGTATTGGCCAGAGTGACTCAAGTCAGTCTGCAAAATTTTCAAAGTTGCCACATTATCTACAAATGATGTCTGTAGATTTTCATCATCTCGCAAAAGCACCCCATCTCTGTACCAGCACACCTGGATGGGTGCAGAGCCATTTAATCGACAAGTGAGTGTGACTGGTAACCCAACAGTTTGTTCAATGTCCTTCAATTGTCTTGAAAAGGAAGGTGGGAGTTGACGCTCTGTAGGAAGACAAGTGATACCTGAGGCATTAGTAGATGAAATGAAAACTTCCCTGATAAAGATAAAAGAGTTAAGATAAGGAAAAAAGAAATTTCTTAGTTTCTAAAATAATTTCGTCACCTTGAATTCTGAAAACAGTTTTAGAAGAAGCAGTTCCTATACTATTTTCCGCCTTGCATGTGTACTCTCCACCATCACTGATATTCACTTTATTAAAAACAAGTGTGGCCACATTGTTTGTAAAGTAGGTCCTGTATTCAGGGGTGGACCGTAACTTGGTGTCTCCTTTGTACCAAGACACTGTAATTTCTGGTGTCCCAGCCACTTGGCATTGTAAAGAAACTGAATCTCCGACGGAGGCCTCCAGAGGTTCCAGTTCCATAACAAAATAAGGTGGTTCTAAAGAAGAAAGGCTCACAATTAGCAAGTGGAATGAAAGAAAACCAAACAAAGCACACTTCCCATTAGATGAATGCCAATCATGATGACAGAATAACCGACAACACACCTAATGTAGATACCACAGCTTTGCAAACATCCTTTCCTGCCTCATTTTCAATCTCACAGGAATATTGTCCTGCATCTCTTTTTGTGCTATTCAGAATTTCCAGGATGCAAGTTTTCTCTGTTGTGACTATGTTGCATTTTTCAGATGGAGTTATATTAACACCATCCTTTTTCCAGGTAACTGAAATTGGAAGTGTCCCAGTGTAGGTGCTCTCCAGAATTATGGACTTTCCTGGTTCTACAGAGTGATCACTTAACTTCTTCACAAACGCAGCTGGTTCTGGTAAGTGACAAAGCACAGCAGTTAAACAGAATAAAATACAAACAAAGAGATCAGTGTACAGAAAATAGGAAGAACAAATGCACTTGAGCAAACCTTTAACAAAAAGACGAGTAGTGCAGGATGTTTGGCCAGCACCGTTAGAAACCACACAGGTGTACTCCCCACTCTGAGAGAGGTCGACGTTAAATAATTCCAGTTCTGCTACAGTGTCTTCAAAATAGATGTTGCATCTGTCTCCTTTTATCAGTTCTCTGGAACCCCTGAACCAGCCAACCTTGAATGGAGGGGTTCCTCTGATGACACTTGTGAAGGTGACATTTTTGCCTGGTAGTACCTCCAAAGGTTCAGGTTCCTTCACAAAAGAGGGTGGTTCTACATAGACATGGAGGACAATGAAAAGGCGCTGTAAGCTTCAAATTTAGGTGTGATTTTAAATCACAAGAGAAGAGCACTTTTGAATGTGTCAACCTATATATGCACCCAAAGAGGCATTTGTAAGAAAGGGTTTGAACGTCTGACACTGACCTTGTACAGTCAACACTGCACGACATTCGTCAGACCCAGCGACATTAGCAGCCACACATGTGTAAGCGCCCATATCTGATGAGTCCAGAGAATTCAGCTGCAGTGTGCAGACATTATCTGAAAATGTAGTTTGGTACTTTGCTCCACTGACAATCTTAGTTTTCTCATGAAACCAGGCAACAGAGATAGGCGAAGATCCAGCTACTTTGCACTCCAAGATGCAAGAAGTACCCAGCACCCCACCAGTATCTTTCAGCCTTCGTGTGAAAGAAGGGGGGACCATTCGGTCTGTGTGAGGAAAGGCAAGAAATGCATCATGATTTGAAAGAATAAAGGAGACTCAAGAGAAGAAAACTTTGAAAGGAATTTGCATAAGCGATGAGAGGAATATATCGGAACTAACCTGAAACATCAACCACAGCTGTGCAGCTGCTTTTTCCAACATTATTTTGAACCTGGAAAGTGTACGTGCCTGCGTCTTGCATTTCAACGGAGAGAATCTTTAAGGAAGAGATTTTGTTGTGGAAGCTAAACTTGTGTTTTTGGCTGCTAGTCAACAGCTTTCCATCCTTGTACCATTCAACTGAGAGTTCAGGGGTGCCAGCCACCTTACACTCCAGAGTGCACGTTTCTCCTACAGTCACTGTCATTGGTCCTGCCTTCTCGACAATGACTGCAGGCTCTGAAATAAAATTCGATAGCCATCTGTCAAAGTCGGTTACCTTTATTATACCTCCGCTATGTTTACTCCATCTCTACTATCAAATTCACTAATTGTTTATTCAAATGAGATCCTTATGTTAGGGTTCTCTCTCTACACCTAAAATGTGATTTCATAATTACACATTGGCATGAAATTATAGGAGTTATTATTAAGAAATATGTTTTTGCACTAGTTGACTTCCAGGACAATTCAGACAATGTACATTAGACTATGTATATTGATTTGCACTTGATCATGAGAGCAAAGGCTACATGTTATTTTTAATTACTTGATATTTTTGCTCTACTTTCAGGTACAAAAGATAAGTTTTTGAAAGTTGTTATTCAAACAATTAAAAATTGAAGTTTAATATGCCCAACGGTGAAAGTGGCAAGCTTTCCTATCAAATGTTGACCTTTGCGATTCTTGTCAGCTTTAGCAACTAGTACTATGTTGGGCTCCTATTTTTCTTTCTTTCATGTGTAATAAAAGATAGTCATGATTACATTAAGACTAATCCTGTAATCCATCAAGAAAAGTAGTAAGCAAACAGTAAAATGGATGGATAATTTCTGTTACAATCGCAGAGTTTGGGGAGATTTATTAGATTCCCTAAACCTTTCAAATAGATGAGGATGGATACAGGTCTAGAAGAAGTTCTGAGAAGGAGATTCTACCAGTAACTCTTAGTAACTCATCTCAGTGTTTGGCACCACTTTCTATCAGGGGACTATTGTCCCAGGTTGTACCAACCTAAAACAGTCAGGGTGGCCATGTTCTCTCTCATTCCACCATCATTCTTGATTTGGCAGATATATTTCCCAGCATTAGCTGGTTCTGCTTTTGCAAACTGGAGAGTTGCAACATTTTCCACAAATGTAATTCTGATGTTTTCACTTTCTCTAATCACTTCTTCCTTCCCTTTAAGCCACTGGACAGAAATAGGCTGGATGCCTTCTATGGATGCTTGTAACTCAGCAGTCTCCCCAGCAAGAACGGTGATGTTGTTCAGTTTGGAAACAAACCTTGGTGGTTCTGAACATGGAAAGATGGACGGAGATTGTTGAAAAGATTGTCCAGATAATGGAACAGAGAGAAAAAATAAGCATTTTGCACATTCCTGCCACTTCTGCCACGTGCAGGAAATACGCTTACCTTTTAGTTTTACGGTACAAATGCAAGTATCACTTCCCACTTCATTCTGTGCTTTGCAGTGGTATTCACCAATGTCTGAAGTTTCGACATTGAGAATGTGAATACTTGCATGGTAGTTTTTGGATGCAATCTTGTATTTCTTGCTACTTCGGAGTTGCCTCTTGTCTTTGTACCACACCACCTCAAATGGTGGTGTTCCCGAAAGTTCACACTCAAGACTAACTTCAGTATTTTTAAGAGTTTCTACTACAGGAGGGAAGCTGCTAAAAACAGGTGGTTCTGTAAAAAAACAAGAGTCTCTCATGAATTGGGATTTAAGTTCCTAGAATATTTTTGTTTCTTTGTTTTTAAATTAGAAGAAAGAGTCGAGATCCTAAAATGGGGAAGTGGTGTCAGGTGCTATCGCTTTAGTGTTGAGGAATAACCGCTTCGGAGAGCCCATTAGCCTTTACCAGTCACTCAACTTCATTGGCAGAGAACCCTGGCCTTACTCTAGCTGTCCTTGCTGAGCAGTTGAACATTCTGTCGACTCAACCCTACTTATCTATCTTGGACTATAATGATTGATGCACACATTGTAAAAATCAAAACAAAAGAGGAAGAAAACGAAGAAAGCCAAAACCCCCAGAATATTAATTAATATGATTTGCATGAGGTATGGAATCCTGACTTCAGGAATAAAACTTTTGTATGTGCTCTGCAACTGAGACACTTGGAAGACCTCATATTCATGATCCAAGTCTTCCACTGCAACAGATAGTTATTGCATAAATTGCTTCTCAACATAACAAACTTGGACTTTGTGATAACAATACTGGGAAATGGCAGTAGAAAATACTAGTATTATTTGCATCAAAGTATAACGATATAATTTTTAAAAAATTGAAACTAATTCTGGAGAGAAAAAATATAATTACTCTGTTTTAAATGTAAAGTTAAAACCTGTATTGTTTCCATCTTATTTACATGTAGTAAATATTACTTGGTATTAGTGATAAATATTATAGTGAGAATGGTATATTCATAAAGTGACTGAAGGCAAAATTAATTTATAAATGCCTACTTTGTCTTTGTTTTTTGCATGCTTTTGAAACATAAAATTTGAACTGCTTGGGTAATGATTTGAAGTGATAAGAATTCCGGTTGTAGGATAACAAGAAAAGTATCTCAGAATGACTGGCTACATGTAAGCAAATCTTACTAAATAACACCTAAGAAGGGAAATAATACCAGTCTGGGAAAATACTCTATGAGCTCAAATGGAAGCTAAACTGACAGCAAAAGAATCAAAAGCTATGAGACCCAGGGGTGAAGAAGGTAAGTTTCAGGTAATGAACAGAAGAAAGAGAGCGCTACCTTTTACTATAACCTTGGTACTGCAGCTAGTGCTGCCGGCAGGATTCTGAGCCTCACAAATGAAATCCCCACCATCCTCTGTACCAAGATTGTTCATCTGTATGACGGCCACTGAGTCAATGAAAGTCATTCTGTACTTATCACTGGCTGAGAGTTCATGTTCATTTCTGTACCACACAACTCTGATTTCTGGAGATCCAGTTATCTTGCATTCAAGTCGTGCTGAGTCACCTGCTTTCACTATTTTGGATGCTTCTAATTTCTTTACAAATTTTGGTGGTTCTAGAGAGTGAAGGAAAGAGGAGATTATGAGGGAATAGATTCAAATAACAAAAGTTCAATCAAGTGGTATGCAGAACAGAGAAAAACACATGACCAATGCTTGGCAGATACAGTGCACTGTGTTAGAAAGAAGGATACTCTCTTGAGTAGGTAGCAGCACTATAAGAGATCACAGAAAAGACCAGAGCCACAGGCGAGACAGAAACAAAAAAACAATCAAACCTGCACACCTGTCACAAGCAACATGGTAGTACAAGAGTCGCTACCAACATCATTGGTAACTTGGCAAGAATATTGTCCTGTCTTGAAAGCATCCACTGAATAGAGATTTAAGAAGCTAGTTGACCCTTCCAAGCCAATGAAACATTTAGGTCCAGAGACAAGTTCCACGTCATCCTTAAACCACTTTATTTTAAATGGTGGTGTTCCTTTGAGTACTGCTTTAAATTCCACTGTAGAATCAGGTAAGGCTTGCTGTCGCTCAGGTTTCACTAGGAAGCTTGGTGGTTCTATAGATTTTTAAGAGAAATATATTGAATTAAATTTCCATAGTTAAATTAGTTTGATGATTTTATGGACACAAAAGAATACATTATTAAAAAGAGGTAATGACTGAATATTTCTTGAACTCAATAAATACATATGTAAAGAAGCAGAATTATTGAGACTCTTAGTTCTAAAGGACACAAGGGAAGAGTGATACACTTTAAAAGCAATTACAAAGAAGAATCGAGAAGAGGTAAAGAAATTCTAACCTTTCACAGTTAAGATGCCACTGCATGCATTATCCCCTGCTACATTCGAGACTTTGCATGTGTAGTTCGCGGTGTCTTCTAATTCCAGATTATTAACTTCCAGTGCCACAGTGTTCTCGTGACAGACGAGTCTGTATTTTGCACTTGTAGATATTTCTTTTCCATCCTTAAACCACTGAGCACTAATAGGAAGTGAGCCAGAAACCTTGCACTCCATGTGAATGGAAGAACCCAGAACTTTATCCATTTTGGTTAATTTTTTGGTGAATGATGGAGGAATATTTTGATCTGTCCAATGCAAACAGCAAAACACACCCATTAAACTGTTGCCATTTGTTTACAAAGGACATAATATAAATAACAGAAGCCAACTAGAGCCAGGGTACAAACCTAGTACTCTCAGGTAGGCGTCACAGCTACTGCTTCCAAAGTCATTTTCTACCTTGAAAGTATACTGTCCACTGTCTTGCTTCATCACTGACTGAATCCTAAAACTGGCCACATTATTTTCAAAACTCATAGAAAAATATCTACTAGGCACGATTTGTTTCCCATCTTTAAGCCATTTCACTTTGAGTTCTGGTGTCCCAGCCACAACACACTCCAAGGTCACTGGATCTTTCTCGGTTACATCAACAGCTTTAGCTTTCTCTAGGATTTGAGCAGGTTCTGTAGTAAGAATTAAAACATGCATGAGTTGCATTGACAAGTCCACTAGAAATAAGGCATGTTTATGAAATCGTCTCCACAGACTAACTCCAAAAGGGAATAGCTTACAGACCTTGTACTAAAAGGAAAGCATAACACTTCTCAACTCCTGACTCATTCTTGGCTTGACATGTGTATCTCCCACTGTGTCCATTATCCACAGCTCTGATTTGAAGTGTGGCCACATTGTTCACAAATGAAATGTGAACATTATCTTCTTCATCAAGAATCTGATCATCCTTTAGCCAGGTTACAGAGATGGGAGGAGAGCCTGCCACGGTGCTCTGAAAGGTGGCAGCACTTTTCAAAACGGTAGTGACGTTTTCTATCTTCTTAATGAACGATGGTGGTTCTGTGATTAGGTAGTGTGAAAAGAAGAGGTATAATTGAACTCCTACCCATAAGCATAAAGTTAAAGAACATAATAGAATTTTTCTTTGGCAGCCTGCTTCTCGCGTATGCAACTAACTGACCTTTCAGGGAGACTCGGGCATTACAAGAGCAGCTGCCACCTTCATTGGATACAACACACTGGTATTCACCAGTGTCTGAAGGGTCACACTTGGTTATATGGAGAGTAAACACTGACACTCTGTCAGTCAAGGTGTATTTTTTGCCGCTTCGTATTTCCTTGTTATTCTTCAGCCAAATGACTTCAAATGGAGATGTTCCCTTAACTTCACACTCCAGCTCCACGTCACTGTCTTTCACTACTTCCGCAGGCTTCAGTTCCCTAATAAAGGTGGGGGGTTCTACAGATTCAAAAGGAAAACAGAGACTAGCTTACTCAGAGGAAGACCCAAGGCCCAGCCAGCAGCACAGACAAAATGGAAAGCAGATCCAATAACGAACCTTTCACTTTTAATTCAATGCTGCAGCTCGCCGTGCCTGCATCATTACGAGCCTCACAGACATAAGTCCCACTATTTTCTACCCTGGCACCAGAAATTTGGAAAGTGGCTAAGCCATCGATGAAGGAAATGCCATATTTCTCAATAGCTGTTATTTCATTCCCATCCAGATACCAAGAAACTCTGATTTCAGGAGTGCCGGTTATTTGGCATTCAAACGTTGTCGACTGTCCGTTCCTCAGCACTAACACTGGGCTGGGCTTCTTAATAAACTGAGGAGGTTCTAAAGATGGAGAAAAAAAGTGTGATGTTGAACATGTTTCAAAACAGAGGCCGGTAAGCAAAATTTGTTTCTAAAGCCTCTACCCTGCCCCCACAAGAAAATCTAGATAAGCAAGAAAGGAGGAGATGTGGAGACCAGACCTTTCACAAAGAGAGTGGCCTTGCTGGTGGCTATGCCAACATCATTGCTCAGTTGACAAATGTAGGTCCCAGAATGAGAGGCTTTGGTTGAGAAAAGCTCTAGTACAGTGGAGGTGTCATCCTTCCAAACCGAGTGAGCTGCTCCGGTGTGCAACTCTCTGTTATCTTTAAACCACTTAATTGTCATGGGTGCAGTGCCACCCACCAGAGCTTTTAATTGAACCCTTGTGTTGGGATTGACATCTTGAGACTGAGGCTCTTCCACAAAGTAAGGGGGTTCTGGGGTGAAAGAAAAAGGGGCAAAAGGAGAAAAGAATGTTCATTTTAGAACTGAGAAATAAAGGTAAGAATTGAGAAATGAGGGAGCAGTAAGCTCTTGATAGGCGAAGATAAAAATTGCCAACCTTTGACTGTCAGATGGCCACTGCACTGGTTGTGTCCTGCCTTGTTAGTGGCAGAACAAGTGTATGTCCCACTGTCTGTACTTTCCAGATGCCCGATTTCCAAGAAGGCAGTGTTGTCATGAAAAGAGAATTTATATTTTTCACTAGCTGAAATTTCCTGGTCATCTTTGAACCATTGGATACTTATGGGATGCGATCCAGCCACTATACATTCTAAGTCAATAAAGGACCCTTTAATGCTGTCCATTTTCTTCAGCTTTTTGGTGAATGAGGGAGGTATGATAAGATCTATGCAATTAAAAAACAAAAAAAAAATTGTTAGGTCGATCTGCCAATTTATATTTTCTCTAAAGTTGCAAGAGATGAGGGGGCACAGAAACGCCCAGTTCCTCTCCATAGAAAAGCAATACCAACCTAATACATTAATCCTAGCCTTGCAGCTGCTTCTCCCAACATCATTTTGGACCTCAAAAGTATACTCTCCACTATCTTTCTTTTCTGTAGAAATAATCTTCAGTATAGAGACTGTGTCAGTGACACTGATTTTATATTTTTGGCCCAGGGTCAGTTCTTGGCCATCCTTAAACCATTTGGCTGTAATCTCCTTAGTCCCTGAAAATTTAACCTGCAAAGTGGCTGGGTCTCCTTGGGTGACATCTATAGACACAGCCTCCTCGGTGATTGTTGCAGGTTCTGTAGAAAACAAAGGGATAGGTGTGGATTGTGAATTGCTCTACTGAAAGGCTCATACACCTGTGCATCTTCCTGAAACCCACGGTAGACTTTCTGAACCAACCTTTTACTGAGAGTAAGGCAGAACATCGTTGTATTCCTGCATCATTTTTGGCCTGACAGACATATTTCCCATCATGCTTGACTTCAATGCCACTGAGGTACAGACTGGCTACATTGTTCTCAAAGGTCATTCTTATATTATTGTCTTCGGTGAGTTCATCGTTGTCTTTTAGCCAGGTCACTGTGATTGGCAAGGAGCCTTTCAGAGTGGCCTGAAAGGCAGCCGTGCCTCCTCGAAGGGAGCTGGTGCTCTCAATCTTCTTGACAAAGGTTGGTGGTTCTGACAGAAGAATGAATTCTTAATCAGTACCAGCTCTAGAGAAAAACTGGTTTAAAAAATGAGTTGACTCTGCAGAAGAGCTAGTCCACTATTTGAACCAACACTAACCTCTTAAAGTCACCCTGGCACTGCAGGTGCTGCTGCCCACATCATTGGTCGCCCGACACTGGTATTCCCCAGCATCTGCAGCTACAAACTTGAGGATCTGCAGGCTAACCAGCTTATCCTGAATAAAGGTTTTGTACTTTCTACCACTTCGCAGCGTGGTGTTGTCTTTGAACCAAGTGATCTCAAAGGGAGGCGTGCCTGCCACCTCGGCCAGCAGCATGACATCGTACTCCTTCAACACTTCAACTGACTTGAATTCTTTGGTAAAGTAAGGTGGCTCTAGAGTAGAGAAGGGAGTATTTTGAGTTAACGGGTGAGGAATCTGTGCTATGGACCGCAATTTTGGTAACATAAGAGGTGATGTAGGCACAAACCTTTGACTATTAAAACACTACCACAGTGGTCACTGCCAGCCTCATTTTGGGCCTCACACATATATTCACCACTGTCTTCGACAGCAATGTCTGTCAGTCTTAGGACCGCAGTGGACTCCACAAAAGACATTTTGTGTTTGCTGCTCTCCTTAATTTCTCTGTCGTTTGCAAACCACGTTATTTTAATTGGAGGGGTACCAGTGACTTTGCAGGCTAGCTGGGTGGCATCTCCTTTCTTTAAGAGCTGAGATGGCTCTAACTTTTCAACAAATGTGGCAGGTTCTATGGAAGGAAAGAAGTTATTAAGATACGTGAGCAAGAGGAAAGAACTTATAACAATGACGGCACAAAGATATCCAGAAAACACTGCAAACCTTTTACAAATAAGTTTGCACTGCACTCCACGCCTCCGGCGACGTTGCTGACTTTACAGGTATATGTGCCTGAATCGGAGGTTTTTACTGGATAGAGTTCCAGGGAACTTTCTAAAGCTTCTTTGGTAATATAGCAGCTTCCACCAGAAACCAGTTCTTTGTCCCCCTTAAACCATTTGATTGTGAGAGGAATAGACCCTTGGAAGGTGCTCTTCAGGCAGACAGACGAGCCAGGCAGAACATCCTTTGACGCAGGTTTAGTTACAAAGTGGGGTGGTTCTAAAGAAGGAGTATAAGAAAGAATTTCAAAGAGTTAAGAGGCGCGACCTAAGGGGAAGAGCCTCAACGTGAACATTGTGCACAGTAAGAATGAAATGCAAAGTCTCCGTCCAACCTTGCACAATCAGGGCTCCGCTGCTGTCCTTGCTTCCCACGGAATTTGTGGCTCGACAGGTGAAATTCCCTGCGTCATTCATGTCTATTCTGCTTATCTCCAAAGAGGCCGTGCCTTCCACAAATGCTATTCTGTATCTGTCGGAAGAGGCTATTTCTTTCCCATCCTTAAACCAGGACACCCTCATTGGGAGGGAGCCAGCGATTTTGCAGTCCAGCCTGCAGGTGCCGCTAACAACACTATCCACGTTGCGTAGGGGTTTGGTAAAAAATGGAGCAATGTCTCGATCTGTTCACAGCACAAGAAGGGGAAGAAAGATCAGTAATGGAAAAGTGCTCATGCTTTCATTTTTTGACTCTTTGTTGGTTTTCAAAGGAATACGTAGCACAGAGTTCCAGAGATACTGACCTAATACAGTGAAAGTTGTCTCACAGGAGCTGCTGCCCACTTCATTGGAAATTTCAAATGTGTATTGGCCACTATCGTGCAGCTCAGCTGAATAAAATTTGAGTTGGGCGACATTGTTTTTAAAACTTATTCGATACTTTTTACTGGCCACCAAAGGTCTCCCATCTTTGTACCATTTGGGCTTCAGTTCTGGGGTGCCTGTGACTGTGTATTCCAGTGTGGCGGGGTCCCCTGCTGTCACCTGGATCAGTTCTGCTCTCTCAACAATTTTGGCAGGTTCTACAATGGTATTAGATAGTTAGAATTCCAAGATGTGTCTTAGGGTTTCATTGTTAAGTGGAAATACTGATTCAAAGTTAAAAATGTTCCTACACGAACCTTTAACTATTAATTCCCCAACAGATGTTTGGCTTCCGGCTTCATTTTCAGCCAGGCACGTGTACTTGCCACCCCAACCAATCTGAATGTCAGGGATTATCAACACTGCAACACCATTGGAAAAGCTCATTTTGACTTTTCCATCTTCCTTAATGATCTCTTGTCCTTTCATCCACGTGATGGAAATGGGTTCTGACCCTCTCACAGCAGCTTGTAAGGTAACAGTTTGTCCTGCTAGTGCAGTAAAATCATCTACTTTCTTTACAAAGGTTGGTGGTTCTAGTCAAAGAAAGAGAGCATATATATAAAACTTATCAATTCCCCCAAACACTTTCAACACAGTATATATTCAAGTGTTTTATCTAGGTTACATTTATCTCGCCCAATGCTGCTATCCCATAGTGTTGGTTAGTCAGAAGAAGAAATAAAATTTAAGAAGAATTACAATTCTGTTGAAGAGAAAGAAGCATAGGAGACACATGCTGAACCAAGTGATTCAGCTGATAAAATGGTCTTTCACAGAATTCACTTTTGTTACCAGAGAGTAAATATTTACACTGATCTCATGGTTTACACTGGACGAAGGTCACTGACTTTGCCCCCCAAGGCCCCAGGTCAAATCGAAGGCAACACCTGTATATTTTGAGAGCTTAGGAGGAGAAGAAGGGAAAGTACCAGTTTTCCTTTTATGGTGAGGAGAGCTATTTGCACAATCTGTTAAAGAGGAACCAGTTTTTCAAAAACTAACCTTTTAACAAGTGTGTTGCGCTGCAGCCGCACTTCCCGACTTCATTAGCAACCACACATTCATAGTCGCCAACGTCTGCACTATTAAAAGAAAAGATCTCCAGACACACAAGAGACTTCTGAGAAAACAACCTGTACTTTTTACTACTTCGAATTTGCTTCTTATCTTTGAACCAGCTAATTTCAAACGGTCCCGTGCCTGAGATTTCACACTGAAGGAGGGCATTTGTTCCTCTCACTATATCTGCTGGCTCAAGAGTTTTGATGAAAGAAGGAGGTTCTACAAAAGCAGGAAAGCATTGTATAAGTCATGTGTTACGAGCAAGGAAAAAGAAAAGCTTTTCTCAGGAAAACAATGGACGGTGGGTGAATAAACAAACCTTTGATAACTATTTCGGCGCTGCAGCTGTCACTGCCAACATCATTCACTGCTTCACACGAGTAACTCCCACTGTCTTCAACTTTTACATTGGTAATATCAAGTACAGCCTCCGAATTGACAAAAGACATTCGGATTGTGTTACTCTCATTAAGTTCTTTGTTATTTTTAAACCAAGTAACCTGGATCACAGGTGAGCCTTTCAGCCTGCAGTGGAGGCGTGCTGATTCACCAGGGAGCATTAAGTAAGAGGGATCCACCTTCTTCACAAAGGATGGTGGCTCTACGTGAAGTTAACAAGAAAAGAGAATGGAAAACATGTCTGAAGCATAACCTCCACAAAAGAGAAGTAGACATATACAACAGAAAGACACAGCGCACACAAAATATCTGCATGAAATTTTCGGAAAGGTTGTGGTGCTTTCAATAGCTTTCCATGTTTTCATGATTCTAAAATACTTACCCAGTCTCTTGATTAATAAACAAACAAACAAACAAACAAACAAACCAAACCAAAAACAAGGACACTCTACATACACAAAGAAGATTTCCTAGACACTGGCAATTCTTAGATGAAATTTTAAGCAAGCTTTGTTAATGGCAGATAGTTTTAAAAGAACAAAAGTAAGTGAATTCTGAAGAAGATGGAAAAATTAAATCAAACAATGCCAGGATTTCCCCAAACCAAAAGGTTTGCTTGGATGAAATTATTTTAATAACCAAATGTGCTGACTGCATTATTTGTCAATGATTTTTATACTAAGGCATCCTTTCACAGAAGGATGTGGAAAACAATATTCACACACTTCTTACCTCTGATTGTTACTGTTGCCGAAGAAGAGCTGCTTCCAGCCTCATTTGAAGCTGTGCAAACATAGGTTCCTGAATCTTTTAGTTTGGCAAGAGGGATCTCAAGAGATGCTATTTTATCTTCAAAATCAATCTTATAATCTTTCCCAGGCGGGAGTTTTTGCCCATCTTTATGCCACGTCACTGTGACTTTTCTGTCTTCATCTATTTGGCATTCAAGGTGGATCTTCTTATTGATAGCTGATTGCACGGGCTCTAATTCTTTAATGATATGGGGTTTGTCGATTATGATCAACTCGGCTTGGCAGATGTCGGCTCCAAACTTGTTAGAAGCCTTACAAGAGTACACTCCTCTATCTTGAATAGTAAGATTTGAGAGTTCTAAACTGTGTTTGTTTTCTGCATCTGAAATCTTGTGATTAGGGGAAGGTGACAGTGCAGTCCCATCTTTCTGCCAAATGGTTTCAATCACAGGAGTCCCTGTCACTGTGCAGAGGAACTTGGCTGTCTTACCCACGAAAGTTGTAACGGACTTAGGTCTGGAGAAAAAGGTTGGTGGATACGCCTCTGCAAAACAATTTATTCAGCATTATATTTTGTCCCCACCAAAGCTCTTGCTGTAATTACATATTCTAAGTAAGAAAAAGAGATATCTTTAGATAGACATGAGGCATTAAAAGAGGGTAATGTATTAATAACATAAAAATACTTGTCAAACAAAAGAGATGAGAGTATTCTTCATAGAGGAGCATTTTAAATGTCTCTATCAAAGGAAAGAACAAATGTCCCTTTATTTAGCAACATTAACTTACTATTGCTAAAGAGTTGTCCATTTTAATGGCTGATGAATTGTTTGAATGATTTGATAAGCAATTCAGCTGACACTTTAACTCTGGCTAATCAGAAGACTGTATAAGCAAGGTGAAAATGTACTTGATTTTTCTGAAGCGTAGAGACACTAAGTGGTAAAAAGTTTGAGTCGTTTTGTAAGGACTCTCTAACCCTCATGTCAACCACCAGCAAGTCCTTAAATGACTCAACTTTGAAAGCAACCTCTACGTCATTTCAGACTTGTAAAAACATTTATAGTGGTAATTTCCCATTTCCATTCTGCATTTTGAAGGAAGTTGTTAGGAACCTCTCTTTCCAGTCTTTAAAAAAATCATCCTCCTTCCTCTCTCTTCTTATTGGAAGCTTGGGTATTAGTCCCATTACTCAACTGGCCTAATAAAGATAACAAAATCTCCCAAAGTGTCATTAAGATTAAAGTCATGCATGTGGTCACATGGAGACTCTGATCACAAAGTGAAAACCACTGGTTGGGTCACCATGGGCCTGAGTTTCAGATTTTCTGATATGTGAAGAAGTTGTAGAAGAAAGGAAGATATAGGGCACTCTGACTTTTTCTGAGTCAAACAGATGTGCTGCATTTGCCCTCCCCCTTCATGTTCTCATTGAAAAAGAAGACCAAGGGTCAGTCCCCCCCTGAAATTAGTGCATGGTTTCTCTCAACAACACGAACTGTTGCTCCTCTGACTCAGAACCATAGTTCATACTTTTCCTTGGTGGGGGCAGGGAGAGGGAGAGAGAGAAGGAAAGAGCTACTGAGTTGTTTTACAGTGAGGGAATTCAAACACTTGAAGCGTATTAACTACTCATGTCTTCCCGTGTGTCATTTGAGATATTGGAAACAGAATATTTGTGTAGTTGCTCTTATTTTTAAATTAGGAATAAAGCCTAAGGCAAGAATCCTAGTTTACAGTCCTGCATTAGCTCTGTGTTTCACATTAGAATTTGTTGAACTTTAGTCTTCTGCTCTGGCATTTCTCAGTTTGTAATTCTGTTCTTAATTGGCTAACTGGATTCAAATTATTAAATGCATTGGGGTATATATTTTTCAATGCCACCAAAAATTTTGGTGGTCCCAACATTATTATATTAAGGGCCAAAGCCATCTGCAGTTATCCAAGATACATCCACCATTTTAAAAAAGAGAGAGAACAAAAAACAAAATAAAACAAAACAAAACCCCACAAAGCTAAACTTTCAGGAACCACTGTTCATTTGATTCCTAAACATTTTTCTCAAAAAAAGAAATTATTTTTATTTTTTCTTTAGCTATTGTGAGAAATAGGAATAAATAATAGTTTCTTATCCCACAAAGGTCCTGCAGGACCTAACCACCATGTTACCATGTTACCATCTTGGCTATGTGTCTCTCCCGTTGGCAGAACAAGCACTTCCTGCACCTGCATGAAAAGCAAATTAGGCAACAATATGAAATGGGAGGATGACATCTGATTCAGCATTTGGCATTTACCTGTCACAGTTAGTGTGGCTGTACAGCTGACACTGCCATACTCATTGGACGCTTTGCAGGTGTACTCGCCGCAGTCAACAACCTGGGTTCTCAGGATTTCCAGGCTGGAGACGTAATTTGAAGATCGAATAGAACACTTGTCACTCTCGTAAATTTCTCGGCCAGCTTTAAACCACTGGAATCGGACATTGGGGGCACTTTGGATCTCACAGGTGAACTTGGCTAGGTGGCCCAGAGCTACTTCGAGGGGCTCGATTCTCCTCTTGATCACGGGTGCGGCTGTGAAGGGAAGCAGAGCCCATTAGCATGCCTCCTGATCAGGCATACCGCATTTTTCTTTTCCTTCTAACTCATGTTTCTGTTAATGAAGTAAAAACAGTTGAAACTGGTGAGACAGATTGTAGCATTAAGACAAGTGACTAGAAAATTAGAAAGATCAATGAAGGCAAAAGAAACAATATGCAGCTTTCAACATATTCGATCATTACCTTGCAGTGAATTGTGAAAAAAAATTATTAAAATGTGATGGTGGTGGCTTACATGCATAACAACACGGTATGTTCTTTAAATATACCATGCTGACTGGAGACACTGAGAATAATGTGAAAAAACAAGACCTACTGTATAGAGTGATCTGTGATACAACAGCAAAAGAGAAATAAAAACAAGAAACATAAATGGACAATTAATCATGGTTATTTTGAATTTAGGGATGAAACTGGCAATTTTTGAGTGGCTTGGTGTGTTCGCTGACAGCTTTTTATTACATGTTACTAAAGTATTTTCGTATAAAAATAAACTGAGAAGCCTATTACTGGTACTATCAAACATATAAAAACATGTCTTATTTTTAAAAAATAAATGATGATGCAGATGTAACATATCATCCAACAAGGCAGGAAGGGAAAAGGAGAAGCATTAATAACCATGATTATGTCCGTGACTTCATTCTTATGACAACTACATTATGGCAGATAAGTGAAAATCCGGTGGTGAAACCTAAATCATTACAATCCAGTGAATGTTAGAGCTTGGTCTACTAAATCCTTAAACTCCAACCTCTTTTGACTACAGTGAGATTCGCCGAAGTTACTGTTCTTCCGTGGTCATTCAAGGCCTCACAGGTACACTGTCCTTGGTGTTCTTCTCTATTTACTTGGTTGATTACTAGCGTATATGTATTTTGATCTTGGAAACACTTGAACTTTTCATCTGAAGGCACCAGTTTACCCTCAAAATACCAATTTACCTCTTTGGCATTTGTTATGGATGATGTGAAGTTTACGATGTCACCTTCCTCAGCAACAGTGTCCACCAACGGTGCATGAATAATGGGAGCGCCCTCTTTGAATACACTACCTTCAGCTTCCTGTATCTCTGCTAGCCGAGCTGCCTCAGAACCACTTTCGGAGGACCTGTCTTTTTCCTCCGGTGGTTTTGGTACCTCATTCTCTTTCTCATCAGATATAGCAGCTGCGGCAACACTGTCAGTGAGAGTTGTATCCATAACTTTGACCTGACTTTCCACACTAAAATAACTGACCTCTTCTGCTGAGACAAAATACTTAGATTCAATATCTGGTTCGGTGATTGCTTCAACCTTCTGTGAGTCTGAAAAAGACGCCATTTCTTCCTGCAAGCCTGTTTGGGCTCCTTTCTGAATTCTAGGATCCTCAGCTGTTAAGATGTTCATTTCCTCATATATAATAGAGCACAAAGCATCCTTAAATTCAGTTTTCAAGTCAGCCGTTTGAGGATCAATGCCTTCAATGGTGACAGTCAACTCTTCGGTTACAGACTGCAGTGAGGTAATAAGGTAGGTGCACAAAATGCGTTTGGGCTCTTGGGTGAAGTTTATGGCCTTGACCTCCACCTTTTCAATATTTCTTAACCACTCAGAGAAAAGACTCGTTTGCTCGAAGGCCACTGCTGCTTGCAAAGCCCTGCGGATTTGAGTTTTCAGATTTAATCTTTGCTCCTCCGGAATACCAGAAAGCAAACTTTCCTTAGACAGAATGTCACATCCTTGCACTTCCTGCACACCCTTTATCGCCACAGGCTCTTTCTTATACTCAGTGGTTTGATTAGGAGGCATTGCCAAGTCCTCCGAATGCTCTTCCTTGAGCAGTACCTGTTTTTCCTCACATGCTAATGGAAAGCTTAAGGACTTGCTCTCCTCAGTCCTGGCCCCAAAATCTTGAGCTGTACTTTCCAGTTGAGCTGCACTTTCCATCAAAATTACTCCCTCCTCTGTGCACGTGTGTTCTGAAGGGAACTGGGGCTCACAGTTTGCCTCAGGGACCACAATATCGGGACCCTCAAAGCTTTCCACATGTCCCTCAGCTAAGCTCTGACTCAGGATGATAGCACTTTGTGCCTCTTGCTTTTGAAGAGGGCCCGTTTGCTCTTTGTCAACTGTGGATACTGGTTTTTCTTTGGGCAAAAGTACTTCCTCCGTCACAGAGGTTGGATATGAATGGGCTGGAGGTTCTTCTCCTGAAGACTGTGGATAATTCCCTTCAGGCTCAGCTAATAAAGCTTTCAGAGGCTCGTCTGGTAATAAACTAACTTCCTCTGTGGAAACGGCACTTGGGGAAATTTTTTCAGTATCTGATAGAGCCACCCGTGATGTGGGCTCTTGAAGCATTAGAATGTCTTCTTTGGGGAGGTTCTCTTGGGCCTGGACAACCTGCAGATGTGAACTGGGAGGTGGTTCCTTGGTAGGCTGAGCATGAAGAGTGCCATTGATGGGAAGACGTTCCCTGGTGCTTTCAGGAGGTGGCATATCCTGCTCCAACATGGCTGTGGATTCCAACTGCTCGGCTACTAAGGTAACTGGACCACTCAGTTCATTGGTTTTAACAATAGGCTCCGTAGTATGCTGCTGTTTTTCTTCTGCAATTAAAGCAGCTTTCAAAATGGTGTCCTTCACAAAAGCTGCAATTTCTGGCTCTGAGTCAAATGGTTCAACTACAGGGCCCTTTGACAACATTTGTGGCAAATCTTCAGGCGCCTCTGAGCTGGACTTTGCTTTGCAGGGCGCATCCGTCATGTCTGTGTCTTCCAGGAGCACAAGCAGCTCTGCAGTACAGGTGGACTCACCCCACACGTTCTCTGCTTTACAGACGTAGAGGCCACTATCTTCCCCCTGAGGGTCATTGACAATGAATGTCCCCGAACCATCAGGATTATGAATGATAGTGTAATAAACATTGGTGCAAAGCTGCTTGTTCTCTTTGAACCACAGAACAGTGGGAGCAGGCTCTCCAAGCACCGCGTACTCGAAGACGGCAGGGAGCCCCTGAGCACAGTGAATTGGTTTTAGCTCCTTAAGGAAATAAGGAGGACAAGGACCTTCAAGCTTTTTAAGAGGTCTGTCCAGTGCCGATCCTGGTTCACTCTCATTGTGCCCCTCTCCTTTGGAGTTTATTTTTAGATAGGCACTACATATTGTCTGTCCATAGTCATTACTGGCAACACATGTGTACTCTCCCTCATCTTCAAATTTTGTGAACAGAATGATCAAGCTGTGATCATTACCATCAAAAACAAATTTGTAGTCAGCAGAAGGCGTTAACAGTACTCCATTAAAGAGCCACTGAATTTTAGGCTTGGGAATGCCAGTGACAGTGACAGACAGTTTAGCCACATCCCCTATGCTTATCTCAGCATTTGACACTTCTTTGATAAAAACTGGGACACTGCCTTCCTTTTGGGAATCAACTTTAGTTGAGTGAACTGGAGGTTCAGACAAAAGTTCAAGCGTTTCACTTGTTTTAGATAACTGATGGTCAAAGCTATAGGTTTGGAGTCCTTCTTCTTCAGCAGACAGGAGATAACTAGAAAACTCTGTATGGGGAAAAATGATTATTTTTTTTACCATCAATTTTATTGAACAAAAAATAAAAGTCAAAGAGGTGTGTACCAACTGATGGCCTTCTGCTTTACTCCTGGAATCATTAGATTACCCTGAGATAAACTTATTAAAAAGCACATTTCTAAACATCATGTCACATTATACAATTATAAATAGGGTACTAATGCAACTTTCAACGCACTTCAATTGTGTTACAGTTTATACATTTTAAAGATGTTCTTATGAATTTGTTGTGATATAATTCCAATTCTAAAGTTTGAAAACTTGCTGACAATATATTTATAATAAAAGAATGCTGGGTTATTTAAATCAATTTCTTAAAAGATCCAGAGTTATTATTTACATATAAAAGTTTTTTGAATTTAAAAATATCCTTATTATCAAATTGAAGACTGGTCATTTCTGAAATAAATGATCTATATTCTAGTTACAGCTTATAAACTGAAGCCATTAGTCAAAACGATGGTCTGCAAGTAATGTTTATTCTGAATTTGTAAGAGAACTACTGTCTATAGTTACTAGAAATGCAAGCCTTCTTTTTGGCCTGTGTAAACTGCTGCAGTACTCCAGCAAGGCTTTGGTAATAAGATGTGCATTAAGTTAGTCAAGAAAATGGGAGAATCAGAAATGAGAGAAAACAACTCCAACATTAAAAAATTGACGGTGGCTCCTGACTCCCCACATGATCCCAGAGCCTGCAGGCCTCCTTAGCTCTGCCCTCAGTGCATGGTCCTGCCTCCCGCTCAAATGGCCCTTTGGGGAGGTAAGAACAAGTACGGGGCCTACAGGATGACTGTGTCAGAGGGGCAGGGCGGTGCTAGAAGCTTCCACCACTGCTCCTTTCTGTGCATGGTTTGCAGAAAATCCTTAGATAGCACAGCAGTGACAAGTCATGAAGAAGAGGCCTACCACAAATCTTGCTATAGAAAGAAATATGTGTTGTTATAAGCAGAGGGAGAGACTAGAGCTCTCACTTTATCACGCAAGGACACAGCAAGAAGGTAACTGTCTATAAGCCAGGATCCGACCATGCTGCATACCAGTACACTGATCATCTCAGACTTCCCAGATTCCATAACTATGAGAAATAAATGTCTGTTGTTTAAGGGAAAAAAAAGTATGGGCCCAAAGGCCAGGGCCCTGGCATGTTCAACATGGACTGGGCGAGAGACCTGGTATCAAGCCAGAGTGTTCAGCCTCACAGGCCTGCAACAAATCCAACAACTTGTAAATTTGCTCAGAAATACAGAGGTGCTGACAAGTGTGCCAGATGTGTGAATTCTGTTAATGCTACTGAGAAGATAATTCGTGCCGAGAAGCCCTGGCACAAAAGCTATTCCAATGAGCCAAGTATGGGAAGAAATCAACAACTCTGAATGAGAAAGAAGGGGAAATCAATTGTAAAGGATGCCATGCAAAGAACTTTGGGCCCAGTGGATTTGGCAATGGCCAAGGAGCTGGAACTCTTGTTCATGTTCAGTAATGGTGTAATCCCAGAACCAAGATCATGCACTGAGAATCTCTCCATAGTCTAGGCACTGGCAATATAACACTAAATTGCTGTGAAACTCTACCAGTACTTCAGTGATGTATGTTACCCCATCCTTGGATTGGCTGACTGACTTTCTAGGTAGAGAACATTGTATCCTTTTGCTTTCTTCATAACATTTTCAAAGACCATTTCTTTTACATTTTAAATAAAACTTCAGCTTGAAAAAAAAACACCTTGATTGTATTTTATTGTGCAAGAAATACTTATACAACATTATTGAAGAGAAAAACAAAGCAGTCAATAACAGATACTCCTTAAACAGTACCATGGATGACAGAATGAAAGACATGTAATTTGACATCAGGAATTAGTTTTTCATTAAATCTCTTATGTATGTAGAATACATAAATAATAGTTTTACTGCCTTACTCAAAAGCAGTTTTATCGTCTTATTAATTCACTCCATTTACATCATATGGAATAGTCTTATAACTTAATTCCTTTCAGCTCTAGTGTGTAAGCATTTATAAGGTGTCTGCTACCTATATATGTACTGGTAAAACTTATCTATAGCATGTAGAATACATACTCAGTTATTTATTATTTCAATTAATAGCGATAAGTCATTGATCAATTTCATATACTAATGGTGACCGCTTAACTTCACATTTAATTTATAATGTATTACTCAAGTCAACTTTCCCTTTACTTGAACTGCCAAAATATCTGTAAAGGGAATGAATGTGAATATAGTTCATATACTTCTACTCACTAATTTGTTGAAATATTTTTCCTTTCTTCTACATATCTACATGCATTAACCATAAAAAAGAGAGTAAATAAAATTCAAAAATACTGAAACATGAAAGATGTGGGTGAAAATACATGTAATAGTAGCAGCTAATAATTATGTCTATTCAACTATGTAATAAATGAAGTCTTTATCGAGCATCAGAGAAATGAATATTTCAGGCTTTTAAGTTATATGCCATTGAGTCAGAAAATTTAAAAATTTCAATAATTAATAAATAAGCCAAGTGTGGGTAAAGCTTAATTTTCTTTACTCAGTCATTGTTATTCTGCATATCCTCAAGTTTAATGCATTTGAGACTAACAGAATTCTAATGAGCAAAATCACATAAAGCCCTCCTTATATGAATAAAAGTATATTTTTCAGCACTTCCTGCAAATCCAAAAAGACATGAAAACCTTTGTTTTCTTTTTCTTTCTTTCTTTTTTTTTTTACGAAACAGTTTTTGAACTACTGTTACCTATGTTTTGTAATACTTAGGTAAAATGTGTTTGTTATGTTTGTCTTGACGTGAATTTATAATTTATTTAAACCTCCATGATGTGACTTAGAGTAGAATAAATAATTACTCACTGTGACCTAATGGCTATGTATAAGATTAGTTTTATTTCAGGGATTCAGGGTGTGATATATTTCATTATATAGAGCTATTATCACAGATATTGTGTACTCACTGGTTGAAACAGAATTGATTGCTCCACAAGAGTGTGTCTTGATAAGTTATGGTGACTTAAAACAAGTAAAATGGATGTTTTTGGGGGTGTGGAGGTAAGGGAATAAGCCTGACTGTTCTGTCTACATTCTACACATGTTCCCAACTGCTTATTTAACTTGGAAAGTTTTTTGGGAAATTCCCATTGTGGGAATAAAAAGGTAATACAATGAAAGAAACATAGTTAACATACTTGGTTACATGAATTCTTTTGAAAATTAGATTTAAATTAAATGTTTGATTTTTTAGAGTTAAAATTAGTATGGTTAAAACAATCATGGTAATTAAAAATTGCTCAATGCAGGGGATGAATGTAGCCTTTGGGTAACAGTGAGTAATTAAGGGTTGAAGGGAAGAAAGAGTCATAATTTCATTACTATAGTCTATCATTTCCCTCATCATCTGTTGCACGACTAAAATTTATTCTAAATTATGTTAAGGAAAGTTACCACAGGGATGACACATAGCAATACATGATCAACTCTTAGGACTTCTGGTCCAATCCTTCATTTTCAGATGAAAAACAGAAATTTCTCTATATTTAGTACAATTTATAGAAAAGATTTAGGTTCACATTGGTATATAAGTACAATACTAAGGATTTTGAGAATTTATTAAAATTTCAATTTTGAACAAAAATGTCACTTTAGAAACATATAAATCTTGAATTTAAATGCTTCTTAATTTTTAGTTCATTTTAAAAGTGAAATTCAGCAAAAATGACAGGAAAGCTTATTATCTTGTTATGTATGAATACAAATTACCACAGTGCCTCAACTCTAAAAACGTTCCACCTCCTTTTTCCTAATTTTAAAGATTCTGACATTGTACTAGAGTTTAACATTGATATATAAATGCAATATGGTAGTTTCTTTTTTCCCCAGGCAAATATTAAATCAATTCTGAATTTTACACTTGATGTCATTTTGAAAATTGAGAAAATGAAGTATTTCCAAAGGTGGAAAGATCTGTATTTGCACATTCTGCAAATGTCCAGGTGAACTCTATCCAGGGAGCACCATTGGTCCCTTCAAAACCAGCAGGAGTTGAAACATTTAAGAAGAGGGTTATTAATAATTAAAATATTTTTAAAAGCCAAAAATATACTGAGAATGCAATGTCAAACAGATAATACAGTCAGTTATCAAATGGGCAAAGTTGGTTTCTGTTTTTTGTCATATCTGAATTTGGCTGCAAAGTGCTATAATTTCAAAAATAATTTATACTTGGAGCAGAAAGGAGATTTTTCCTTATGAACTTGTCTGCGTGTGGCCATCTGAAACAGTGTTCCATTTTACATGTTACTTTATGTATATAGCTCATCTGCTGAAGGAGGATACATTCTGCTAAAATACTTTATAAAATAAATAAAGATAAAGGAAAAATAAAGATAAAGTAGAAATACAAATAATTAGGTAGCCAAATGAATATTTAATTGTGCTTGATTTTTCACAGCATAATTGACACAGTGATGATTCCACAGTTTAGATAACAGAATATTTACATGTATCACAAATATGAGACGTCCACATGGAGAAACTGTTTTCCCAGGGGTCTTCAATGTAATGCATTTAAATGGAGTAGACATATTTGGAAATTTATTAGATCTATATAATTTGGGAAATATAAAAGCAATTTTTATTTTTATAAAATCAATTGTAATAATTACTGAGGCATTAAAACATTGTACAGAAACTTTACATTAGGGTGAGTGCTGCACAGGACTCGGCCATCCCTACATGGTTGGTAGCCACACACCTGTACTCACCTTCGTCACCTTTTACCAAGCTTGTTATGAATAAGTTGTGGAACCCTATGCCACTTTCCTCAGCACTGAACCTTGCGCCTTGCAGCAATTTCCCATCTTTGTACCAGTAAACTGTGGGTCTTGGAGAGCCACGAACTAAACACTGGAAATAAGCTGCTGTGCCTGAAAGGGCATAACAGTCAGAAATGCCTTTGATAAACCTGGGAGGCCCTTCCACCACCTGAAATTCAAAAAAGCTGTCTGAATATTTGCTCTTTAAGACTAACTCTTCCTTCAAACTGCTTAAAGTCACTTTACTTTTCTTCGTTATCATAGCGAATACTTCAGAGTCTCCCATGGTGAGAAACCCTCGACAGATAGCTTCTCCTACACAGTTCACAGCTCTGCACCTGTATGTTGCACTGTCAGAAAGACAGACATTTCGAATTCTAAGGGTGTGACTTCCGTTCTCCTCACTAATCATGTATTTATTGTTATCTGGCTCAATGCACATATATTCTTTATACCATTTAACTTCAGGACTAGGAATGCCTATGACTGAACATTTGAACACAGCGTCTGAATTTTCTGGAACTTTAAAATCACAAATAGGCATTATAAAGCGTGGAGGCATTTCAAATACTTCTAAGTCAATCTTTAAATCTTTGTCTTCTTCCCCTCTTGAAGTCATAGTTGGCTCTGCTAAATTTAATGGAAGAACATCTAGACTCACAATCATGCTTTTATGATCAGGAGTAAATTCAGGAACTGTGACTATTTTCACTTGCTTCTCAAATTCTTTAACATCTTTTTCACTTAATTCGACTTCCAACACAATTTCTTGAGGAGAAGGTGTTCTTGAACTGTTTTCCAAATCAAACTCCATGACATGCTGATGTGTTACTGGAGGTGGCAGTGCCACCGCTCTTTCTTTTTGGGGTACTATGTCTACATTTGCAAAGCTCTTGGCTTCCCCTATGATGTTTACAGCATGGCACATGTACTCTCCCCCCTCTCCTTTCTGAATATTAGAAATTTGCAAAGAACACACATTACCTACCCTTTCTATCTTAATTCTTTCATCTGGCTCTAGCAAAGATTTGTTTCTATACCATTTCACACCAGGAACTGGAATGCCCTCAACTTCAACAATGAAACCTAATGTTGTATTTTCATATATCTTCCTTTTGGTCAGAGGTTCAATAAAAGATGGAGGCATTTCATTGTCTTTTGGTTCGATGGCTTCATTGGGTGTGCCAAATGAATCAGAACGCCATATTTCATAACCTGAACTTCTCTCTCCTGTAGGCGTATGGAAATGTTCACTCGGCGTACTGTCCTCCCTTTCTATTTTTGATGGGTACCTTTTAAAATTTCCAGTGGGGTTTGGTCCTCCAATAGGAATATAATACCTTTCAGTTGTTTCTCCTCCTAAAGGTGTAGAATATCTCTCTAGAGTCTCCCCTGGGGGTGTGGAATATCTCTCCAGAGTCTCCCCTGGGGGTGTGGAATATCTCTCCAGAGTCTCCCCTGGGGGCGTGGAATATCTCTCCAGAGTCTCCCCTGGGGGAGTGGAATATCTCTCCAGAGTCTCCCCTGGGGGTGTGGAATATCTTTCAGCTATGTCACCTTCCAAAGGTGTTGAGTACCTTTCAGTATCTTCCTCTAAACATGTGGTTCTTTGAAAAGTCTCACCTCCTGAATTCATCGAAGGTTGTTTTGTTGTATCTAATGGAGTAAAATATAAATCAGGAGACTTTGGAGTTTCAAAATGTTCAACAGAGGATGGCGGGGTATAAAACTGATCTAACTCAGAGATTTCTTCACTGCTTATACTTCCCACATCAATGGAAATATCAGATTCAGGAGAAAAAGGGCGACCTAGTGATTCCTGTTGTTGGTTATAGTATTCATACACAGTGCTGAAAGTTACTTCTTCAACCTGCATAGATGTGATTGATTCACTCTGGACAAGTTTTGTCTTGTCTTTGGTGTCTTTAGTTTCGGGAACTTCACGTTTTCCAGCAGCAAGTAAGTATTGTGTCAGGGAGGACTCAGAATCCATTACTTCCATTGTATGTGCCTTGTCCAATTTAGGAAGATTTTCAGAAACACAAGTTTCTATCTTTTCTTCTTCTGTAGGGAAGAAAGATGTTTCACTTTGAACTGGAACTTCCTTGTAAGGTTTTTCTTCTTTAGAGGCATCATTTGGATTCTGTTGCTCCTCAGTCATCAAAAATGGAAGGCACTGGCTTAGGGAGAGCTTTCTGCGGGGTATGTCTGCTTCCTGAACGTCACCTTTGTGGTCTCCCAAAATCCCACTGGCTTGTTCCTGGGTCCCTCCCTCCTGCTCTTGAAATGATGCCAACTCTGGTTTCAAAGCATGCTCTTCCTTCTTTTCACAAACCTTTGAAAGCTTTTCCGCACTTGCTGCCTTTTTCAAAAGTGAAATAAAACTTTGATCTCCATTTTCTAAAGAATGTTTTTTCTCAGAAATATCAGTTTCTGCTACATTTTCAGATGAGGTCTGAAGTAGGGCACCTGATTTGCTGTGGATTTCTTCAGGAAATAATTTAAGAGAACTGTCGGTGTTCGAAATTTCTAAATTTTGTTCCTGTATCTGTCGGACTTCTTTTTCTAAAAAAAGGTTCTTTTCATCAGTACAGCTTTTCTCCATCCACTCCTGACTGGAAGAAATTTCCTGATTAGTAAATACGTTATTTTGCACTCTTTCAGATGTACTCTGAGAATCAAATTGTAATATTTCAGAGCTAGGAATTTCTTCTTTATGAGGTATTTCCCACTGTTGCCTAGTTTCTTTGAACTCCTTAGCTGGATGTCCTATATGAGAATACATTTGTTTTAGATCAAATACAATGCTCTCAGAATCAGTTGTTTCAGAAACAGGATGTTGAATTTTAAAATTAGCTTCTTCTGGTTGACCACTCTCTAATTCTTGGAATTTTAAATCTGGATTTTCTATTTGAGAGTGAAACTGCTTTAGGTCCAGTGTAACAGGTGTTTCATGTGCAGCCCTTTCAGAAACTGCAGACTGCTCTAGAAGACCTATTTCTTTCCATGGTTCCCTCTCTTGTGCTTTGAATTCCTCCTGAGTTTGAGAAGAAAGCAACTTTAGATTCATTATGATATTAGATGAATCTGGTTCAGTGTCTGGAGACATTATCTCTACCTGATGCATATTTGCCTTTAGGTTACTTGATTTTGATTCTCTTTGATTTAATGGAAAGTCAATGTCATCAGCCTTCTTTGGAGGAGGATTAACAAATGATTTCTTGGTAGGTCTTTTCTCTAGAACCCCTTTTTCAACATGCTGTAACTTTTCAAATGCAATGATTCTATGCTTCACCTTTTTTCTTGGATACCATCTCTCTTCACCAAGGGGTTCTTCATATACAATGGTAGATGAATCCTTTGTATCATAGCTATCAGAAGTTTTCTGAGAGTGGATATTTGTGAAATTGTCACATTGGGCATATTCTCGCACATGTACCCTTTCTGGTTCACCAAGTTCTCCAAAACCATTTCTTACTTCTTTCCTAATTTTGACATCACTGAACTCACCGACAAACGGATAAAGAGTACCCTCTGCTTGGTGCAGCTTTGATTTTTTATTTACATGTCCCTCTTTCCATTCGTCCTGACATTGTATGAGTTCAGCCCTGATAGGCCTGTTGGTTTTTATAGACCTAGAAGCAACCTGCATAAATCTGGGTAGTTTTTCCCTAGAAGATGTGCAACGAACATGGCCTTTCTCGTCTATCTGCTCAGTTGTCTCGAGGTCTTGAAAATGCTCCCTTATGGAATATTCTTTTACATAAGATTGGGAAGTAAAAGGACCAGCTGGGTAATCATACAAGTGTGCCCTTACAGATTCTCCCTGAATTTGTTGATCTTTGGAATATTTTTCATAAGCTCCGCCAATATTTTCTAATTGACTATACTCTCTGTGAGTGACAGGTTCCACTGTTAGATAGGAAACACTCTCAGCTGTTCCTGAATTGTTTTCAGCAACACATTTGTATTTTCCAGAATCTTGAACATCAATATCATTAATATATAATCTGTGGCTACAATTCACCTCTTCAAACTGAAACTTTTGGTTCTGCTTTAAAGGGACTCCATTTTGAAACCATGTTACCACTGGCTTAGGCTCACCAGAGAGTAAACATTCAAGTGCTATGAAATCCCCTTCTCTACACCAGGCATGCCTTGGCATTTCTTGTAAGACTTTTGGCGGCTCGTTAGTAATATCAGATGAAAATATAAATTTGTATTTGGGTGGCTGAGTAGCCTCATTGCCAGGTGTTGCTTTAGGTTCTGACTCTTCAAATGGAAAGAATTCTCTTGACTCTTTATCCTGTTCTGGAGTAGGAGTTGCTGCTGTTATCTGAATTTCTACAGGAAAGGAAAGCAATTCTGAGTCCTCACAGGGAGGAGCTGGTGGGTCAGTCTGTAACATATGGAGATTTGTTTGGCCCTCTTGTCTCAAAGATGGATGGATGTCTTCTTCTTGGTCAAACACCAATGCCAGCTCTTCTTTCTCATCAGTGTAGTCGTGCAACACTGGGACTCTATGTGCTTTGACACCATACCTTTGTTTTGCTTTCACTTTTAGTATACCAGTTGTCTTTACTGTTCCATATTGGTTAAACAGCACACAGGTAATAGAACCTTCATTTTGAGGATGAACAGAAGAAAAAGTTAAGGCTGAAAAATTTTCCAAGGTATGAATGACAAAGCCTTGATTTCGTGGGATTGGTATATCATTGTTATACCACACCACTATGGGTTGAGGGTGTCCTTGAAAGTGACACACAAATTTACAACTGTCACCTTCATAAACCTCTTGCGATTCAATTTCTTGAAGAAATGATGGTGGGCAACGTTGCAGATATTTTTGAAAAGGATTTTCAGAAAATCTTGTGGCTTTTTCTTCCTGTTCAGTTTTGAATTCATCAACTCTTGTGGAAGTAGAGTGTTGCAGTTCCCTCAAATCATCCTTTCTTATTCTTTCAGCATCTAGTTCTTCATTTTCTTTAATATTTGTAGGTGTACCAAAAGGCTCACTGGCATATAGTTCCTTTTTCTTACATATATTAGTGATGGATTTAGATGACTCTCCAATTTCAGTTTTGCTGATAATTTCTTCAACTTGTCTTTTTGCTTGGGTATTCTCACTTACTAGAACTCTATCGTATAAATGGTCTTTTGGTACACTTTCTCTTAGAAATGCCTCTCGGCTCATTCTTATTTCAGTCTGGAGAACTTCTTCATGGACAGTAGTTGGAAAACTTGAGGGAGATTCTACATATTCTATGTTTTGATCCATTTGATTAGGAAGGACATGTGGATTTTGGACAACACCCTCAGCTGAATATTCTATGTTATCTCTATTTTCAGCTAGATCAGAATATGACCTGCTTTTTATTTCTTCCCTAGGGAACAGAGTATCTTTATTACTAGCATCACTTCTCAAAGTTCGTGAGCTTAGTTCAGGTGACATATCTAAAAGAGATAATTTCTTTTTCTCCAGTAACATTCTTCTAGCCTCTCGTAAACGTTGCAACTTCATTTTGGTCTCCTCATCCAGGAAATTTTCACCTACATTAAGCCATCCTCTTATGTCAGATTTACTTTCTAAATATTCTTCATCATACATAAAATCTGTTTTCTTTCCAGGACTTACTGTCTTAAAGTGAATAGTTCGTGTCATTCCCCTTTGTTCCACATCTTGTTTTTTGTTAAAGGGAGAACCAGTAAACCTCAGGTCAACCTTCATCCTATCTTCTCTCCTTTCAGCTACAGTCTCCACATCTTCCTGTGCCTGTTCTGCCCTTTTCAGAAATTCTAAATATTTTTCATCTTGCCCTTTCCGGATAACAAGCAATGATGCCGTTGATTCAGCATACCCTTCACTATTAATTGCTAACAATCTATAACTTCCAGAATCCCTGTCTTGGACCCTTTGGATCTCTAAGCTGGAAGAGTGATCATGTAAATCACTCTCAGTTTTTATAACCCGTCGGAGACCTGTTGGGATAGGCCGATTGTTGTGAAACCAAGTCATTTCTGGAGTTGGACAGGCAATTAACCTACATGTAAAAACGGCAGGTTCACCCTCTAAAACATATTTAAATGTAAGTTTTTGGGTAAAAGAAGGTTTGAAATATTCAGGCCAGGAGCTTGTAGATAATATTCTACTTGCATATCTTTTAGCAGCCATGGAGCTGTGGTCTATGTCTTCAGAATCTGAAAAGGCATCACGTGTATCTCTTTCAGAATGTTCAGATTCCTCCTCGGAGAATAATTCTGAAAAATATTTAAATTATAAAGCATTTTACTATTTTCCATAGTATTTGAAAAAGTTGAAAATAAATGAAATTGCAAAATAGGAAATGAAATGCATGCTACAGATTCTCACAAATCCATAAAAAAATTCACTCACCATATTTGTTCGAATAAACGCAACACCATGCTCTGTTTAAAAGATTCTGACACGAAAATCGTTCGTTGTCTGGTCTTTTCTTCAAACTGCTGAAATTTCTTCTTGAACAAGCAAAAATGCATTTCAAAATAACATGTTCCTGTGCATATTTGTTTTGAGAGCAGGAAAACTTTGTTCCTTTGATGGCTGAGAGGGAAATCTTACCTGACTTGCAGAGAGTGGAATAAACGCCCTTTCTGATCCTTTTGATTGTAGATTAAATTATTTTATTTTTGAGAATCAACTATTTAAAAAATATATGCAAGAACTATAACCATAAATAGCTAAAATAAAATGAGAAGGCGTTTATTCGAACTAATACAGCCATAAAGTCACAATGTTATACAAAGAAAAGCAGGCAATAAGGATCACGGAAGGCAGCTATCTGCAAGCCAGTGTAAGAGACATATCAATGTTAAAATGATATATGTGCATGAAGTGTAAACCAGAATGGGAATGTAACATTTTTCACACACCCTAAATACAGTAGCATTTCAATCATAATTCATTCATGACATTGCATTCTGAGTATGGCAGCTAGGTTATGGTCTACTGTTCAACTTAATTCACTGTGATTTTTAAAACAAACTTCTATTTCATGATTTCATGCATTAAGTTTCCAACTTGTCCTAATACACACTTTTGAAAATGGCTGCAAACATGAAATTGAATATGGCTGACAAATTTTAAATTCAAGATTTTAAATTACTATAAAACAAATTACTATGAAATGCATGTAACCATCAGCATACTAAACCAGGCATGCGACATAGTAATAATATATACTCCAAGAGATATATTTGTACATCTATGTCATTTTTCTCAATAATACTAAAAAAGAAAGAAGGCAGATCAAGGATGCTATTAATCCTTCAAAATTTCTATTTAAATCTCACATTCAATATAGTAATACCTTTCATCTCCACCTCAATCTGCTGTTCCATCCTCTCGTGTAAAACCGATTCATGGGCTAAAATGGAAAAAATATATATAAAGAAGTTTTAATGATTAATTCCATATACTTTCTACCTCAAATTTTGATTTTTATAATTACAATTTTTCTTTATTTTAATAGAAAATTACATCCCCCAAATGCATAAAAAAAAATTCATGCCGAACAAATCAATGAGCTGATAAAGTACATGGCAGTGTTGACAGAAAGATTTTAAAACATTTTTATTTCCTGTTCTTTATGAAATTTCCACATTTAGTTCCATAATCCTCCATGCCTTTACATGCATTCAGAAAAGCAATCCACAAGTTAAAGGGATATTCTTTTTTTTATAATGTCTTATTGACTGAACACTTGCTAAGAGAGAAGTCATATTTAGAAGGAACATGCATTTTCTGACATGCCACCTTTAGTTGATGGCTATTCTCAATTTCTCCTGCAGAAGTAAGCATTTTCAGCTAGTAATACTCCTCTGATTTGAACCATCTTTAAAACATTAAACTACCCAATGTCCAATTACATATTAAGAAACAAAACAAAGAGTCATCCACTCAAAATTGCTTTTATTACATAAGGAAAAGGTACAGTCTTTAGACACAGTCATCTCTGGGGCAGCTTCTTCAGAGAGGCAGGTGCCCTGGCACCACTCTCACCCCCGGGTCTGTGTAGCATTGTGCCAATTCGCTTGACTCCCTGGCTTCCCAGTTCCTTGTGGTCTTTGGTACGAAGTTAATGACAAACTTGATGTTTTCTTTGATGATTCTCTCTTCACTTCACGGGTTGTTTTAATCTGTGACTCTTTGAGTGTTTTGATACTTTTAGTGTCTGAACCCAGGGTAATTTTTGTAACTGCTCTGGTTTGCGATTCTTTTGCTAGGTAAGAATAAAGTTAGGAAAAGGAATAAATTAGCTGTGTTTGTAAGAGTAAAACACATGCTGAATTTAGAGAAGATGGAGTATCATTAGGATGAGAAGAAAAGCAGCACGTTAGTTTTATCCAAAACTAATAGATGAAATATCTATGCTTGCTATGCACATAAGAACTTATCTTAAACTGACCTATGGGCTTTACATTCTAACTTGATCTTCATGGATAACTATGTGGCCTATGTAAAGTTATTAGGCCAAAATAAAAGAGGAACATATAAAAACCGGTCTTATGTTACGTAATTGGATAACTGAGCTGATCCTTCACTCTTCACTTAAAAGTGGCTTATGTTTTAACTTTCTTAAGTTCAAACAAATCAGCCTGGATTTTCCAAGAAAAAACTGTTTATGCTCCAAGAACATTTTAATAATATTTCATTGGAACTAGAATTCCTGGGTCAAAAATTTGATTTGTCCAATCAAATGCCCTCTGGGAACCTGACTTTCAAGCACTGTACTATGGCACTGGGTTCTTTAGGAAATAAGTTGAAAGATCCATGTTTCTCCCATCTCCACAGCACAGCTAATTCCCAGTTACATTGCTGCAGAAACTGTCAGCGTTGTTGCCTACACGATAAATAGTAATTCTGTGATTACTGTGCTAGCCAGCAGCTGAGGTTAACTCTCTGGATGGTGGAATTTTCCATCTCATTTGCATACCTAGATCTCAGTTCTTGAGATATGCCTTTTGTAGGCTTTGGAAATATAACCAGAATAGCTACAGAACAAAATGTCAGCTTAAGAAAAAGAAAAAGCCTCCTTTTGTAAGTGAATATTGTAGATAGATTGAGTGAATTAATGAGCCAATTTCAAAATGTGGGGTAGAGAAGGCTGGGCACATAGCACTGTATTTATTGTCCCCTGCTCATGTCTAATGACTCAAAAATAGTGTGGTCAGATCAGGGAAGAACCTGCGGCCACTGCTCTCAGTAGACCCTGGAGGTGCCCGAGCTTCTTCTGCCATCTTCTTTTCCCTGGACTTGGTAAAGCTGTTTTGTCTGCAAACGTACAGTGTGGACTTCTAGCATATGAAGAATAATTTTCTTATTTCATTAGTATCTAAAACGAAAATCCATGGATAAGAGGAGGAAGTTATCCTTTACTCAGACAAATTTCTTCATACCTTTCCAGACATGGGGGAGGACCAAGCACAATAACAACAAAAATAATGATCTAAGGCTGTAAAAGCAGCACATGATTTATTAAGAAATATCTAGAAACTACTAATTTTGGTTTAGAAAGAGTCCTATTATTTTAAGTGCCCAATTCTTAATTTTTATGGCTTCCTTGTAAACAGCTAGAACCTCCAGATAAAAATGAAGGGCAAATGAGAATTTTTGAACTTCCTAATACTAACACAATTAAATTTAAATTTAGCACAGTGCCAGGCACAATAATAAATACTCAGTTATAAACTTAAGCTATGACACCTGAACCTTCCTAGGTGGCATATTTGGTAAATATTAGAAAAGGCAGCACATGCGAAGTGAACATCAACTTCCTGAACCTGGGTTTGCAAGTTATACTTCCTAAATCTAGACTGGAAAGTTAAATGTTCTTAAAAACTTTGGCCAATGACTTGGCCGACTTTCAAAGGCCATTGAGAACAGATCGCTAATGTAGAGATACTCTAATATAGTCACTGATTCAATTTGCATGGCAGAAAAGCTCATGCAGAAAGCGATGATGATGAGATGAGGCAAGTCATAGGTAAAAACCAAATAACCACCTTCTATGCTTAGTACTGCTGATGTTGTCTTCTCTCCATACTCATTGTGTACAATGCAGCTGTACAATCCTTGGTCTACCAGTTGAACATTATGTATGATAAGAAACTGAGTATTTCCATTTTGTGACTGCTTCACTCTCTCAGAGTCCTCTATCTTTACGCCTTCATGAGTCCAGGTTACATCAACGGAAGACTCATCTTCTAAAACGCAGAGGAATTGAGCGGTGTCGCCGCACCTGACAGAGAGGTCCCGAAGATGCAGAAGAATCTTTGGTGCCTCATCCATCATCTCTTCAGCATCTTTTTCAGATAATCCAGTGTTTCCTGCCATTTGTGAGAGGGATGCAGGATGGTGCGACCCTACATCTCGAACGAATGCAGCTGTGTGTGTGGAACTTTGAGATATACTTTCAAAAACCTGCACTTCACATTCATATGATGATCCTTGAAACGACTTAATTTCATTTTGGGTTATTTTGCTCTCCTGCTTTGTGAAAGAGGAATCTGCCACTGCCTGGGGCTTGGTGGACTCTCTTACATCTTTCCCAGAATTTTGCCTAGCTAGGGCTTGCACTGTATAATCAAGTGACAAGAAAAAAAAAAGAATATTAAGATCTAAGCTTTGTCACTTGGCTAGGTTAGTAACACAAAATGGCATGGAAGATGAAGATGAAAGACATCATTGTCACTTGGAAGCAGCATGCCAGACTGAGTATGCTCTAAGATGTCAGGAGCGCACAAAAGAAAATTCATTTCCAGTGATTCGGTGATGAATGTGATGAATGGATGATGAGGCTCATGTGGATGCCATACAGTGTCTGGTTTCTTTATTCTGCTGTCATTGCAGTATACAGAGCCAGTCTTTCTCTCTCTCTCTCCCGCCCCCCCACCCCCGTCTCTCCGTAACATTTGTTCTCCCTCCACAGTATACGTTGTAAAGAATATACAGCAAATGGATGATTAACGATGCGTGAGATGTTGTTTAGAAAAGTAAAAATGTTAATCAGAGTTGATGCCTAATAAAATAATTACTAATGTAGTGCACAGAATGCATAGTGAGATTTAAAGTATATACATAGGTTATCCCATAACTGAGACCGGGGTGGGGGCTTATTGGGAGTTACTTTATTAGTATATTATGGACTGGCCACAATATGCAATAAGACAAACAGCTGAGACTCTCATTAGTAACAGTGGGAGTGGGAGGTAGGCAGCAAATCAAAGTCCTTGAAGCAAGATGGGCTTTACCTTTTGGAGTCACTGTGAGTGTAGCTGCACAAGTGGCTTCCCCAGCGCTATTGGTTGCTTTGCAAGAGTACTGCCCAGCATGCTCTGAGTAAGCATCAACTATAAGCATTAAAGCCATGCCTGTGGACTCCTCAAAATGGAAAACTACATCTTTTGCTGGTAGAATTGGCTGCTGGTTATGAAACCACTGGATTTCTGGCTTGGGAATGCCAGAAACCCTTGCATGAAATCTGACTGTCTCCCCGCAGTGCACCCTGACGCTTGATAGAGGCTGGATGAAGATGGGCTTTTGGCCAAGGGACTCCTTCTTAAATGAAAATGATGAAGAGACATGCCACTGGGAGTTTGATGTGACTTCTTCAAGTTTGCTAAATCCTGAAAAGAAGCATGCCAACCTTTAATGTTGTACCCTGCACTGAAACCAGAATTCATTTGGTGCAAGATCTGTCGCAAATTTCAACAGTGGACTAACGATCCAGTCCAATCCTAATGCCTTGTCAATGTATGTCACTATTGATTCAGAGTCATACAAGTTCACTTCCATTTTCCAGACAAACTGAAATATCAGTAGTCTAAAGAAGCTTCACTGTATTGCTCATGAAGGCAGTAGTGGAGTACGCAATCAGTACAAGGTATTCTTGTTTTCTGTTTTTATTTTTTCCCCCCTCTGGTTGTAAAACCAGCTTTTCTGTGTTGCAAAACACTTTAAATTATTAAGAAAACATCTGGCTTTATAACTTATTTACAATTGAAAGATAAAAATCTAAAGTTGCCCTAATCCTTACGTATTTGTATATACTCAGTATTATATAGACTAAATTAGCTCAGGAAGAATCCTCTGTAAAAAAATATTGTTATCTTGTTTTGAATCAAAGTGGCCCTCCCCCCATCACCGAAGAAGTGTTTCTGACTGTAATTTAAGAGACCCATGCAACAGAAATGCTGAACCATCTTAGGACTGGACCCCACCACCCCCAGGCATTCTTGGAATGATGGTGAGTTCAGCTGCCTGGTATACAAACCTGAAATCGTCCACTGTCCCTTCTGTGAAATCAGAATTATGTCAACAAAATGGGGCATGGTAACACTCTTAGGTTTAAAAAATTCAAAAAAATTTTTATCCTAACTAAATGAGAAAACAAATATACCTATTTATTTAAGTACATTTCTCCCCATTCTGATACATGCTGATCAGGAAGCAGGAAAGCTGGTGTTGAGAGCAATGCATTATAAAACATTATGGAGACAAGGCGGGCAAAATAAAAAAAAATGATGGTGTGTGATCATGACGAGAAGGCGTAAACGAAAAATGAGAACATCACATGTAACATGAAAACGATTAGTTGCACTAAAAGAGAATGATAAGACAACCATGAATTTACATGAAATCTTTAGTGATTGTTACTAGTGTGAGATTAGATCTATATTGAGATGTGGTTCTTAAAATTGTTTTACTCTACCTTCCAGTCTCAAATTGGCTGTGCTTGATACTTGACCTACAGCATTATTAGCAACAAAAGTATAAATTCCTTCATCTTCTGGATAAGCTTCAGCAATTTCCAGTTGGTAAGTGTCTTCAAATTGAGTCATTCTGAAGAACCGAGATGGCTTGATTTTCTTGTCCTTGCTGTACCAAGACACTTTTAGATCTGTAGCACAAAAGAAAAAAGATATTTAAATCACAGAGACAGGTGGCTCTTTTAAATTCACCTGCAAACACAATATTGATTACCCTGGTGACTACATCTCACATTTCTCTTCATAACATTATATTTTTCTTTTAGGCATGCCTCATCTGCTCTTAAATGATTTCTTTTCATCTTTAAGAAGGAAATACGATTCTAGAAAAATTCAGCTTATAAACTGGTTGTAATTTTCAAAAATTTACAATTTTAGTTATACTCTTTTAATAACCTTTGCATGCCATGCTGTGGAAGCAGGGGTAAGATGCTGACCTAGTCAGTGCCCTGGAGAACGAGACAGTCCTGGGAAAGGGTTTGATCTGGGGTTGCAGCTGTGTGCAACTGGGGCTGGAAGTGCGGAAAAGCTGCACTTCTGGCATGCAGAAAGATCAGCCAAAGAGAGAGCTGAACAGATCAACATCCCACAAAGTCTAAAATGGGCTGAAGGAAAAAAAAAACAACCCATAAACCTGTATTGTTTTTTATTTCCAATGAGCAAGGATTGAAAGCTCTCAGCACCACAGAAAAATACTTTTCAAATTGAAAATAATTTTTAAATGGAAAGAAAGAGTCATGGAATTTGGGCATCTTAGATATATTTGGCTTTTGCCAAGGTAGCAGCAATAATAAATAATAATAAAACTAGCTATTTCCATAAGAAATTAAACCATCTTAAAATGATAAAAAAAAAACCCCAAAGGTAGAAATAGAATAACATGATTATGCTAAGTGTCCATGCATCTTTCTCAACTGTTTCCCAGACACAGAGCACTGAGTACACGGGATGTCACAGCACTTAACAACCTTCACGTTGAGCTCTATGAAGGCCAGAGCCAGGCCCTGGCATCTCTAGCACCTAGTGTAATGTCTCAATAGCAGGACCATGACTATGGGTAGAATAAGACTGAATTGATGCGTAAATGAAAAGTGGGCACCCATCATTGCTACAAAAATTGTTGATCACTTTACTTAGCTAGCTGTCACTCGGTAAGCCTCCCAGTGATTTGGACTCATCTGTGGAACAAACACTAGAAAACAAATTTTAAAATTCTACTTTTCCAAATTGTTCTTCTACCAGGAGGTGGCACCAGAGACCTTCGATAGACAACATTTTTACTGTTCATTAAAGTATCACCGGATTGCTCAGGACAATGTTTCATACTTCAGCAAATTTTGAGTTCCCAAAAATATGCAACTGAGTCTTCTGAAACCCCATAGTTGTTTTCCAATTTATAGAAGGCAGGGCTTCACTAAATTTCTTAAGACAATACCTGGTCGGGAGAAATTACATAAATATTTTCAGCCCTGGGGCACGAAACTGTGTAACGTGGTAAACTTTTAAAAGGGCGTTTAGTAGGGAATTAAGATGGTGGAGGAGTGAATGGAAGTCACACTGACCTCCTCTCAGGACCAATCTGGAATTACAACTAAATTGTGGAGAAATCACCCAGAGCAAACAACTGAACAATAGCAAGAGAAAAGCCTTATAACCTCGGACAAACGGAAGAATCAGTTCAGTACAAACTGACTGGTAAGGAGTGCAGCGGAGACGCAAGAAGATGGGCTGGGCACCCGCAGGCAGCAGTGCCAGAGGGATATTTAAGCAGCCATTGGATCCCCCTGAGAAGAGTGGGGTCTAAACCATCAGAGGGGATCCCTAGCCTACAGCACCAGAGCCCAAAAAGTACACAGACAACAGCTGCGAAAAGCGGCAGAACTGCTCTCTGCCAGAGATGGGCGACTAGAGACTGAAAGAGCCGATTAAAGGGCCAACGCATAAATTTTCATTTGCAGCCACTTACCCTGGGCACCAGCAAAGGTGGGGGCAGAGTGGGCTAGAGACACCTGAAGAGAGACTGGGGATGGAGGCTTTGGGGAGAGAACTGAGAGAGTAGCTGCCGGGATCCCGGTGCTGAGTCATCCCCGACGCGGCAGCAGCCATCTTGCTCAGGCAGACCACTCCCCTGAGCAGCAGCCTGAGAGAAAACAACAGCCCCGCCCCCGGGAGGGACTCTGCCCTGGCCATGTAGTGCTTAAGGCTGATTGCTAAGTGCAGAGGGGCAGACACAGACAGTAGATCCCTGCAAAGGTAGGGGCAGAGTGGACTAGCGATGTTTGAGGAGAGACTGGGGACAGAGAATTTGGGGAGAACTGAGAGAGTAGCCTACAGGATCTTCATGCTGAATCATCCCCCATAAAGCATCAGCCATCAAGCTCACACAGACCACTCCCTTCTGAGCAGCAACAGCCTGAAGGGAAACATTAACCCCAACCCCAGGAGGGATTCGGCCCCGCCCTATGATACTTAAGCCTGACTGCTGAGGGCAGAGTGACTAGATTAACAACTGAAGGAGACAGCTAGAGACAGTAGATCCCAGGAAGTCTCGAACAGGCTACCTAAGGTCAGACGGGGTCAACATCTGACTTCACTAGAGGTGGATCCAGAAAGAAAAAACAGTGGTAAATACTAGAGGCTACCGAGACGAAATCCACTGTGATCTCTGTGATTGCAATATTATCTTTACTACATAGCTTTTTAACATTCATTTCTTGTCCATCAAGTTGGTGCATATTAAGTCACTAGATTTTATACTATGGTTTATTTCTCTCCTTTCTTATAATAGTTTTACTCTCTTTACAGACGTATTAATAGTGGTTCATTTGCTGTTCGTAGTGGGATTGCGGGGGAGGGGGGCGGTTATTTCTGTGGTCATGGGTTTGTTTTCTGGGCTTTGTGATTTTGCTCAGGCAGACAAAAAAATGGGAAGACAAAGAAACAACCCCCAATTGAAATGAAAGGAGGAATCCTCAGAAAGACTACTAAATGAAGTACAGGAAAGTAATCTATCAGATATTGAGTTCAAAACAATAGTTATAAGGAAGCTTACTGAACTCAGTGAGCTCAGTGAGAATTACAAAAAACTACAGGGAAACTACGAGAAACTCACTGCAAACTATATCAGCATGAAAAAGAACATGGAAACTATCAACAAGAACCAAGAGGAAATGAAGATTACAATTTCTGAATTGAAGAACACAGTAGAAGGAGTCAAAAGCAGGCTAGATGAAGCAGAGGATTGAAACAGAGAGCTTGAGTACATGGTAGAAAAATACTCCCAGAAAGAGCAAGACAATGAAAAAAGGAATAATATCTGTATAATAGGAATACCAGAAGAAGAAGAGCAAGGGATAGAAAGACCTGTTGGAAAAAGTAATGATGGAAAACTTCCCTAATTTGAGGAGAGAAAAAGTTACACAAGTCCAGGAAGGACAGAGGGTCCCACTCAAGAGGAACCCAAAGAGATCCACTCCAGACACATCATAATTAAAATGGAAGATATCAAGGAAAAAGAGAGGATCTTAAAGGCAGCAAGGGAGAAACAGGAAGCAACATACAAGGGAGCCCCAATAAGGCTAGCAGCTGACTTCTCCACAGAAACACTATAAGCCAGAAGGGATGGCAAGAAATATTCCGAGTAATGAAATGCAAAGGTCTGCAACCAAGACTACTCTATCCAGCAAGGCTCTCAATTAAAATGGAAGGTGAAATAAGGAGTTTCCCAGACAAAAGAAGGCTAAAAGAACACACCTCAATCAAACCAACACTGCAAGATATACTAAAGGGACTGCTTTAAGAAGATGAAGAAAAAGAATGAGAGAGAGAGGAACACAAGCACAAAGGGAAAAAATGAATTAGTACCTATCAATAATAACTTTAAATGCAAATGGATTAAGTGCTCCAATTAAAAGACATAGAGTAGCTGAATGGATAAGAAAATGTGACCCTCACATATGCTGCCTATAAGAGACCAACCTCAGAACAAAAGACCTACACAGACTGAAAGTAAAGGGTTGGAAAAAGTATTCCCAGCAAATGGACAGGAAAAAAACCCAAGGTAGCAATACTTATATCAGGCAAAATAGATTTCAAAACAAAGGCCATAAAAAGAGACACAGAAGGATACTTCATAATACTCAAAGGAAGAATCCTTCAAGAAGACATAAACATTGTAAACCTATGTGCACCTGACATAATAGCACCCAAATATATAAGGAAAATCCTGGAAGACTTCAAGAAAGATATAAATAGCAATACACTTTATAGTAGGGGATTTTAATACCCCACTGTCAACAATGGATAGATAATCCAAACAAAATATCAACAAAGATATTGTGGAACTGAATGGCACATTAGATCAAAAGGACTTAACTAATATATATAGAACTTTTCATACCAAAGAAGCTAACTGTGCATTCTTTTCAAATGCACATGGGACATTTTCAAAGATAGACTACATTATAGAACACAAAACAAGCTGCAATAAATGTAAGAAAATTGAAATCATGTCAGGCATTTTCTCAGACCATAGGGGCTTAAAACTAGAAACCAGCCTCAAGGAAAAAACTAAAAAACACTCAAACTCACGGAGACTGAATAGTATGCTATTAAACAATGAATGGATCAGCAATGAGATCAAAGGGGAAATAAAAAAGTAAAAAAAGGGGAAGCAAATGAAAATGAGCATACAACAGTTCAAAACCTATGGGACACAGCGAAGGCAGTCCTGAGGGGGAAGTTCATAGCAATAAAGGCCTACCTGAAAAAGATAGAAACTTGCAAATAAACAACCTAACCTTACATCTACAAGAACTGGAGAAACAACAAACAAAGCCAAGAGTGAGTAGAAAGAACGAAATAATCAAGATCAGGGCAGAACTGAATGACAGAGAGACTCAAAGAACAATTCAAAGGATCAATAAAGCCAGGAGCTGGTTCTTTGAAAAGAAACAAAATCGACAAGCCTTTAAGCAGACTTATGAAGAAAAAAAAGGGAGAGGACACAAATAAATAAAATCAGAAATGAAAGGGGAGAAATTACAACTGATACCACAGAAATACAAAGGATTGTAAGAAATTACCACAAACAACTAAATGCCAAGAAATTTGAAAACCTGGGTGAAATGGACAAATTTCTAGAAAAATATCATCTTCCAAAACCGAATGAAGAAGAAGCAGAAAGCCTAAACAGACCAATAACAACTGTTGAAATTGAAGCAGTAATCAAAAAACTCCAGGCACACAAAAGCCGTGGACCAGATGGTTTCACAGGAAAATTTTACAAAATATTCCAGGAAGAGCTAACCCCTGTCCTTCTCAGACTATTCAAAAAAATCCAAGAAGAGGGAAGACTCTCGAACTCTTTTTATGAGGCCAGCATCATCCTAATCCCAAAACCAGATAAAGACACAACAAAGAAAACTACAGGCCAATATCACTGGGGAACACAGACACTAAAATTCTCAAAAAATATTGGCAAACTGCATCCAGCAATACATTAAAAAGATCATCCATCATGATCAAGTGGGATTCACCCCAGGGATGCAAGGATGGTACAGCATTAGCAAATCAATAAATGTAATACATCACATAAACAAAAGGAAAGGCAAAAATCACATGATTATATCAATAGATGCAGAAAAAGCATTTGATAAGGCACAGCACCTGTTTATGATAAAAACACTCAGCAAAGCAGGAATAAAGGGGCATACCTCAACATAATAAAGGCTATATACGAGAAATGTACATCCAATATTATACCGAATGGGCAAAAAATAAGGGCTTTCCCACTAAGATCGGGAACAAGACAAGGACGTCCGCTTTCACCACTTCTGTTCAATATAGTTTTAGAAGTTCTGGCCATTGCCATAAGGCAAGAAAAAGAAATAAAAGGCATTCAAATTGGAAAGGAGGAAGTAAAACTGTCATTGTTTGCAGATGACATGATAGTGTAAATAGAAAATCCTATGGACTCCATAAAAAAACTACTCGACCTAATAAGTGAATCTGGAAAAACAGCAGATACAAAGTTAATATTCAGAAATAGAAGGCATTTTTGTACACCGACAATGAAATGTCAGAATCAGAAATCAGGGAAAATATCCCATTTACTATAGCAACAAGAAAAATAAAGTACCTAGGAATAAACTTAACCAAGGGGGTAAAAAACCTGTAATCAGAAAACTACATAACCCTGAAGAAAGAAATTAAGGAAGACACAAATAAATGGAAGAATATATTCCATGTTCACGGATTGGAAGAATTAACATCATCAAAATGTCCATACTACCCAAAGCAATTTATAGATTCAACGCAATCCCTATTAAATTACCAATGACATATTTCACAGATATAGAACAAACATTTCAAAAATTCATATGGAATCATAAATGACCCCGAATAGCTGCAGCAATTTTGAGAAAGAAGAACAAAACAGGAGGGATCACAATGCCTGACATCCAACTATATTATAAGGCCACTATAATCAAAACAGTCTGAGAACAGACATATAGATCAATGGAACAGAATAGAGAGCCCAGAAATAGACCCATGTCTCTATGGTCAATTAATATTCAACAAAGGGGGAAAGAAGCATAAAATGGAGTAAAAGTAGCCTCTTCAACAAATGGTGTTGGGAGATCTGGAAAGCTACATGAAAAAAATGAAATTTGACCAACTTACACTACACACAAAAATAAACTCAAGGTGGATAAAAAACTTAAATATAAGTTGCAACACCATAAAAGTCCTAGAGGAGAACATAAGCAGGAAAATCTCAGATATCCCACACAGCAATATTTTCACTGATATGTCTCCTAGAGCAAGGGACATAAAGGAAAGAATAAACAAATGGACTTCATCAAAATAAGAAGCTTCTGCATGGCCAAAGAAAACAACAGCAAAATGAAAAGGGAACCAACTGTATGGGAAAATATATTTGCCAATGATACCTCGGACAAGGGTTTGATCTCCAAAATATGTAAAGAACCCCATGACTCCACTCCAGGAAGACAAACAACCCAATTGAGAAATGGGCAAAGGACCCAAACAGGCACTTCTCCAAGGAGGACATACAGAGGGCCCAGAGACATATGAAAGGACGCTCAGCATCACTAGCCATCAGAGAGATGCAAATTAAAACCACAATGAGATACCACTTCACACTGGTCAGAATGGCCATCAACAAATCAACAAACAGCAAGTGCTGGCGAAGATGTGGAGAAAAGGGAACACTAGTACACTGTTGGTGGGAATGCAGACTGGTGCAGCCACTGTGGAAAATAGTTTGGAATTACCTTAAAAAAGTTAAAAATGGATCTGCCTTTTGACCCAGCAATTCCACTGCTAGAATTATACCCTAAGAATCTTGAAACACCAATTCAAAAGAACCTATGTACACTAATGTTCATAACAGCACAATTTACAATAGCCAAGAATTGGAAGCAACTGAAGTGCCCAACAGTAAATGAATGGATCAAAAAATGATGGTACATTTACACAATGGAATGCTATGCAGCAGAAAGGAAGAAGGAGCTACCACCATTTACAATACCATGGATAGAACTAGAGAGCATTCTGCTAAGTGAAATAAGCCAGGCGGTGAAAGACAGATCCCATATGATCTCACCTATAAGTGAGAGGTCAAGATCAAGGTCAAGTTGACTAATCAACAAAATAAACAAGCAAGCAAAATAAACCAGCAACGTTGAAATAAAAAACAAACTGACAGTAACCAGAGGGAAGGAGGGAGGGGGATAACAAGGGTAAGGGAGGGGAAGGGTCATGAAGGAACATGCATAAAGGACCCATCGACAAAGCCGAATGGGAGAAGCATTGAGGGTGGGAGGAGGGGGTGGGTGGGGCTGGGAAAAGTGGTGATAGGAAAATGTTGAAAAAAAAAAGACAGGGGGAGGCTAAGAACAGTATGGGAAATTAAGAAGCCAAAGAACAGATATGTACAGCCCACAGACATGAGCTAAGAGGTATGAGGATGATGGGATCGGGTGCAGGGTGGAGAGGACAAAGGGGGGAAATGGGACACCACAACTGTAATAGTATACTCAATAAAATATACCAAAAAATAAAAGGGCATTTTATTTAATGAATTTAATTTTTCTACATAGAAAATATGTTTCAAGAGGGTGCTAAAACCTGTAGATATATATAAATATTACCACAAATAGAGAGTTAATAATCTCATGAATTGATAAACTCTATTCAAACATTTAATTACATCAATCACATAAAAAACATATTTTTCTCTTTCTCTTTCTACCCCAATTGTGGACTCATAGTGGACTTCATATACATTTTTTGCAACACCTTAAAGGCAAAACTATAACTCATTTATAAAGTAAAAAGTGCCATACAATATTATTAAGACAGTTTACTACTTTGGACAATCCATGTATATGCACATTTATTTGAAATTTTCCTTCTAAAAATTCAATGAATGGATAAATTATTTAGTGTGGCTTTAGCAAATTTGATATTAAAATGTATTTTTCTTGGTTGTTTTAATAGAATATTATTAAATTAGTCCTCATTTCTTGATAGTATTTCTCTAATACTAAAAGTGACAAAGCCTATGTTATTTGTCTACATAGGTCATGCAATACCAGAATGTTATGTTTGTATAATTCCTGTCTATGGTTATAATAATATTAATGCATTGGGCACCAGTCACTAGCCAGCCATGCCTACAGGTGTTTTGCATACATTACACTCTTTAATAATGCTCATAAAAAATCAAACAAGACCATTTGGTTTCTAGAGTAGCATCTTCATCCCAGAAAAGGAAATCATTAAAACATAGCTGCCCAATTGAAATGTTAACTTCTTTAGGAAAATGGCTTTCGGCAATGTAACACTGGGTCATAAACTAATGAGAGGCACATAATAAACAAAACAAAACGACTTCTTAGGAGTGCTATGAGATGACCAGGCTTTGAGAATTTTCCTCTGGTGGTGGTATATAAAAGTCAAGTAAATAAGGGAGTGATTTTCATTTTGGATGAAGTTGATTTATTTTGCTCCATCCAAGATTAGTCTACACTCATCGGTGGCTTAAAATAGCTCCAAACATTTTGCCCCATTCTCCCAAGGTCAAACTTCTGGGGTGGGGGAGGGGTTGGTGGTATTTTGGGTAGCATGCCCCAATTTAAAATCCTAGTCGATTGAGGGATTACTATATGGTGGGAGCTGTGCTAAGTGCTAACTTGGTTTATCTAATGTAATTTTGGTAACAGTCTTCAGTGATTGGCATTAATCATTCAACAATTGTTAATTTGTCCAATCAGCACTTATTGAGTATCTACTAAGTATGAAGGTCATGTAAGACAAAGATCCACCTTGTTCTTATGGAGTTTCTCTCATTAGCTGTTGCTTTTAGCCACCAGGTTCCAGGTACTAAGACAGAATCCCTCTCCTCATGACATGTACGTTCTAAGATTGAATGCAATATTATTTTCATTTTACTCACAAGGGAGAGAGAACCAGGTATATTGTTTATTTGTCTAAGGTCACACAGTGGAGCCCAGATTCAAATCCAGCCTATCTGACCATAAAACATCTACTTCTGACCACTAGAAGATAATATACTCTTTATGCAAACATTGTCCAGAGACTTAATAATGTCTTACATATAAATAGACCCTTCTTTTGAATCTTTTCTAAGTGCTGTTATAATTAATCTAATAATAATTGTAGTTTCTATGATAGTTTGAAGAGATAACAAAAGCACAACTATAATCATAAAGAAAAAATGAAAATTTTTGAAATTTAAAACATTGGGAAACACTGATCTAATTATTTTTTACTTGTGTTAAAAAAAAACCCACATAACAAAATTTGCTCCCTTAATTATTTTTAAGTATACAGTCCAGTATTGGAAAACACTGATATAATTTTTAATTGAATAATTTAAGTAAGTCTTCTGTAAGAGTCCCATTAAACCTTAAATTATGCATGAGAGATGTTTGTGATGAAGGAAAGAGTGTAAAAACTTGCCCCTTACATTATTCTTTATAAATATTAGCAATGATAATGTTGCTTATAAACCTACCTGTTCCAGAAACTCTGCACTGGAAACGAGCTGGCCGACCCTCAGAAGTGACAGTGTCCTGAAGTGGGGTGATGATGGTAGGAGGAAAAACTGGCATTTCCTGATCAGGAGACACGACCTCCGGAACTAAAGAAAGGGATCACAGGTTTTATAGCGACTGAGTCACCACCCAGACCTCACAGAATGAAGCATGCCAATTAATCTTAATTTATCTCACAGTGAGCACTGTCATAATTTCCAAGTTGCATAGCAATGTACCTTGATGAGCTTCAAATTGTATTTTTAAATGCATTGGGAGAACACAAAAACTGGCTTCTTAGGTTTTATTAGAAGCTGAGAAGTAGCAAGACTTTCCTACCTTCAACAGAGAGTGAAGCTGAGGTGGTGGCAACTCCATAGTCATTCTTGGCTTCACAGGTATAGACAGCTGCGTCCTCTGGGAAGGCTTCAATTAGCAAAAGTGTGTACTCTTGCCCATCGTGGAGAAATTTGCACTTGAAGCCAGTGGAAAGCAGCTGTTCTTCCTTGTACCAGGAAATTTTGGGCTGTGGTCTGCCAGATATCACAGCACAAAAGCGGGCAGGCTTGCCAGATTGCACTGTAATAGGCTGGAGCTCCTGCAGAACTTGGGGTGGTTCTGGAGCTGAGAGTAAATGAAAACAAATCGCTTGTGAAAAAATGCGAAAACACAGGACAACACATGAAATGCTACATTAATTTGTTGCCAGGTGGTTACCCTCTGGAAATAAAACTTTGAAATTGTGATATCTTCACTTGCCTCAGAATATTAGGACATTCTTTGTGCTAAGAGGGGTAAAAGAAACATTTCCAATTTTGTGCCTAAGTAGAGGAAATAGCTTTAGAAAGATGCTTTGGGAGTTTTGCACAGGGGGCCAAGAGTGCTGTGAGTGTTTCTCAACAGAGCAAGACTACCCATGTTTCTTGTTAGGGTCTGGGTGGGGGTGTAGCAATGGCCAGTACTCTAAAGAATTCTAGAACAACTACACGCTATTTATTTTTAAAAGTCATTGGGGCAAATCACGTGGTAAGGTGGCTCATCTCATTCAGGTTCACTTGTTTTGCAAATATTTGTGTATGTGTCATAGTCATTTCTTTATATATAGGTGCCAGGGAAGGGTATCTGTAAGTATGAAAGAGTGAAGGAATGTTTTTCAGATCTAGTTAAATATAATGAGGTGGATTAAAAAAAAAATCAGCTTTCCTGTTATGCTAGTGAAAGCATATTCTTAGTGTTGGGGTGAGTAAGGGGAACTGGGTAATTCATGGAACCCAGAAATGGAGAAAAATGACTTCTGTGAGGCTGGTTTCTGAGGCTGCCATAGAAAAGACTTTTCCTTCTCTGTACCTCAGTTTCCCCACTACTATAGAAATAATAATAACTGGATACCATGACCATTTGGTCTCTTAGGGACTGAGGGAATGTTGGCAATGTGGTTCATTTTTGTGAACCTTGGGATGATTCCTAGCGTCCCTTCATCTGCCTCATGGGTATTTGTTCAGGCAGATGTGGCCCAAGATAAGGGGGACAGGGATGGAGGTTCCATTTTCTTTGTGTATCTAGGTTAGTCTCAGATCTAGGCCAGCCTCAAATTCAGCTTTAAGGTTTCTAATGAGCAAATTGCATGGTTTAATGGTACTTTTGCTTAGGACTTGGGTAGTGTATGGAATTCCCCCTTAAAATTGAAAGCCTCTGGTCCTAGATCTTGGGGCAGAGAGAACCTCTTTCCACATTGCCTGTCGCTCTCTAGGCCCTCTGTGGTCTCAAAGGGGACCTCCGGGTTCTCTGAGGGACTGCAGACTAGAGGCTGGGAATGCTCCCGTTGCTCAGCAGTGCTGCTGGTACGTAAGCAGTTAGGGTCAAGAGCAGACAACTAGAAGAGCTGGACGCTGTACTAGACACCCATTTGGGCTACATTATAATTGACATGCAGAGTATATTCAATAGTGTTGATGAATAAATAAAAATCTAGCCATCAGGTGCTTTTTGGAAATGACATCTTAACAGTCATTTTAACTGCTGCTATCCCTCTCCCACAGATATAAAGTGAAAATATAGATGTAACCACATGAGTACCCTACGTTCTTTAGAAATTACCTAGAACTACCCAGAACTTCAGTAACTTAAAGGGGAAGAGTTGGTCCAGATGGATCCACGAAATCTGTTAAATCCCCACCTACCATTGACATAGAGTGTGACAGAACTCCTGTTCCTTCCTGCCACAAAGGTGTATTCACCGGCATCACTGAGCCTGGTCTCAGAGATAAACATTCGGTGGATTCTTCTCTCTACAACATATTGGTGTCGTTCTTGAATTTGGAAATTGATTTCAATGCCGTCTTTATACCAGTGGGCATCCACATCGTCTTCGTTGACCTCAAACTCAACAACAGCACGTTGTTTCTCAATAACCTTTGGATGAAGCAACATAAAAAGAAAATTGAAGCCTTGGTTTCCTTTCAGTTAACCCGTTCTTAAAAGTGTTCATTTGAAGAGCATGCAAAACCTGTATGTTATGATATAATAACTTGATTGGTTATAGCACATTCTAATTTTTCCCACCTATCCTTGGGCAAATGGTACCCAAACTTCTTCTGTAGAGAATCATGCTTATACCTGTACTGAGGGAGTTGCCCAAAGTGGCAATGATTTTATCCCTAAATGTTTGCTTGTTAATTAATAATAACAGAAATAATGACAATGTACATCTCTGGCCTTTTTTTATTACTTATCAAGCTCTTTTAAGTTACTGTTCAATTGGATTTCATATGAGATAAACAATAACTTTGCAGACTAGGTAGGAACCATTTTAAAACTGAGGAACTCAAGGTTCAGAATTGGACAATAAAGTGTGGAGGGCATATACATACAGGTGGTCTGAGCCCTCGCTGAAGGCTTTTCACTATGGCTTGAGGCCTGTAATGTGTGGTTCTTCTTGGATGAGCAACACGAATGAAACTAAACTCAAATGATACTTCTCTTTACATGTTACCTCCATTATAGCATGTGGGAAGACTGGCACCCATGAGGACAAACTCGCCACATGTAGTAGGTGGCAAAGGTGTTTGATCAGCATCCTTGCTAGGAATCCAGCTTTAGTCACATGGGCCTTCCTCTTCGACCCCAGCCTAAGTGTCCCCAGCCAAGGCCCTACACACCTGCCTCTCCCTAATACGCAGCTTCCAAGAAAATGTTACCTTGTTTTAAGTTCCCTTAATTCTAGCTGATGTGTAAACATCACAATTTAAATTTTAGTTTCTTTTCTGGTTGCTGCTATTTGGCAAGTAGCCTTTTGTTGCATTAGACACTGAAGTTTCTACAGCTGTGTTATTAGAGAAGTTTTGACAGCTGCTAAGGACACACTTATTCCCTAAAGCAAGGGGAAACTGTGACTGAAATAATGTCATCTTGAGAATGTAAGCCCCTGAGGATCAGATGACTTAATTCTTTAGAAGACTATAGTTAGACAATTTAGAAGTTAATAATTAAAATATAAAATTATAAATTATGAACTATTGATGATTTGGCCTGTATGCAATACCTGGACCTCCTTTTTAATACTTCGGATGCGAACATCTCTGCCCTCTACAAAGAGGTTAGCAGTGGACATGTTGCCTCCGGCCACCACTGTGTACTGCCCGGCATCAGACATCCGGGTTGACGGAATCAGAAGGCGGTGGACGTATTTCTCCTTCTGTATCTTTATTCTACGGATGAAACGGAAATTGAAGTTTAAGGTATGATGACTCAAAGGCAATTGGGAATTCCTGGAATGTGACAAGATGAAACAGCTGACCTGTCCAAAATCTGCAGCTCTTGGCCGTCCTTCATCCACTGTACCGTGATGTCAGGTTCAGAAACTTCACATTCAAACATGGCTCGCTTCTTCTCGAGAACCTTAATGTCCTTAATGTGTTTCCTGAATTCTATGTGACGAGCTGGAAAATAGCATGTAAAAAATCAATCTTTTTCAAGCTTTACTAAGATATAATTCACATATTATAAAATCTGCCCATTTAAGTACATAGTTCAGTGGCTTTTAGTATATTCAGGATTGTGCAACCATCACCGCAATTGATTTTAGAACATTCTCGTGGCCCTAGAAAGAGTCTATGAACCCTTTACCCACCCCCCCGAGCCCTCTCATTGTTTCTCCTCAGTCTTATGCCAATTTATATCTATATAGATGTGTGTATTCTGAGGATTTCATATAATTGGAATCATACAAACTATCTTTTGTGAAGGACTTCTTTTTTAAAAAAGATTTTATTTATTTATTTTTAGAGAGGGGCAGGGAGGGTGAGAGAAACATTGATGTCTCTCACACGTGCCCCAAGCGGGGACCGAACCTGTGAACCCACAAACAAGGCATGTGCCCTGACCAGGAATCAAACCGGTGACCTTTAGCTTTGAGAGGCAACACCCAACCAACTGAGTCATACTGGTTGGGACAAGTGACTGGATTTTCCACTCAGTATAAAGTTTTCAGGTTCATCCATGCTGTAGCATGATTCGGTACTTCCCCTTTATTTCTGAATAATATTCCATAGCATGGATATACTACATTTTATTTATCTGTTCAACAATTTATTAACTAATTAACATTTCACATAGTGCATTTGCATTACTTTTCTGAGCATGACATTCATGAAGCCATACCTTCCACATAAAGAGTGGCTGTCGATGTAGCTTTTCCAGCCACAAAGGTGTACTCAGCAGCGTCTCCAAAGTGAACATTCCTGATGTTCAGTGAGTGTGTCAGCTTTTTGGTTCTCATCTGGCACCTATCAGTTGATTTGATTTCCACACCATTCTTTAACCATTTGTAAGAGATGCCTTCATGGTTCACTGTCACCTCAAAGGTGATGGTGTCTTTTTCTTCAGCATTGATGTCCTTCAGCATGGATGTAATCATGATTGCTGAAAAAGGGGAAGGAAAGACAGCCGAGGAGGCTTTGTGTCAATATGATGTGGGTCATGACAGGTGCAGAATGAAAACCGGGAAGGTACTTAGTATCTCTGTTAAGGTGATTAAAATTCAGGGATATGAGCAATGATACCTTTCAAGTACCCCTCTCTCTACAGGACAATGCCAAGTACTAGAGAAACAGAAATCACAAGGGACAGACACTGGAGCATGTTTATAGGTAGCCTTTCAATGCCACTCTAATGGGAAAATCTTATCTAAGTGGAGATACTAGTGCCTAAGTCAGTGTGAACTCTCAGTAGACCTTTCAGTCAAGTGGACTAAACGGTCAAGAAGGGAACGTGTAGCATACGGAATAGCAATGAATCTGCCGGATATGCCTCTTTTTGTCTTTTAACTTACGGGTCACTTTCAGGGTGGCGCTGACTTGGTCATTGCCACAGACAAACGTGTATTCTGCCGCGTCCTCTGTGCTGGTGTTCATGATGATCAGCTGGTGGAGTTTGCCCTGCACGACTATCTTGAACTTTTCACTCATCTCAATCTCTACACCGTTCTTCAGCCACATGGAAGGGACATTGAAGTGGGACACCTCGCACTCAAAGGAGGCCGTTTTGGTCTCAGGTACCTCGATGCTTTTCATGGTTTTTGTAATATGCAGTGCTTCGAAAAAATCAGAAAGTACCTCAGTCAATACATTTTATTTTAAAAGTAGATGAACCCAGCAATTGAATGAACACACAGCAAGCAATCCACCAGGGGGCTGCTGTAGGCGCTGCTTGACACTTACTCTCCACGAAGAGTTTGGCCTTGCATTCCAGTTGTCCCACCACAGCTGTGTACTCCCCAGCGTCCGAGGGGGCGATGTGCTGCAGCATCAGTTTGTGCACCTTCCTTTCTGAGACCAGTCTGTGTTTGTCACTCGGTTTAATCTCCACATTCTTGTAGAACCATTTTACAGGGACCGTGTCATGGGAAACACTGACTTCAAAGGCGACGGTGGCATTTTCCAAGGCAGTCACATCTTTTGGCTTTTTAATGATCTTGACGGCTAATGAGGAAAGTTGAAGCAATTCAGTGAAATTATTAGCTTGACAGTAACCATGAATTGGCAACTCGTAAAGTGGTTCTAAGTCAACTTACTCTCAACGTGCAGTCTGGCGCTTGCACCTAGCCTTCCAAGCTTGAAGCCATAAACGGACTCATCCGCAAGGGCACAGTTTTTAATTCTCAGAGAGTAAACTGTTCCTTTGACTGAGATCTCGTACTTGTCACTGGATTTCAGCACAACCCCATTTTTGATCCACTCAACGCCTTTCACATCAGGGTGTGTTAGCTCGACAGTGAAAATGGCGTCCTGCGTCTCTGTCACAGTGAGGTTCTTCAGAGTCTTCTTAATTTTGACAGCTGAAGACAAATTTATGATTGGTTTAGAAAATAAGGATGATAACATCAGATAAAAGAAGTCCTAAGTGAGATCATTACCTGGTCATCTTGCAAATGAATGCTTATCAAGAATATTGCAGTTATGCAGCATCTCTCTTTTAAAAGACACCTTGAGATTATTTAGGAAGACCTGTGATCCAGTTTGAAATATATGTTGTATAATGGTTTTTCTATACATGAACGGGAGGAAATTTGCTGAACCATGTACTAACAGCTTAATATATTGATCGGAGAAGAGAGAAGGAGGAATGGAGAGTGAGAACACCTAATTTAGCTGTTCCCCAGAGCAAAGCTGGAGTCTAAGAAATGCTTCTTCACATAAACATATCTTATAAGCAGTTTTGTACCTTGTGGTATATGGCTCAGAAAGAAACCTTAGAGAGCTTGAAATGATTTTATGGATGAAAGGCTTATGGTATCCAAAATGGTTATGCTATATGACCTTCCTAATGGTAACTATCAGGAATGTAACATGATTTGAAATGAATAATTCTGTTATTACACGTTGCTGACCTTCAACTTTGAGTTTGGCAGATGTTTTAGAGGTGGCCACTTGGTAGGTGTATTCTCCAATGTCATCTAATCTGCTGGCAGCAATGATAAGCCTCCTTTTGTGGCCATCGGACTCAACCTTGATGTCGTTACTTCGTGGTAAGTGTTTGCCATCCTTCAGCCACTCGCCTTCAGAATCAGGGTTGGCGACTTCACATTCGAACACTGCGGCCTGAGATTCGGCTACAGTCTGGTCTGTGAGTGGTTTGGAGATGGCTCCCCCTTTGGAACACGAGAAGTACAAGTGTGAGTCTTTTAAAAGTATTCGTACAATAAAAAAATCTTTGGAGTTATTAAATTTAAAACATGAATTCAAACATCATGAAATGCCTAATAAAATTATTTAACCCATATTAAAACTGTATCACAGAAACCCCTATTCTAAGGATGCATGAATGATAACCAGGGAAAATACTGGAATTGGAAAGATTTTGCAAAGTAAAAGCAACTGTCAAGTTAACACGGAATTCTGAGAACCATAATGGGCAGCATATCACATGGGTGGCCTTTAAGGTGATTTCTTCTTCCTCAGAAGCATTCTACTTAGTTTTCTCAAGGATTATTTCCCGGGAATATATCAGGTATTTGACTGGAAAAAATTCGCTAGACAAAATGTCCAAGTCATCAGTGTTTCTATAAGATTAGGGATTCCTATATACTAAAAAGTGCTGTTTTGACAAATGTCATCTCTGCTATGAAATTTCCCCCCATTGCCTCCAGTGCCATCATCCACTGGCAGAAATAATTATTCCTTCAGCAAGTTAGTTGCTGATGTAACTGTCCATCTCTAAATGGTGAATTACTAGAGAAAAATCATCATGCCTTATTCATTTTTTTGTGTCCTGAGTTCCTAGCAATGTCTGGCTATGAAATCGCATAAGGGCTCAGAGTTTTTTCTTGTTTCCCCACATTTATTTATTTATTTATTTATTTATTTATAAATAATAATTTCTTATAATTAGTTAAACTATATTAAAATTGTACTAAAAAGTTAACACTCAAAATTAATTATTTTCTTCTTATTCTTGTTTTCAGCTTCATTGAGGCATAACTGACAAAACTGTATTACATTTAAAGTGTACATGATTTGATATATATGTATACATTGTGAAGAGAGTTTCACAACTGAGTTAATTAACACACTTATTACCTCACATATTAACTTTTTTTTTTTTTTGGTGAGAACACACGTGTTACTCTCTTAGCAAATTTCAATTATACAATATGTAGTCATGCATCACTTAATGATGGGGATAAGATCTGAGAGCTACGTCCTCAGGTGATTTTGTGGTGTGAACGTCACAGAGTGCACGTACACAAACCCAGGTGGCACAGCCACCTACACACCTAGGCTATAAGGTACAAACTACTGCTCCTAGGATAACACTTGCTCTGCATGTTACCATACTGAATGTTGTAGGCAATTATAACACATTTTAAAACATGTAGTTCATGTTAAATATATCAAAGTTCAGGAACTGAAATTTTGTTTCAGAAGTTTCTTCATAGTTAAATCTCTGGGGAAATTATATACCAGGTGTTATGGACAGCACAGTTTAATCTCAATGTAATATCCTGACTCCTCAAGACTTAAACTGTAATGAACCAAACAAATTAATAATGACTTCTAGTTTCTTCCTGACAGCTGGCTCCTACTTTTGATTCTTCATTTTAAAGCTAAGGATTTCTGCTGAATGAAAATAGTCTGCTTCATGTCGTAAGAAAGAGATACACAGCTACACTGAGTTATATTTTTAAAATATTCACTGGGTTCATTAAAAAGTATGAAGGGAAAAAAAGAAACAAAAGTTATAGAAGCAAAAGTGATTTTTTAAAACACATCTTTAGAGTAGGAAAGTTTAAATAAAGCTCAATTCAGCAAACATCTATTGATCGCCTTCCATGTGCAGTTATTGGAGCACATGAAGAAGAAAATGAAGCAATTCCAGATTTGGGGAGCTTATACTCTGGTGCAAGGAGAGAAATGGGGGACAAAACAAGTATGCAGTAAGGAGCGTGAAAGCAGCCCACATAATGTAATCTTGAGGATGGAGGAGTGAGGTCTTACACAGATGGGGAGATTAAGGAAGGCTTCATGGAAGAGAAAGCATTTGAGGTAGGTCTCCCTGGAAGAACATTTGGAATTTATGGTGGGCGTCACAGTGTTGAGCATACTGTTGGCTTTAAGAACAGCATAAGCAGAGGCACGGAGGAAACTGATGAGAATTTGGCAGGAATTGGGCAACAGCTTCTTATGTTAAAACATCTGTCTCACCTAAGAACTCAGGTTAAGTGATAAAGGTACCAACCTGCCACAGTAAGTTTTCCAGATGTCATATTTTCTCCAGCATAAAATGTATATGCTCCTTCATCATCTTTCATCATATTTAGAACTGTCAACTTATATATTTTTCCATGAGCTTCAATTTTATATTTAGAACTGGGTTTGAGTTCCTTGTCCTTAAAATTCCACAAGACATCAATTCCTGAGTGGGACAGCTCAACCTCAAGGATCACATTTTGGGTTTCTGTACAGGTAAGGTCCTGAAGACCCCTTATAATTTTTATTTCTGGGGAAAAGGTGAAAAAAATCACTTGGTTATTATTATACTGGGAACATAGAATGCTTAAAATAAGACTAAGTTAAATGGAAGAACCCTTACTTTCTACAGAGAGATTACAGCTGGTTTCAACTTTGCCGACCATCAGCGTGTAAGGCCCTTCGTCTGAGGCATGAGTCCGGTTAATCACTAGTCGCTGCTTAGTGCCTTTGACAATGGCTTGTATGCGATCATCAGTCTTGATCTGTTCATCATTTAAATACCATTTAACAGAGGTCACATCAGGGATGGAGACCTTACATTCAAGAATAGCCTTGGTACCCTCAAGCACATTAACATCCTTTAGCGGTGCTATCACTTCGACACCTGCAAAACCACACACAGACACACACAAATGAAATATTTATGAATATGAATTCTGTTTTCCATGTCTGTTCAATAAAGTTCTGTACTTCACTTGACAATGTGCACATAAAACTATGCAAGCTTCACTCACTATAGACAGAGACACGCCCAGTGGTTGACATTCCGAGGGCTGGAATGGTGAAGGAGTAATTTCCGGCATCCTCTTTAGTCATGTCTTCAATGAGCAGCATGTGTGACTGTTTGTCTATCACAATGTGAACCCTATCACTGGGCTGCACTTCTTGGCCATCTTTCATCCAGACGCCTTCCACATTTTCTAAGGAGACTTTAACTTCAAGCTGAACAATGTCACCTTCGCAGACTTTTTGATCACTAAGTCCTTGCAGGATAGCAATGGGGCGGGCTGTGAAGAATGGGGAGGAAAAAGAATTTTATGATCACTATTTATCAATAAACCATAATGATGCCCACCGTAGGCCAAGAGGAACGGGAAAACTTACGTTTCATCTTCAGTTTACAGGTTGTCTTTTTCCCATCAACAACAAAGCTGTATTCTCCCTGGTCCTCTTTGGTTACATCCTTGACCGTGAGGTTCTGACGTCCACGGCGGGATGTAATTGAGTATTTGCCATTGGATTTAAGCTCCACGTCATTGTGGTACCATTTACCTTCTATGTTTTCTGGGGATATAACGCACTCTAACTCTCCTGAAAATGATTCTGGAACTTCTATGTCCTGAAGTTCTTTTACAAATTCAATAACTGCACCTGAGGCATAAGATTTTTTAAAAAGTTAATTTCTCTGGAGAGTTATGCACCTAGACTTAGGATAGAGAAAATTCCTTGTATATCTATCTCCTCCATACTACCAGGAATATTCTTAATATCTATTTGCTGATGGACCGAGTAATAAATATTCAATAAAAAGCAGTTACTTTAATTTTTAAATTACTTTTTAAACCATAAACTTATAAAAATTTAAAGACAAGACATAAAAACCATGCTTTTTAAAAATCCAAATTGTCAATATTCTTAATTAATAGTATAAATTCATAATTCTTTCTATGAAGCTTATATCCAGTACCCAACTATTTTTTTTATGATGAGAAAATTGCATAGCTTATCTTATTAGATATTAAGTGTGACTTTATAACTTAAGTAGACATTGAAAGAGTTATTTACTACCTTCAACAACAAGTTTAGCCGTTGTTTTTACATTTTCATCTTCCACAAGGACACAGCTGTAGTCTTCTGCATCAGCTGTGTCAATTGTCAGTATGGAGAGGAAGTGAACCTTTCTGTCTGAGTGCATCCTGTATTTATCTCCTGTATGGATCTCCACACCATCTTTAAACCATTTCACTTTGACAAATGGCTCTGAAGTTTCACATTCAAAGGTTGCCATGGTGTCTTTCTCCTTAGCAACAACATCTTGTAATTCCTGTGTAAAAGTGATCAGTTGCTTGGCTACAGGAAAAAGAAAAAAAAGCACATTATATTCAACTAAATTTACAATTTGAAAATGGGAAAAGAAAATAAAAAGAAATACACTATGGGATATTCATGGATCCATAAAGACAGATCTGTCAAATGAAAGACATTTAAATTACCTTGGACAAGTAAGAATGCATGACTTGAGGTTTCCCCAGCTATATTGATGGCTTTCACCATGATGCTGGCGGAGTCCTCAGGAGTCACATCTCTTATGACCAGTTCGCAGACATTGTCTTCAGGCCAGTACCAGTAGATTCGGTCAGAGCGTTCGATTTTGACACCATTTTTGTACCATTCACATTCAGGATCTGGTTTTCCCACGACTCTGACTCGGAAGTGTGCATCAGATCCTTGGCCCACTGTTTGGCTTTGGATTCTTTCAAAGATTTTAGGGGCCTCCATACTAGGACTTAGTTCAATTTTATCGGGTTTAAAAGTTGGAATAGTGATTTTGCCTTCTTCAGCAAGGGCTTTCTTCTCCTCTTCAGTTAGTTCTTTGGTCCAGTGGAGAAGTTCATCTTTTGTCTTCTTTAGGAGTTCTTCGTAGGATTCATCCTTTTTACGAGACTTGAGTTCCACAGCAGTGATGGCTTCGTAATATCCTTCCTCTGTTCTGCGCTTGAATTTACTGCGCAGCTCTTCTGATTCTTCAGACACCTTTTCGTGAGTAATTCTCTCAGCCCTTTTCAACTTCACAATTTCCTTGGCTTCAGTGGTGTCAACAGGTCTGTCTACTTTTTGTACCTCAAACTGAAGCTTTCCAGGTTCATGTACACGAAACTCGGGCTTTGGTTCAGGGGCTCGCCTAAGGACAGACCTAAAGTCTTCCCTCTGTTGGATCTCAAGTTTCACTTTATGCTCTATCACACCTTCCGGATTTTCTGCAGTGACTTTGACTTCACCCGTGTCATAGGATTTGCAGTCCACGATGTCCAGATAATGAATGCCATCATAGCGAACTCTGAACCTTTTGCTTTTGCGGATGAGCTGTCCATTGAGGTACCAGTTGAGCTTGGGCTGAGGGTACCCTGTTACTCGGCAACGGAACCTAGCAGTCTCCCCTTCAAGTACTCTTACTGGCTCTGGGAACAAGACAATGTCTGGCTTTTGCTTCTCTTTCTGATCTGTTGTTACACCTGTAAGCGCACCTTCATGAGCCATCCTCTCTAACTCTTCAATTCTCTGTAAGCCTTTCCTGCCCTCAGGCAGTTGGGATTCTTCCACAAGACTTTTCTCATCTTTAACAATAAGGGTAGCAGATGTGTGATCTGTCCCATATTTGTTAGTGGCTCTGCAAGTAATGATGCCGCTGTCTCTAGAATATGCAACTCCGTAATCAAGGCTGCAATACCCAAATTCATTGATCATACGAAGCCTGTTGGCTGCTTCGAGTGGTTTTCCATCATGGAGCCATTCCACCACCATCGTTGGGTCACCAATTGGTGTTAGCCTGCATTCAAAGTGGGCAGGCCCAAAGCGCTTGAGTCTTAAAGAAGTGAGTTTTTTCTTAAAAAATGGTTTCTGTTGTTTCTCTTTGTCATAGAGGTCACCTTCCTCCCATTGCTCTTGACCATATCGCAAATGGAGTGGCTCCAGTTCTGGGGCTGCAATCTCCTTTGCTTTATATGTCCCTCGTGGAATGATTAATCTTCTCTCTGGTTCAGGCTCCGCAAACTCAACTTCAACGTTTACTTTGCATCTCGTAGTGTCTCGGCCAGCCTTATTAATAGCGGTGGCAGTATACCAGGCAGAATCCTGACTGACGGTGGAATCGATTTTAAGGGCTGCTTCTCCCTTGGTTCCTTCAATTCTAAAAAATAGTGAAAAACAGTCATCAATATATGAAGTAGTTGTTGCTTCCTTGGTTATCGGGTTTGCAGAATGAACTTAGTTATATTATTCCCAAGCAAATTTACCTGATTTTTGGATATTTATGAGGTACAATGATTTCACTGTTTTTTAACCATACAATGTCAGGGTTAGGGTTCCCTGTAGCTCGGACTTTCATTTCAAGTCGGGAACCCTCCTTTACATTGACATTTTTCAGTTTCTCCACAAACACTGGTTTAACCTGATGTTCCACAGCTGAAAGAGAGAGGTCATGATTTAGAGTGAACAAAGCTGAAATACCTGTTTATAACCCAAGTGATAAGATAATTTCTTTTTTATTTTAAAAGCAAATACCTTCTACAGTTAAAATCACGGAAATTGAAGATTTGCCTGCCCTGTTTTGGGCAACCACAGTCCATTCCCCAGAATCACTGGGTGCTGCAGGGACAATAATCAGCGATTGGGTACCATCTTCTTTAATGACTACTTTATGGGTATAGTCATTGACAACTTGCTGGCCTGTCAAAAAAAAGAAGTTGAAAAGAAAACGGATTGTTAAAATAATTTTTAAAAATAATTGGACACACATATAACCTTGTTTTGGGGTTTAATAATGTGTGAGAAAAGCTTATCATACTTACCATTATGAAACCAGAAGGTCTCTGGCATAGGTCTACCTACAACCTTCAAGTCAAATCTGGCAGTTTGCCCTTCCAGACATTTGAAAGAAGCAGGTTTTAACACAAAGACTGGCTTATACAGTCTCTCCAGTTGTGACTCATCTGTTTCCTCCAGCCTACGTCCAGGGGACATTCGTGCCGGGGACATTCGTGCTGGGGACATCCTTGCAGGAGACATGCGTATAGGAGACCTGCTCACTGAACGTGGAGAAACAGATCTGAAAAACCACAGAAAATGAGATTTTCATGAGGCACAGAGAAAACTCAGTAAAGTAAACAGCTTATTTATTTCTCGTTCATCAATACTGTTTTATAATTTACTTCCTGTATGTTGCAGAAGGCACCTCAAACTCACTGAGATCTGAAATGGAATATATTATTATAGCCCCCAAAACTATATTTTTCATATATTCTCAATCCAGTCAGTAGTCATTTAACAAAGCCAGGTATCCAGGGACTCAGAATCTTGGAATGACCCTTAATACTGTCCTTCTCTTACCACCTTGATTTAGTCACCAAACCTTTTGATTCCACTACCAAAACATCTCAATAAATATAGGTCGGTTAAATAAACCACTGTATAAATTTATGTAAAAAAGATAAACATACTTCCTCATCCCAAAGGAGGAAAAACATAGAAATTATATTTGAAAACAAAATCCTATCTATACATTGCAGCCAGAATAGCTTGCGTTGGATTTTGAGTTCTGGCACCTCCACTTGGGTAAACTAAGGCAGCTTTCACTGGACTGCAGAGATGTGCTGTTCTTACTTTCAAACTGGAAATAATAATCCCTGCATTGCAGCCTTATTGCATAATTAGGGCTAACATATGTAAAAGCAGGTGTTAGAGAAATCTTACAGTCTTCATCATATTTGTTATCACACAAAATGACCAGTGTGCTACACTGATAAAACTGCTTTGCTCATCAAACACAGGGGCAAGAAACAGAAACTCATCAATTATTGGCATTGCTCATGGCATGTTTCTGTGCTATCTCAACCTTCACACGCCCCCCACAGCCCCCAACACAATGGCAATTTCTTACTGGAGTATTTGGTGTTTTAAATAGTTTAAATACTAATCAACCCAAATTGTTACGAGTCTTACCTGATTCTGCTCATTGGTTCTGGTGTGGGCATATACATCGGAGCACTAAGTGGAGCAGCAGGTTCTACATACAATTTTCCAGAGCAAATTGCATTTCCTTTAATATTGCTGGCAAATGCAGTATAGATTCCCTCATCTTCTGGAAGGACCACAGGGATGCGCAGGCTAGCTCTGCCATCTTGCAGAAAGTCCATTTGATATCTCTCCCCATGTTTGATGCGCTTGCCATCTTTGTACCACGCAATCTGCAAATAATACACATACATGAATTAAATGTAGATAAAATAGTTACAGTGGAACCTATTTGTATCTTTTTTGTGGCATGAAGGTATGATAAATGTTTACATCTTACCTTGGGTAATGGATATCCAGACATCTTGCAATGAAAAGTAACACCCATCCCCTCAAGAACTCTATAATTTTTTATTCTTAAATCAAATCCTGCTTCAACAGCTTCAGATTCAGAAATGTCAACTGCCATTTTTTCTTCTCCATCTTCTTCGAGAAGTTCTTCTAAGGTAGTCTTTATTATTCTGTATTCAATTTCTTTAATAAGTCTCTCTTCAAAGGAAGAAATGTGGAATTCCTATGTAGTAAAGAGAAAAAGAAGACAGTTTGTTAAAAATATATATCCTCACTGATAGAAATTCTTAAGTATATTCATTTCAGAGATAAGGATTGATTCAAGTTTTTAACTGGGAGATAAATTTAGAAAGCTTTCTGTTTTTCAATCTGCATACAGTTATCTTTGCCAGTTCATGCTGCAGTACCTCGAGAAAATGATATTCTGAAAGCGTGGGTTATAGCTGGGGCGTTCGTCACACAGATAAAGGTTTCTCAGCAGTAACGAACATGGTCATGCTAATATTTGTCTTTCTTGGCATGTACGTGATCCCTGTACCTAACGTCCTATTTTGTTGCATGTATGTAATGTTTCTAAAGCCATATGTGCAACCTGTCATGAAGATTTAGGAAACTTGTTATCAGTGAACCTGAACCTACTACTGATGGTAGCCTAACATGACCCCATCACTTGAAAAGGAAAATATCAAACAAAAAGAGGAATTGTGGGAAGACAAAGTATAAATTATAAAATGGATTACATGGTCATTACTGCTATACTTACTTGATCTTCTACAAAAGTTCTGACCATTACAGTATCTTTGGCCATTTTCTTCCTAATTAAGGCCTGTTCTTTCTCATACTCTTTTTCATAATCAGAGTATAAAAATCCAGGTGCTGTTTCTCCAACTTTAGGTTCTTGCACAAATGCAGTCATTTGTGTCTGATAAAGCATTTCTTGCTGGGACTTCATCAGTGACTCATAATCAGCTAGGAGTTAAGAACATAAGTTAATTTATAATTTTCTTGTGTAAAAAAGCCTTCAACCTGTTGTTCATTCCTGCAAGCCCCATGCTAGGGAAAGTTGACAACCAAAAGACTGATTTTCCAAATTTTACTATCAGAGTGCTCAATAAATATTAATTAAATTGAATTTCAAAACCAAACTTACACAAACAAGTCAAGCAAGCCATTACTATTATAGAAAGAATTTTATATCAGCAGTCAATCCTTTGGGTTGTATCCTAGAGGCCTATCCAATTTTCTGTGTGTCTTTTCACAATTCATTTTCCTTACTGGGTCTTGGATGCTTTATCTGCTGAATGGGGATAATGTCCTGACCTTCTCTAAGGGGTGTTGTGCAGACCAAATGAGGCAGAGTGTGGGATGGTCCGCTGTAAATGTGAACCGCTAAGCAAAGATAATGGTGACTCACAGATACATTTTGTTTGGACTGAATGCTGTTGCATTTTTTTTCATATTACTTATAAATTTTGAAAATTGTGATTTCCAGCTTTTCTATAAACTATCAGAGACTCTAGCACCATAGAGCCTGGTACAAGTGTGCCTGGCAATCACACACTAGGGATGGGGCACTGTGCCCCCTTGAAGCAGGGCATATACTCTCCAGTTGGCCATTGTCATTCTTGTACCCACTGATATTATCTGCCTGGATTTGGAAGGCAAATGCATTTAGAATCCCTGCATCTTCCAAGGCATGGTATGCACCAAATGAACGCCACCAAATAGAACCTATTACTAGAAGCTTAGAAGTTTACCACCAGAATGGCTTTTGGGGCCATGTGGTCTAAAACACTTCCTGTTATGCTTGAAGCCTAGAAGGGGAGTAATTGAGAAGGACTAGTATCAGAACCAGGGCACTGCAACAGGTCGTCCATAGACACACAGAACTGCTGCCTCCATGTGTTTGTGTTCTTACTGTGCACATAGGTACTGGCAAGAGTTGCACCTACCTTCTCCAAGCAAGGAGACAGAGGCAGAAGTTTCCCCATGCTTATTACGAATAACAACAGCGTACTCTCCAGCATCGTCGGCAAAAGTCATCGAAATCACCAGTTTGCACTCACCGGTTTGTCTGTTGTAAATCACTTTGTGTCTTCATGAAAATAAACAAACAAAAATTCAGTTGTACAGTAACCCCTATGTGAGTACAATAACCCTAATGTGGATCTGTGATATAAAATTCAATGACCCTAAACATGGGAGAAACTACCGTAGCCTGTAAGATTGCTGACGCTGAGGAAAGCACCTGGCCGTGAGGAACTGGGAATGAACAAGTTAAAAGATATGACTATTCTTTAAAATAAGTAATAAAATATACTGCCACTAGATTCAGATATATGGAAAGAAGTGTTGCATATATATTTAATTGTAGCAAATTTATTAGCATTAATTTTCATGAATAACTAACTTTCTTCATCACATGATCCTTTTTTTTATCTTTTAGTGACTGACGTGTTTTTGTAAAAAGTTGTCTTAGATTCTTTTTGGAAAAAAATGTGTGCGTGTAAAAATACACATTTTCTCTATTTTACTAGCACTATAAATGAATCAAACTAGAACATAAAGAGATATATCTTCTATCCACTTTGTCCCATGGTTTTGTTTCTCAACAAGACTTTGTACAAACATTTGAAAACACTCTATGAAGGCTCCTTAAGAGAGAACCTTTGTAGGTTCTTAGAACCGACCTTTAGGGAATGGTGTCATAAGTATATCCTACGTCTCTCCAGGTGTCATATTCATGTCATGCAAATCACAGAGAACTGTATTACTCAGCCATCAAAATACCTGTATCCGCTGGTTAGAGGAACACCAGATTTTTTCCAGTAGACATGGGGCTTTGGGTTGCCTCCCACCTGGCATTCAAATACAACACTCCCTCCTTCCACCAGTTTCTGGACCACTGGTTTTGAAATGAAGAAAGGAGCAGCAGGTTCTCCGGGCTCTGCTCGTTCCTCCATGATGCTAGTGTCAGTCATCACCACATCTCTCGACTCCACAAAGCTGGGAAGAGAATTTCCTCCCCATTAGCTTCTGGGTTGAAATTTGCCAATACTAAAGGAGCTAAAAGATCAAAACTGCAGTTGACTCTTGAAGAGAGGGGGGTGGGAGAAGGAGCCCCGACACTACACAGTCAAAAACGCACGTATACCTTTCGACTCTATAGTCAGCCCTTCCCAACCACAGGTTTCACATTTATAGACGCAAGCAATCACAGATCAAAAACAGAATTTTCCATGCCCCATTGGAAATCTATGGCTGGGAATATGAAAATACCGCTTCTGATCCCTGGTGGGTTGAATCCGCAGATGTGAAACCACACTGACACAGGGCTGACCGTACTTATTGAAAAAACCCATGTGCAAGTGAACCCATGCAGTTCAAATCCGTGCTGTTCAAAGGTCGACTAGAACAAAAGCTCATTAGCAGAAGAGTATCTTACCGTTTCTCTTCTGTGGTAAATTTCTCAGTCACGGCTGTGGTTTCTTTTTCAAAATCTTCTGACACTGGAAAAAGACAGGAGTTTTTCATTTAAGTCAGGCACTTAGTGCATTTTGTTAGTATCCCCCTGGTCAGCATGACAATTAAATTGACTCCATATCGATCCCCAAGTCCCAAAAAAGGACATGATCATGAGAAGTGCAGAAACTGTATTGTGGACAGAAGTGTCAGCCAAGAGCGGTGAATGGGAGGGATGGCATGTGCAGAAGGATGGTGGCAGTGTGGTCACTAACCCTGCACAGCCAGGTAGCAGGATGTGCTGACGGTTCCCGCCTCGTTCACAGCACTGCAAGTAAACCGCCCGCTATCTTCTGCAAAGGCTTCACGGATCATAAGACGAGCGATTCCACTCTGGAAGGTTATCTGGAAATCAATGGAACTTTCTATTTGGTAGTCTTCCCTGTACCACGTCACTTTTGGGGATGGGTATCCAGAGATGTGGCACTCCAAGGTAACGGATTCACCTTCTATGACAGTCACATTTTTTAAGCCCTGAAGAGTGAAGAAAAAGGACACCGTATTGGTACATGGGCATTTTCATAAATCATCTCCATATGTTATGGTAAACGTTGGGGTTTGAACTTGTGCATTCTAGTTGCCATGAAATTTTTATTTTAAAGATCAGGATTCTAGAAATATTAGTAAGCAGACTCATTTGAAAATTGGGATACCCCCCAGTTGAAATAAATGCAAGGTGTTTCCAAATTGGTAAGGTGGAACAGTATTAATGCCATATAAGGAGGCAATGCTGTGCCCTCTGTGGTTCTTACATACCCAAATCTTAGCAAAGCTGAAGGATTGGTCGCAAATGCCACCTATTCAACAAAGCTTTCCCTGTAGCCCCCGATTCCAAGTAACCTATGTTTCCTCTTTATTCTCTCTCTGTTGTGGTGTTTATCACCTCCTATATTTTATCTTGCTTGTTTATGGACATTTACTCTGACAGTAAGGCACAGATTTCAGAAGCCTACATCTCCATACATTTTCAATAATGCCGTACACGTAATATAAACTCACGCAGTCTGTTGACTACGTGACTGATGGCTGCCACACAGAATTCCCCTTTACTTGCCAAATAGTGTGTGGTCCTAAAATTAGCATATGTATCCTCACTAATGCCATTTTCCAGTTTGAGACACTGATCTTTGCACGTTTCAAAATTATTTGCCATGATATGCATATGGCCTAACACAACTTCTTTACTCACCGACACCAAAGTTGGTGGAGTAACAGGGATTTCAGCAGGTGCAGGCACTCTTGCTTTTTCTGTTACCTGTGATTATTACAAAACACGTTTACACAACACCCTTGAGATCATGGGAAATCTGATAAACATTCAGTTCATGCAAAATTATAAAAATAAGCTGAGAAAAAGAGTTGTGAGCCAATAAAATTAAGTTTGAGCATACTCAAGGAGAAAGGGGAGGGGTCTGGCTGACGACTTTTATAGTACGAACTGCTGAACGTCTGGCCCTGACTCATAGATGTAGATCAAGAAAGTGTGCAGCCCAGCGACCCACCTTGGCTTCACGCCCGTGAAGTACTTCGAAGCGCTCTTCGTGGATTGTGCTACCAGCGATGCTCACCCCTACTTCCCTTTTCACTTCGATGCCGGCTTGACTCTTGTAAGTCTCTGGCATGTCAGTGAAGGGGAACTGAGGGGAAGGAGTGGACTCTGCTCTCATTCTAGTCTCAGCAGGCTTCACACTGGGTGCCTTCACCGACTTGGTAATCTTCTGAGTAGAAGACGTGGCTGACAACTCTTTTTGTAAAGTGGCAATAGCGCTACCGGCTATTGATGCCTGAAGTGGAAATGGAGTCAGGAAATGAAGTCACTTAACTGTATCCGTGTCATCCTTTAGAAGAGCCTTGCCGCTAGCACTCCTACTGCAAACCTCAGTCTATTTCCTTCTGTGTGGCTCTTGGTTTTTAATGTTCTCATGATCACTCTTAGCGTTAGTGGAAAGTCATTTAGAGATAAGCCAGTTATAAGCTCATTGTCATTTCTGCCACTTTGTAAAACATATTAAAAATATCTTTATTAAAGAGTTGTATTAAAAACTCCTGATTTTATACTCTTATCATAAAGGGACTGAGGGTCTTCCAAAGCTCAGTCATGAATTTTCACTTAATCATCCCAATGCTACATTTGAAAATACTGAGATACTCAAAATCAAGAAATTACTAAAATACTTGGTAAATTCCTAAGAGCTACTTTAAAATACCACATTTAGGTTTCAACCGCAAATCTCTTTGAAAGGTGAAAATGAAGACATTTAAGAAAATAATTTAAAGGCTTCCTTATGACTTTTATTCTGTTGCTATGATTTGGTTTCAATAGTAATTTGGGACTATGCCAAATGTACCTTACAATTCTTTGAAAGCATGTAAGATTTGGATCCTACATCTTGGATGTGTATAATAAGGACAAGGGTGACAAATACATAGAGTCATTATGTGCTGTCAACTTGCTAAAGTTTTTATATGCATTAACTTGCCCAAGGACAGAGCTAATAAGGGCAGAACCAGAACATTAATTCAGGCCGCTGGGCTCCGCAGCCCCACCCAACACCACCAAACACCCACTCTCCATCTGGCTATACTGAGGATAGCACTATGTGATTTCTTGATAGCTGTCTTTAGTATTTATACACACTCTCAGTTGTTACTCTGACATGTCTCATGGCAGACGGAAAAGTAAATAATGGAATTACAAAATCTGAAACAGAGAAGCTTGCATGAATTTGTGTCTCTTCAGATAACCACCGGCTGCTGCAGGCTCACCCTGCAGGGCAAGCGCCAGACCCCAAACTGGAGGGGCTCTGAGTCCACCATGGAGGCCGACAGACATTACCTAACAGGGGCCACGCTGGCCTACCCCGAAGATAGCTCTACATCATTGTACTCTTCCACTTCTCACCTCATATCCATGTTCTGTCTTAGGAACAGAAATTTTTGAAACGGTAAAGTGAGGACTTGCTGTGCGGGGGCGTTTATCCACATGGACTAATCTTTCCGTTGTTACATCTGTAGTTTTCTTGATCTGCGTGGAAATAAAACTCAGTGATATCACTGTTCACCAGGTGACCGCAGCAGTTAAGTTTGCTTTCCCAGTTTTTGAAAAAAGAAAAGCAGCAAGCGCCCACTCACCTGTGATGATATATGCATTCCCATTTGATCAGTAGTTGTGATTTGAGTCTCAGAAGGAGCTTGGATCACTCTAGGCTTGACTGCTTTCGGAGCAACATGGGGTTCTGAGGCAGGACGCTGGGGATGCTCAGCTACCTTGGTGGTGGAAACGCGCTCCTTATAGCTGTACTCTAACGTGGTCTGCTGAGCATATGAGTCTTCAGGATGCCCGGGCTCTCTGGGCTCTCTGACACGGGCCTGGTCTACGGCAGCAACAACTGTTGCTACAGCTTCTGCCTTTTTCTCAACCCCCACCTGAAAATAAGGTTTCCAGAATTAATACACAGTAATGTCCAAGTCAGGTGGGGCCATCTCCTACGATAGCCATGAAGAACAGACAAATGCAGAAAGGCATGAGAGGCACATGGAACCCATGTCATATATCTATGTCAGTGTCTCCAGAAATATAAATTCATTTAAGACCTTAACATTTCATTGATTATTATAATGTATGGACATCTAGTTAGATATACTCTGCAAACACCAGCTTATTTAAGTTAGACATTAAACCACACACAGCGTAAGACAAACAATGTGCATGTCAAAGAGTAGGAAGGTTTTGAGTTTCTCAAGCATTATGGCTGAGCAGTCAGTTAGCTCTTGAAAAATAGGAACTTTGAGGCTGGTTCTCTCCATTGATCCTTTTTCTTATCTTCCCAGTCATTTGGGCTCATGTTGACACAATGACAGCGATGATAAAAATGTATTTAAATACCATCACAGACCCAACCAGAAAAAATCAGTTGCTGCAAAGTTGTACAGTTGCATGCAAATCTGCGATAACACAAAAGCTCATGAACACACAGTGAAGCATATTAATTTACTTATGATTCTGTAGGGATAAGAATTTCTTAATTGATAAGAAAATATCTCTTAAAACACATGAATGAAGATATTGTGATTAACATGAAGTGTTATCATATTTGTATTCAAGAGAACAAACTTTCCTAGTGAAGTTCAGTTCACTTTCATTATTACTGGAAATTAAAGGAAAGAAGGAAACAGAAATGTTTTCTCATTTCCATGGATTCGATGAACATAAATGGGAACGCAGTTTGCAAAGGAGCTTCTCTTTTAGGTTGAGTCTGTGCCATACTTGGAAAGAGCATATTGTAAACATCCCATCGCCGTGTCCACCCGTGCTCTTTCTGAGTACTGCGGGGAGACTTTATTCACGTCAGTTTTCTACTGCTGTGAAGAGAGTCTAGATTGCATCAGAAATGGTTTCCAGGTATGCTACCTACATATCTGTTAAAACTGTTATCTGAACCATTTAAAATAAAAATGTTTTTGCTTTTTTTTGAGATGGGTTTGGGCCTTTAGGTGATCATGAGCTTTGTCTAGTGTTTCCTTGTAGGAAGCCACACTCCAATCAATCTGCCTTGAAGAATTGCAAATACCATTTTCAATTTAGATTGTGCTTTAGAAGAAACTGTAAAACATCTGTGAGGCTTAGGTGAATTAAGTTTGTTCATCTATTGCTTTCTTTTTAATTTCTTAACCATATAGGCCATCAGTTGACTTGAATTTTATAGATGTTTTAACATGTTAACGTCTTCAACAGATTATATATTATATAATGTTTATATTATCTTCTCTATCATATGTTATATGGTACATTATACATTATCTTATTTATATGTAACTTTTCTTGTAGAGTGAGTGCATTTACATTATATCTTATTTGAACTTTTCAACCAATCTACACAGCAGTCAGCTTGAGTTTATTCTAACAGTGAAAAACTAGGCTCAAAGAAATGATCTTTTCCAACACAAATATACAGATCTTGCTCTAAAACTTGCACACAAAAAAGAATTTTAAATAGAGTAGGGACATTTTAAATTGGAAAAGCACCTACACATTTCTTGAGTTAACGTACATCAAAACCCATATACATACTCGTACGCCATCTGGGTGGGCAACTAAAAATGCATACTTTATGCTGGCACTGGTTTTTCTTTCCCAGTGGCCTTTAACGCCCCTCATTGAACAAGGAGACCCCAAATCATCCCAGTTAACCAGTGAGAATTAATTTAGAGGACACAAGGAAAAGTGTCACTTAATCTGGCTTTTCACAAATAGAAATGTTAACTGTTCCACTGGAGGAACTGGACTGAATCTAATGTTTTGTTGATCAGTTAAATGATTACATGGAACGCGAGGTGCACAATGACTCATGATGGATGAAAGGTTATGAGAGCTGATGATGAAATGGGATGAAACAATGCTTTTCACCTCCACAGCATCAGTTTTCATCTCTTCACAAAACAGATGTATCTGTTCTTGCTTAAGAGCAAATCCGCTAGTCCTTGGCCACGTGGTTGGTTCAGTAGGTTTTGCAGTGGTAACTATTACTTTGGGTATTGACATTTTTTCAGCTTCCATTCTTAGCTAATTTTTAACAACAAAAGTAAGATAGTCAAGTTTATGTGATTTAGAAATAAGAAAATTCAAATATGATCACTCATGAACTATGTCATATTACTGGAGTTTTGGTCATTGGTGAGGCTTCTGAAAGGTTGATAAAGCATTCAAAATTAGACTTGGGTGAATGCTTAGAAAGGTGATCTTAAATCACATCTTGGAAAAAAATCCAAAGATAAAGAAATAAAAAACAACACTGAGAGAAATACAGACAGGACTCAATCATGATGCTGAAGAAATTAAAAACACTTCAGTTGCTGATTTTTAGATACTGTATTAGCAATGAAGAATAAAATTAGGTCAATAGCTCATTTATGGTAAAAGACAGAGTCGTGGGAAATAAGTTAATTCATAGAAATTTCGTAGCTACAAATAACGTTTTCATGGCTTATGTGTATTTAGTCTGGTTGGATAATTCCTTCTCTAGATTTTGACATTATATCTTATTTAGCTTTAGTGAGAACTACTACAGCAGGCACTACGATTTTCTCAGTTTCTCTTCTCCTCTGACATTTATAGGAGGAAAAACGTAATGCTCTACATGAAGAAAATTGTGGGTAATTTCCTAAAATAAGTCCATACTTTACAAATTAATATGCTGAATTTACAACCCCCTCAGAACATACATCTTCTTGACCATCAATAAGATTCATCATTTACACGTATATATATTTTTATGTTCACTGAGTATATTAAAATTAGCCTGCATGCAACTTCAGTTATCAACTTCTAAAAAATTTCTAGATGGTAATAATAAAAAAATTGAAAATAATAGTGAAGAGATCAGTGAGGAAAGGATTATGTAATACTATTAACAATAATAAGTAATGTGGTTTTTTAGTTTCCAATAGTTTAATCATTAAAAAAGATTAGGTTAATAGTGTCTTCTACATAAAAAATTCTGAGATTTGGTATTAATGTATTATAATAGGGGACTTCACACTTGGAATAGTCACCTTTCCATGAGTAACTTGGATTTGTTCTTGTCTAGTAGCCATTCTTTCTCTACTTTTCAGTATTGTTTCTTGTTCTTTGGCTTTAGCAGTAGCAACTGCTATTGTAGACAAGGCAGTTTTCTCAGCTTCCTTTCTCATCTGATTATTACAGTAAAATCAAGGTTTAAATTGTACATGGTTTCAGACACACATGGTATGACCCATCCCCCCTTTTAGTTATTCAGGGTTAAGAGAAGTTAACTATCACTTGGCAATGTTTGCATACACTGAGAGGGAATCACAAAACTTAGAAATGTTAACTATAACAGAAACTCCAGATGATTCCATATATTGCTTCTTAAAAATCAGGCTAAAAATACCAATCTTCATGCAAAGAATAATGGTGAATAGAATGAATTACAAATGTTACAGATGGGAGAAAACCAAATGTGCTGATAAAATTAATGGTAAGCCATCACACGTTTACCAGTGTGTTTTTAGTTGGGAATTCCAAAAGGAAAATAAAGATTAATAGTTCATATCACATCATTGTTAATGATTTACTAGAAGTCAGTTTACAGATAAACTTTTCCCATCTCAGATAGCTGTATTCACCTTTTCCTGAGTTACTTGAACTTGCTCTCTTTTGGTAGTGATGCTTTCTCTACTTCTTGATACTACATCTTGTTCTTTGACTTTGGGTGTGGCAACTATAACTTTAGGTACCACTGTTTTTCTAGTTTCTTTTGTTATCTGGTTATATGATAAAAAATGAGAAAATGGTCATTAAATTTCATACATCCTGCAATGAAAGAAACTAAAGTCAAAACTGAGAAAGGAAGCAAAATATCTTCCCAGTCCAGGACATTTTAATCACATTAAATACATCATCTGTGTTGCTTTGATCATCTGTACTGCTTCATTGGGGTGTGTGTGTGTGTGTGTGTGTGTGTGTATAAAGAAAAAATGTGATTAGCAACAAAAGAAAAAAGGATGCATTTCTCTTTCTCACCTTATTATTATAATCTCCATGAAATGCTACTAGACCCATAAATAACACATACTTTTGCACATTACTGATAAACATGTACACCATAGTCTACTTCAATAGGAAGATATTAAAGTGAATTATGATGTCATGTTAGTACCAATCCGAAGAAAGCCTGAAGGTTAGGAATGAAAAGTGGCGGTGAATGCTAGACAGGTGGCACAAAGTTCATGAGAGATTCTAAAGTTTTTCTACTTGAGTTATGAGAAGAGAAGGAAGTGAAAAAGTGATGAGTAAGACCCGTGATGACAATGAGGGTGGCTTGCAAAAGAAGTGACACGAGAGTGAATTTCACACAGGCAGGAAGGCATCACCTTTTCGTGAGTTATGTGCATTTGATCTTGTTGTGTGGCAATTTCTTCTTGAGCTCCCAGAATTGTTTCTAGTTTTGTGGGCTTTGCAGTGGCAACTAACACCATGGATGCAGCGGTTGTCTCAGTTTCCTGTCTTATCTGATTTTCAGAGTAAAGTAAAGATTTGAGTTTTGAAAGGCACAGAAGGGATGGCAAAACATCTTGCAACATTCAGGACAGAAAATATCACATTTCCATATCAAGGCTCTTCACTTGTATTTAAAATATAGATTTTTTTTTTTGCCCTGAGGAATGGCCTTCTTTATTTCCTACCTGCTCCTCAAAAAACTGTCCTATAACTGAAAAGGCCTCATCTTTGAGACATTTTGACACGTTATGGAACCCAGCGAGTGGCCTATGGCAAATGGCTGTATAACTACAAGCAGGCTGAACCTGCCAGTCACCAGCAAAGGCAACAGGGGTTTCCATGCCCGTGAGTATGCATTCAAAGTCCCTCACTCCCTGTAAGGAGAGGGACATAAACTCAACAGCTGTTGGCTAGCATTTTAAGTACTAAAACATAGGGTTCTCAGCTGGACCTTTTCAGAAAAGTAGTTCTGGGATCAGCAAAGAGCTTGAGATCAAGAGAGGTGAGCACAGGCAACCCTTGGAATATGAAAGAATTCAAAATAGGTGCCTCTTTTCTGGCATTGAAAGTTTGATTTCACACATGGGAGAGGAGCGCACTCTGGTGACACCGAGGTTGCTGCTGCATGGCAGTACAGCACACAAGCAGAACATGCTTCTAGGTCACTGTTGATTGACCAATAATTAGGACTCCTTCTTGAGGAAGTACGGATCTTGAGGTGCACCATCTCCTCACTTTCTTTTGATATTTATTTCGGTATTTTCATGACTGGTGTGTGTGTGCACGCATGCGTCTTCCAACTATGTAGTTTGTGTGATATAACTGAAGTGACTGAGAGCTCGGGCTATGTATGAAAAAGCTGGCTGTTCCACTGGGTAACTGGTCTGGGTGAAAGCTATCTTCTATCCAAGTGCGCCCCAAGCTGTTCTAATGGATAGACAGTTTCCCCAAAAATGATCAACTGAGTTGAAAACTGTGCAATGAGAAGAGAGTTTCCATCACGAAAGAGTTTCGATACTAGACGTAGGGGAACGACAACAACAAAAACACACAGGAAAGGCTCCTTCACTTAGAGCTTCTGGTCACAGAGCACGTGCAGTCGGCTGAAGTGCGCTTGTCAATGAACTAGTAGGTATTTACAAAATTAAACTTACTGTTTCTTGAGTTACTTGTTTTTGTTCTTGCTTTGCAGTAATTTCTCCAGAAATTCTAGTTTCTTGTTCTTTGGCTTTAGCTGTAGAAATTACTACTTTTGGTACAAATGCTTTTTCAGTTTCTTTTCTTATCTGAAATCAATGACAAAAACAAAACTTATTGTCTTCTGGTCTCTAATGGAAGTGGCATAATGTTTATTAAATATAACAAAATAGAGATTTGAAAAAAGAAGGAAAATCCTTTTTCTGGAGATAGCACTAAATGAAATAAATCATCGTATTTTCATTAATTTGACCACCCTCTTTTTCTGTCTAAGCCATAAGTTATACTGCTCAGAGGGGAAAAAGTTAGAATCAACAAGGTTTGCCTTCTTTGGAAAAGACTTCCAATTTCTATACATGGATATACAGTGACACAATTCCATGCTCCTTCCGTCATCTAAAGGTGACCCTAGAGCATAAGATAACAGAGTAGCAGACCTTAGGGGTACTAGTGTCAAACCTTTCTATTTTACATATGGAACATCAAGTACAGACAATTTAAAATCTGCACTTGTACAATACTCTTGCTTGGAAAATTTTCCTAAATATTACAATGGTTTTAAATACCAACACTACTTTCTAATACCAATACTTCTTTCTAAAACTGAGACATTATGGGAAGGAAAGTTTTGTACATATCCCAGGCGAAATGCTTTCCGCATCCTTAACTCCCTGAAGCGTGCCGCGCTGGATCTGGGTGCCAAAGGTATGTGTGTTGGGTGGGGGCAGTTCTCCCTATTTGCCTCTTTTCCATTCTCAGATATCGTCACTGAAATTCAGGTTTGAAAGAAACTTGGAAGTTCATTTCCCAAACCGCCCAGCTGACAATTGGCCCCCTCGGCCCATAGCCCTACCAGCTGGCTGTATCTAATCTGTGCCCGATGCTTTCAGTCATGGTGCCGTCCTCTTCACTCTTTCTAGTCACTTGACCTCCAAAGGCCAGGCTGTTCATCTCACTTCAAATCCACATTCCAATATTCTCCCGAAGAGTACGGAAGCAGATAGTCAGCTATTTTCAAAGCAATAGGTGCCCAGGGTTCTTTTCCACTCTTTCCTGTTGCTATCTATTTCATCTTCCTGGTTTTACCTCCCTCACAGTCACATATTTAATCGGTGCATCCCCAGATCAATGCAGATGAGACCCCAGTTTCTATCCCCAGTACGTGTTCACAGGGCTCCTTTTGTCTACATGAGGAAAGCATTCGGTGACCCTAAGGGACTTTGGTATATAGTACCCAGGAATATACAGATAAAAGGGACTTTTATTAGTGTGATAACAACCAGGTTGCCCAAGAAACAACACCCTTCACAGTAAAGATTATTATATGTGTTGACACAGGTAATAACAACAATAATTTCACATCAAAAACCATTTTCACCTGTTCATGAGTTACGTGCACCTGCTCTTGTTTTCTTGTAATTACTTCTCTGGTTCTTGATTTTAATTCTTGTTCCTTGGTTTTATCGGCAGCCACGGCCACCTTAGTTACAGCAGTCTTCTCTGCTTCCTTTCTCTTCTGATTTCACAGGGGAGAAAAGGAGGAAATACTTTAATGCACCTTGTATAAAAAGTTACAATAATAAATCAGGATAAAGACATAAATGTCACACAAGAGAGGATAAAGAGGAAAGCTAGAGTGATTTTAACTATAGCAGAAAATCTATTCAAATATGAGGTGGGGAATTATCCTGGATTTATAACACTTTTCAGCCATGAATCAAGTGTCATGTTTATGTTGAGGAAAGTAAAAGCAAAGGTCTTTTGGGGAAGCTTAGAGAAAAGCAATGTCTGCTCTGAAATAATGGTTTCCACACCTGGCTCCTGGGAGGCCTGAACTCTTGATTGACTGGTCTGGAACCACAGCATCGAATGCACACAGACCTACAAACCTTGTTTAGCTGACTTTCCAGGCCACCCTTTGCCTGTCTTGACCCAGGAGCACTTCAATACTTAGAATACCTTCTCTGACCTCCAGTGTTGACTTTCCGACAGCGAACGCTTGCCTGCCTTACCTCACTGTCATAGAGCAGGTACTCATGACATTTTTATTATGTACACCTTTGGCATTTCGGACTACCTTTCGCTAAGAAAGTCCTAAACGTCCGGGCCACACTGAGCTCAGTGCTATCCTCAGAGTAATTTGAGCATTGACTCCTCACGCGATCTCTGCATGTCAGGCCCAGTGTGGACGGCCTCCCGTGTACCTGTTCTTGAGCAGGTGGAATGTGCATAGCAGTCGTGGTTGTCCTCTGAGCAGCCTGCTCTACAGCGCTGATAACTGGTTCTCTCACTCTGGCCATATCAACAGCAGCAACAACAGTCGCAACAGCTGCACTTTTGTCAGCTTCTTGTTTCACCTGGATTGGAAATGATCAAGTAGGTTACTTTTTAAAATGCCATGCTGGGAGAAAATACAAAAGCGTCGTGGAAACTGAGCTACCTAGAGCCAAATATACATGTGCAGAAGCATTTATCACTGCTGAAAGAAATAGGGTATAGGTCGTTGAAACCTATATTTTATGTAAACCTCACAGATTCGAGCCTCTGTCCCAATTAAGAATGCTTCTACAAAGCAAGAGCTCAATTTACTCTTCGGATTCTGCATATTCTTATGTTCTTCTGCACAACCTATCCAGACCGAGTTTCACGACAGCATTCTGGTGGGAGAAGCCAGAATGTGGGAGAGGGAAAAGGAAACAAGAAGCTCTGAGGGTACCTCTCTGGCGCCGGTGGCGACAGCCTCTGTGGCGTAGCCGGCGCCAGCGGCAGCGCCCGCAGTGCCGCTGATGGTCATTTGCTCCTGGATCCCGTATCTCCCTTCCCATCTCTCTTCCGTCCTGATCTGAGTAGCACTTGTCACCATAGTTTCTCTCATCTCAGACTCCGAGGAGGCCACGTAGCCCTCTTGCTTCCACGGGGGAGGCACTTCGGGGCCGAGCGTGGGTGTCTGGGTCTTACGCACGAGCAATGGAGACTTCACAGATCTGATGGGGGACGTGGAGATCCTCCCGGCGGGAGACACAGGCCTGAAAACCGAAGGGCAGCGGTCAAAAGCGCAAGACCAGGAACTCCCCTCTGGGTCACTGTATCTGAATAATGACAGAACGATCTGGAAATGTTTAATTTAATGAAGGGTTTAAAAATGTGTACCTCCATAACCTATGCAGAAGGCAAATAATGTACTTGAACACAATCTGTTTTTTTCTTTCGAAAAAATTTATTAAACATCTTCCATCTGTCAGGTTTTATTTGAGGCAATTGGGATATATCAATGAGTAAACTCGACACAGATCCCTGACCTGTGAAGTGACATTTGAGCAGAAAGTCTAAGTGGATAAGTGTCCTAGGCTGCTGTAACAGAACACTGTGGGCTGAGGACAAGGGAAATTTCTATGACAGCGATAGAGGCTGGTGGTCCAAGATAAAGGCACTGGCGGATTTGACATCTGGTGAAGTGCTGCTTCCTGGTTTATAGACCGCTGTCTTCTCACTGGGTCCCCACATGGCAGAAAGGGGGAGGGGCTTCTTTGGGTGAGCTCTCTGGGCCTCCCTCTTTTTTAAAAAATTTGCTCTTTGTTGTATTTTTTCCCCATTACCATTTAGTTCCCTTATACCCGTCTCTCCCCAGCAATCACCACCCTGTTGTCCATGTCCATGAGTGCTTTTTCCTTTTTGCTCATTCCCTCTGCCCCCTAACTCCCCTCTGAACTAGCTGTCATCCACAATCTGTTTTAAAGTCCAGTAAACCTTACTGTTACTTGCTGTAACTCGAGAATCAGACTTAATGCTCAGCTAGAGAATTTTTTGCCCTGCTTCACTGTCTCACATTTTAAAAAGTGAAAACAGCAGAAGGTGCTCTCTTGAAAGACAGCCAAAGAAAGGCCCTTGGAAATATCGCAATCATAGCTCTAAATTCCTCAGTGCTCCCAATTCTTGGAGGCGGGTGGGTGTGCCAAATATGTTTTGAACAAAGTAAGATTTCTGTAATCAAAATGCACTAATACACCTTATATAAAAAGTTACGCTAATAAATCAGGATGAAGACATAAACGTCATGCAAGAGAGGACAAGGAGGAAAGCTAGAGTGAGTTTAATCCATAGCAGAAAATCTATTTTAATGTGAGGTGGGAAATTATGCTGGATGTGTAACACCTTTCAGCCATGAATCAAGAGTCAAGTTTATTTTGAGAAAAGTAAAAGCAAAGGTCTTTCGGGGAAGCGAGGCTACACACGTTAGACCTTTTAAATTTTCCTGTGGGACTTCCCACAGCCTTCACCACATCCATATGCCTTCTGAATCTTCAGGCTAGGGAAAGCTTTCTCAGGCCTTTCTGTGAGGTGGGCTGTGCAATACACTTTGGAAACTGCTGTTCTAGCCAGTGTTGGGCACTGCTCTTTCAATTTGCTTCTGCATTTGTTTGCCCTCCGTCTCATTGCAATGTACTCTGGACTTCTTTTAAATACCCTTGTACTTACTGTGGTAACTGGCTAATTTGAAACCTTAAGGGTTCTCTGATTTTTGTAAAAAAAATAAATTGATAAAGTGGCTTTTTCCAAAATAGTTTTTATTGATTTTTATGTTTGTCCAAAGTGCAATAGCATAAGTTGAAAAATCTAGGTGCTGAATCTTTGTGTTTATAGACAAAAAAGATGGTTCCTAATCTATAACAACAATTCTAGGGGTTGGTCAACTATTTTAAGATAGCTTTCCATAATTTGTTAATCAATGAGGTGTATACATATTACCCTCTAGGTGGCAGTATTGCCTTATCATTGCATTTAACTGCTTCATATAGGAAAATGTTTATGAAAGGTCTCTGGCACTACATAAGGTATTTAATTTATACTGACTATAAGTGAAACAATTCTAATTAAGGCTCAAGATAAAGGTGATATCTGCTCTAAATTACAGAGTAACTTAATAGAACATTGCAATATTAGCTAGTTTAATGAAGAAATATTTAATCATTTTTTTTGAAGAAGAGTTTTTTGGTAAAAATCAATTGACATTTTATAAACAAAATCATAATCAACTAAAGGGGGATCTAGGGAAACATGGCTTTATTTTGAAAGTGACTGCTTTAAAAATATAACAAAGACCGGTTTAGAATAATTTGGTCCTACACCAATTGAAGAAAAGATAAGTGACATATACTTCCAAGTTTCAACTTGTGCCTTGTTCTTGCTGTACCTAGTACTGGGGGTTTCATTCAAAAAGAGTTAAAGACAGGATTAGCGTGATGTGAGTGATTAGCTGCAGATGGCAGGTAAGCCCATAACTGTGAAAATCAGTGTAATTTGAGTCATTATAGGCAAGTGCTTATTTCTGCTCCTACAATAAAAAATAACCACCTGGTCACAGCTAGATAGAATGCACCTTATTCAATGAAATCTATTTGCCTTGCTCTACAACAGAAATCAAGATTAAGCCAGGAGACGTGTTGGGAAGTAGTGTATCTCAGATAATCATTATTTTATCTACAAATTGATATTTTCATTTCCTAACTATTTTAAAGGAAATTTTGGGGACTAAGTAATTGGGATTGTTGTGAATGGACTTTCAGAACTGCTAAGACACTCAAAATGCACCATGGAATCAGGGAAGCTCTGCAATTCTAGATGACCCTTAGGCTTAGATTTAAAATACGGTCAGGCTGTTATATCCCCACAACCCACATTTAGCCTGTCTTGTGATTTCATGTTGTGCAAACTCAGAGTGAGCCTGAGACAGAACACTTTTTATTATTTGTTAGCTAGGTGCACTTTTTAAACTGGGTTTTTTGTTCTAGGCTTCATATTAGTGTCTGCCAATACCTTTAATTTTTAAAGCAGCCAGTATTGAGCAAAAAGGAAAAAAGGACTCATGGACCTAGACAACAGTGTGGTGATTGGCGGGGGCTGGGGGGAAAAACGGGGATAAATGGTAATGGAAAAAAATACAATAAAATACTAAAAAAACAAACTGCCAATATAATAAAAATTGGAAAATATCTATAATTTTTCATATATCTATCTGACACTTAAATTACATCTTGTGTGAAATGTTTGTCTTCTGTAATTTTTAAAATTTGCGTTGCTTGTATTTTCCTTTAAAATTAATTCACGCAAGCTTTTTAACACATTTGGTATATTAGTTATTTGTCTGTCAAAAGTGTTGCAAACATTTCCCTATATCTACTGTTTGCCTTTTGCTTCTTTATGGGGCCTTACCCAGCAACGCCATGTACGGCTGCACAGGTTATATATTGTTTCTGGGCTTGTACTGTTCACATTGTAGCCACTGTAAATTTGTTACAACACTTTTATGACAGAGGCAGTGAAATATCTTGAGGAAGAGGCACCTTCAAAATGTTTTCACAAATTCCTGTTTGGCTTAGCCATGACCTTGTTTTTGCGATAACATAAATTTTTATTTTTATGTAGTTAAATTTGTAGATCTGTTTTTCAAGGCTCTCCTCCACCTATGTTTTCCCAAATTTTCTTCTCATTGTTTTGGTTTTTATTTTTCAATGCAGCCCTTTAGTCACATTGAGGTTTATTTTGTAAATGGCGTGAGGTAGAGGTTAATATTTTTTTTCTTCCAAATGGATAGCTAATTGGGTCAGCATCTTTATAGAGTAAAATATTTATTCCCCACTGAACTGAAGGTCACTCTGATTAAAAATTGAATTTCCTGGCTATTTGAATCTATTTCTGGACTCTTTGTTTTGCTCTCCCGGTGTATTTTCCAATCGTTTACCAATAACATATTGTTTTGATTATAGTAACTTCACAGTTTGAATTTTTTTAGGTCAACTGTCTGCTTATTATTCTTCTTTTACAATTTTCTTGGCACAGGAACTTCCTCTACATTTAAAACATTCATTCAAATTGATCAAAAAACACTTTTTTGTTTCCTCAAAACTTCGCACATTTTTTAGTTCATCATATTAAAAACCTCAGCATGTTAAACCAAATTCCAAAGTTTTGAATTTGCCACCTATAGTTTATACTTGATTATATAACTTCTGAGTCCCGATGATACATGCTCACTTTCTAAAATACCTTCATATTAACTAAACATAGAAACCCATTTTATTTTTTTAGATAAAATAACTTAAGCATATGCAAAATATTAGGTTTTATTTATTCTCAAAGCATAAGAACACTTGTATAATTATTTTCTATTTATGAGGTACCTTTACCTGATTATCTCAAATTCACACAACATACCTTGAGATCATTCCTATGGTAATTCTCTTTAATTTATAAATGACATGACTAAAACCTCAAGCTAATTATTCAACTTCTTTAGCTTCAGTCACCTATCTATAAAATTAGGGGTGATAATTCTTACAGATCGCTTAAACTATTTAATGAGATAATGTACACAGAGTACGAATCAACTGTCTAACATAGTGGTCAATATATTGTAGCGACTATTTAATTATTACAATTATTTTCCTAAATCACATTGGTAGAAAGCGGTCAGGTTGATTGAATGTAGAGCATCCAGCCAATTTTGTGCTCTTCTCATGTCACTGTGCCTTTTTTGGTCCCATAAAGCAGATGTTTATTAAGTGATGCACAAATAAGAATTTAGGGTCACAGCTTACAAAGTTCTCCAGTTTATCTGCGGACAGTGAGGATTTGTGAAAACCATATTTAGTGCCCTTTTTGTTCACCTCCTTTATCGTATGCTACATTTTTTATTGCTTCCTCCTATTTCTCTTCTTACTGGATGAAGCCTAGTTCAAAAAAACACAATGACCTGATCTCTTTTAAATGGTTTTACCTGACAGGAGATGGGGTCGGTGCCCGCACGTGTCTGACCGGGGAAGGGGAGTGTCTTATCGGCGATGGGGACTGCTGTCGGGCCAGCTGTGCTTTAGCGGCAATGGACGGTGGGGTGGGAGACCTCGACTTTGGCTTAGGAGGTATCCTGGGAGGTGCTTTATGTGGCAGCTGTTGCCCGGTGGCACCATCTATGACCATCTCAACTGTTGCAATTGATCTGGCATCAAAGTGGGCTTCAATCTTCTGCAAAAGATAAAAACAGAGCCCGCAATGAGGAGGAAGTCGGTGAAACCGCAGCCCGAAGGGCTGGAACGCGGACAAGCACAGAAAAATACCTTTTCGATTCGGGTTTCTCTTGTTTCTGAAATCTGAGCAGTCGAAATAATTGTCTTTGTCTTTTTAGCGGGTACTACTTCTTCACCTGCAGGAAGGGAAAGGTAAATATTTAGGAGGGGGCACCACGTCTCATTTTTAAAGGGGCTTTGTTAATCCTGACTACAGGTTCGGTAAGACTTTCTAGCTGTCCCAATGGGGGGAAATGCAGAAAATTTTGGATATTGTATGAACGTTAATTAGGTTTAAAAATAGAAAATGTTCATTATTAGAAAAGAATTTACATAGAACCACTGTTTTTTAATTTCATTGTTTGCCAATACATTGGAACTGTAGATGACAATGGAAATACTCTCTAGCGTCTAATGGGTTAATACCTCGGCTGGTTTCATTCATCCTCAGCTCCTGCTGAGAATCTCGGAGGCTTTTCGAGGCCTCTGAGGAGAGGCAGGCGGACCCCACTCCCCCTAAGTCAGCCCTCTCCCCTTCTCCCTATTCCTCAGCCTCCAGCACGTGCCTTGAACCAGTAATTCAGCAGTCGAAGTAGCTCTCCCAACGCTATTGGTGGCATTTACTGAGTAGGTCCCGGAGTCTTCGGGGTATGCTTCTGAAATCAGTAAGCTGTAGAGGTCGCCTTCTTGTGAAATTTGAAAATCAGGGGAGCTCTGGATTTCGGCTCCATCCCGGTAGAACTTCACCACAGGTGTAGGGATTCCAGTCACTTTCACTTGGAGTCTTACTTGGCTTCCTTGTCTCACGGTCATGCTCTGCAGCCGTTGAACAAAGTTGGGTGGCGCTGTTTCCGCTGCAGGGAAAGAGAAGGTCAGGACTGCCAGTGAGGTGTTCCCAAAAGGCTATTTTTAAACAATCACAACTCCAAAATTCCAAAACCAGTGGATGACTCGCTGAAGCAGGCATCCTTGACTGTCCTTGGGCCCAGCTCATCCAGCAGATGACAGCAAGAATGACGCCAGGGGGCGGCAGGAGGCAATCCTGTCACCATATTTTATTTTATTTGCTTTGTTTTGTTTAGCAGTTCTAGGCCACCACATTTAATTTTCTGTTTGTTTTTTAAGAAAAAGCCTAGATCTTCTTGTAACATTTCTAGAGAATCTTTCTGGTACTTCCTCCCAGCCTTACATCTAGCACTATAATAACACGTTAAGGTAACTTTTCATATTTCAGTAAGTTGCATTAAAATGAATTCCAGTAGTTGGTTTGATGGGTGCACTTATGACTTACCAGATCATTAAGTTTTCACTTAATTTTAAAAACCCTAAGTTGTCTCCAACTTGATCACTATTCAAATAACCCAAATATTTACTCGCACTTAAAATGACAGCCTAAATAATGGCATGATTTAATGTTAGTTCTGCTACAGAAAGGGGATTTTTTTGTTAATGATGTTGACAGATATTTTTGTGAAATAAATGTGAAGGACTAATGGGATTAATTTTGATATGTTTTTGAGTAATAAACAATAGTAGAGGCTGTCAGCCTTGTGCACTTTCCATTTCTAAATTTTCTGGATATATGTTAAAGCTCATTCTTTATGTGACCTAATGTGCCTTCAGTTTAGGGCAATTATCGCCCTATACTTGAAAGTGCTAAGGGCATAGTTTATTGAATAAACAAATATAACATTATGCAGCTCATGAAGGATATTGTTATTTAACGTGTAAAAGTAATGCAATGTTCTGTGCATTGATGTCTTATCAGGAAGTACAGGATGGAGAAAATGACAGTGTCCCTGAAGATTGGTCACAACTTTTCTGGGGAAACTGTGTCATCATGCATTTGAATAATAAACAAGTGTTAGCTTTTATCTGTGCATGTTTACTGTGCGATATTTTTAGAAATTGAAAATGAAGATTATTAAACTTTATAGCCCAGAGCAGCGTCGCTTAAGTGGGTGGTTTGCAGACCATTTGCATTTGAATCATCTAGGAGCTTGTTGAAAGTGTGAATTCCTGGAGATGTGCATATTTCATTAGAAGCTTATAAACAAGGCTCCAAGCCTTTCTACTTGCTGAGAAACAGAATTTTTAATATTTCCTTAATATACTTCTGAGTGTTTAACACAGTATGTGCTAAAGGAACTGATTCCCAGCCACATTTGTGCTGTATTTGGAGAGAAAAGTTAAAATCCACACGGCAAACGACTTTGCCGCCTGTCAGTTCAGCCTCTAGAGGGCCCTCCTCTAGCTAGACTCAAGCTGCAGGTACTTGTGCTCAGTAACTCTTGTGGGTCCCCTTGCCCTGGAGCCCTGGAAATGCTCTCTGGGGAGGAGGGGTCAGAGGACAGGCAGACTCCCTCTAGCCTACCTGTCACGAGAAGCTCGGCAGTACTAGTCGCTTGTCCAGATCCATTGGTGGCTCTCAGGGAGTATCGTCCACTGTTGGCTTTAGTCACGGCGGGGATCGTCAGTCTAGCGCGGCCATCGCTAAAGGAGATCTGCACGCCGGGCAGAGTGGAAGTCGAAATCACCTGGCCATCCCGAAACCAGCTCACCTCAGGAACTGGGAAACCTGGAGTGCAAAGACAATCGGCCTTTACCTTTGGGTGGAGCACTGCAAAGTCCTCTGCCCTGTCCTGCTGTGTCTAGTGCCTGTGCCCTAGCCCGTAAAAGCTCTCCAGAGTGCAATGCTATTTAATGACAGTGAAAACCGGACAGATAGGTGATAAAAGCCTAAACTTGTAAACCATTAGGAAAGTCTGTGGGTTCATGTGGAGGCTAGTGCCTTCTTTTACAGGGAGGAGACTGAGGCCAAAGAGACTCAATGATTTTTCCAAGGCCCCTTGGCTATCAGTGGCACACAGAGGACGAGAATTTCCCTCTCCTGCCCTCCTGCCAGGGCAATATAATAGACATCATTAGAATCAGGAAAGGGATTTATAGGAGGGAAGAGCCACAGACACTTTGAGATAAAAAGTGACACTTGTCCCTTTTGAAAACAAGTGAAGAGCCAAAGCAGCACAGGGACCTAAAAGTTCTACTTAACCAGCACAAGAGGACCCGTCCCCCTCTCTCCCTCTTCTGCGGTTGCATGAACACCATCTTCTTGAACTCCCCTGCCTCTCATGTGGGCCATCAGCAAAAATGCCCCACCGTGGAGAGGCAGGTTCTCATAGAATAAGAGATGAAGCCAACCTAGTCTTTCAGAACAACACGTACAGCTGGTGTTGCAGGTAGAGGAGCCAAATTCTCTCCACCCACCGTAAACTGTGGACCTAAGAATTACATGGACATAGTCTGATGTTTTAATGACACTAAAACCGTGCAGTCTGAAGGCATAAGGTAAATCAGAGCACCAGTTATTTTGCACTGGCACAAAGGCCAGTGATGCATCCCTCCGTTGAGGAGACGAAGATAACCGAGAGAAAGTTTATTTTGTTTTTCTTACATTAGCCAATCTCTCCCTGTGGACAAGGGAACAGTTTATTTGACTAATTCATGGGTATCAAGTATTTTCAGTGGTGCTTTTCTGAGAATTTATGAGCACATCGTGCGAAGGAACAAGAAGCTATGAAGAAGCCAGATTCTATGACTTTACAATCAGGCAAAATTCCCACTGAAGCCATATGTGTTCTGCTTAATTCAGAAGTTACTGAGCCTTACAAGATAAATAAATGAATTATTTGGAAGTCTGTCAGAGTTTATCATGTATGAGAAGAATTAAATTGGAGTCTATATACGTATCAAATAGAAAATGATGATTATACATTTCAGCCATGTAAAATAAAGTATTATCCAATTATGAATAAGATTGGTACATAAAACAGAAAACAAAAGGAAAGATGAAGGAAAAGGGAATCTTATTTTATATCTTTATTATGGGCCATAAAATGAAAAATAAAAAAAGAGGCACAATGTACTTAGGGAGGTATATCAAGCATGATTTTCAATTAATCCATATAATTTTATATGACTGATTGTGATACTGCAGTAGACAATACTGATTAGATAATTTTGAGAGTACTTACAATACAGTTGGTAGATTCTCCCCATTTTTTCACAACATGTTATCATAAATTATATATTTCATGGAATTATCCCTAAACTGAGCTATGAAGAAAAAGAGCTTAAAAAAAAATTTCAGGGTCATTGTTTGAGTCTCTTTAAAATGTAGACAAGAGTAGCATCTATTATTTTTGTTGTCATTTCATTGATCATTTAATTCACTAGAATCACTTAATAACAATTGAAAAGAAAAGAATAAAATAATTAGGAGTTCGCTCATCACTGAAAGCTCAGTTTCTGAGAAAAGTATGTAATTTTCTCAGGTAATTATGAAAATTATGTAAAAGTATTTGTATATAATTTTCGATGTAAGACAACCGAGGCTTAGGAGCACGGGTTGGGCAGCCCCATGCTGCCCTCCCAGCAGCCCCGTGGCCGGCAGCCCCGTGGCCAGCCCCTACCAGGCTGGAGTTCTTGGCTTCTAGTCTGGCTCTGCAGCTGAATCGAAAATAGAATGACCAGATCTGGTCTTACTTAACAGCTGGATTTTGACATCAGGTTTAATCCAACACTAATGATTTTGCTTTGTAGAGTTAGAGATATGAACAAAACATTTTCAAGCCATTATATTGTCAGATTTTTGTCAGTACTGTATGAGCGATATATCCTTCCTTACAATGACCGTTCCATAGAGTTGGATCAATGTTACAATGTGAAAGCAGGTCTTAAACTTGACATCAAGTCCTAGAACAAAATTAACTTATTTGAGAGGCGGTGAAGAAAAGAAAGCAGTCACGCATGAGCTTACCACTGACATGAGCCTCAAAGGTTGCGGCACTACCCTCCAGTACCACAGCGCTTTGTAACGGCTGCCTAAACGTCGGCGCTTGAGTCGTCATCTTTTTAGGCACTCTGAAAATGAAGAGAAAATAAATTAGGCTGTTACAGCCAACAGCTGCTCTGGGGCTACTTCGTAGCTGACAGAGACACACATTTTCTAAGCAGATTGTCCCACAGATCACCTGTGGGCCTAGCGTGATGGGCAGGCCTACTCCTCTGTGGCCTGAATTTGAACAGTCAGCCTCTGAGGTGACTGGAAGCCTACCGTAGTAGTGAATGTAAGGGGATATGGGGAAAAATTTAGGCAGGCAGAGCAAGGAATGTACCCTAGTGGTCAAGGAAGGAAATTCAGGCTTGTCAAAGGTGGGAAAAGCTGGCTTAGGGTTCTTACAATCGGATAAAAACAAAGTTGAAGTAAGAGGGTAAGGGGTGGTGGGGGTGCTGAGGGCAGTGAAGGATAGTGAGAGAGATGTGTGGGAGTGCAAAGTGAATCTCTGCATCAGTTCGATGTTTAAGAAACAATTGTTAAAAAACACTTCTTTCCTCCCACTATTTTTCACTCACTGTATTTATAGTTATAAAACTGACATAGATTCAGGCATTTTTAGTTTAAGTAATTCAGATGATTACTTAAATGATCAGCAAAACAAAACTAGCAATGTAAACCTTGCAATGTCTTTCCTTGAAAGGTTTTGACAAGACTTATCAAAGTTGCAAACCTTTTGTAGAAAGCATATAGTTCTTTCTATCTCTCAATATTTCATCATGTGTAACTACTCAATAAGTGTTGCTACTGTTGAAATAAATATTCAGGAAAATTTAAATTTAGGTGAGGAGGTCAAGTTTTATTATAGATCTGAAAGAAAAATGCTGTTCCTGTGTCCTTACTGTTAATGAGGAACATGTGCAAACTCTGACAAAAATGGGAGGCTGGTGTGAGATGTAGATTAAGTGAAAAGGCCTGTGTTTTTATAACATAAATACTCAAAATCAAAGAAATGAATATGAAATTTGCAGTTAAGTGGAAGAAAGTACTTTGTCTATCAGTTTCAGAGGGATTATGTGAAGAATTTGATGCATAAATACCTTATTATCTAATGTGACTATTAAGTATAGTCACATTGTTCTGATATAAAAGCAGGTTCTCAATTGTCAGTCGCTTCATTACCATTTGTCATAACAGTCTCTGTTCACTAAAAGGTGCCTTATTGCAACTTTTTACTTAGTTAAAAAGAAAAAAAGCCCTCAAGCGTTCTCCAAGACAATAAAATTTATATTTAGGGAGTTCAGATAATAACCAAAAGTTTTTTGTGGAACTTCTGTCAAGAACTCCTTATTATAGCATATCATCTTTAGGATGAATAAGTTTTTGTATCTAACTTTTTCTGTTTACAAACTAGTACATCTTCTTAAAATAGCTATATTATTTTATACCATTTATGCATTTATAATCATTTGAAATTACTAATTTAATTCCAGGAAGATGGGAAATGAAAGTGTACTTAGAACTAAAAAGTCACTAAAACATTATTTCTTGCCCTTCTTAGCATCAATATTTATCTCATATCCTATAATTTGGTTGTGAGTTGAATTAAAATACATAATAAAATTCTGAGTAGTTCAGAAAACAATTATATGCCTTCCCCCCTCCCCCAGTTTGTAAATATATTGCAATTAACTGGTCCCTAAATTGGTCTTTTATTCCTTTTGTCTAGGTAGTTTGTTGCTTTAGCACTTGCTCTTCAGCGGCCTTTGTCTAATTAGGGCAGAAGGTATGCGTCTAAAATGTCAGGCTCCCAAAATAAACTCTCCAGCGTTGACTGACAGCAGGCAAGTGTTCTGTCACTGTCCTGCGACTGATAGCTCAGCAGTTGATTCCCTTAAAAAGTCATCAGGGTGTAGCTGATACCACACGCATTTTATCAGAGCTATTCTTGGTGTGTCTCACTTTATCACTGAGTAATATAACCTTGAACATTTTCAACAGACAAAGAGAGTCTGTAAAAGAAGCAAACATTTCTATTACCGTTTCGGACCACCTCAGCTTTAACACTTTAAGAATGTTAGGTGCATTTAAGCAATGTGACTCACTGACTGTACTGATATGCCAAAGCATTCAATTTCTTAAAGAACAGTGTTCACATATTTTAAAACAGAATTTAACAAGCAGATTCAGATAATGGATTGGCACTAGCAATGAGTAATTAGACAAACATCTCTACCTAGGCATTAGCATACGAATGATCAGCCAGAAGGGAACTCTACCGTTAAAAACAAAGATGCTGCTCACCTGATTTCTCGAGAGTGCCCAAAAGAGTGGGACTAAGCCCAAGGTTGCTTCCGAAACGACGTCCTATCTAGAGTTGGTTTGTTGGACCATCTCTTACATGAATCGGTGAGCCTCTAAACTGCTTCTCTATGCAATCCCTACACCCGAGGCGAGGCTGGGAATGCACGACTGCTCCAGAGTCAGGGTCTGGCCCGGCCTTATATCTGCCGGATCTGCTGACAGCCCCGCATGCTTAGGGCAGGCCCCGGGTGATTGGTTCTCCCAGGGAAGCACGACGGGAGAGGAACCTATTTGGTTGTGTCATAGAGCACCTGTTCTTCTGATTGGCAGTGCTAAATTTAGCACCTCAGCAGAGGTTTTACCAAGGAAATAAGAACTGTATTTAAAGAATAACTGTGTTGGGGTTTAGAGAAGAGCATTTATCCACCATGCTAAAATCTGAAAACACTGCTCTGAGGAGGATTTGTGACAACAGAAGACATATGGGCAGTCATAAAATAACCCCAAACCTGAGCGCTCTGCCCTGTGAGTCAGGCCCCATTTCTGTTTCCTGCCCCCAATAAACCAACCAAATGGACCTGTCAATCATGACAACAGATGAGGGAATTTATCTCATGCATAAGACTTCACTTTCTTTGAAGAATCAGTGGCTGTAAACCTCAGAACTGAAGAGAGCTCATTTGTGCTACCTGCCTTCTCCAGAATTCACTTGTACTTTGGGGAGAGTTTTGCTAATATTGAGCTAAGTGTTTACACACTCCTCCTGCAAGGGTTAACGTTGAAAGGCCACATCTGAACTCTGCTAAGATTTAGTCTCTACAGTATAATGATTTCTCTTTTGTCAGATTTCATTTTTATGGCATTAATATTCATAAATATACACGCACTGTCTCTTAATGAGTAGCCAAGTCTTACATTTAAATCATCCATAGGGTTTAAAAAAAAATTTTATTTATTTATTTTTTTTGGGCACATGAAGGCTGCTTTACTAATCTCTAGAGTTTGCTGTTACTAATGGAAAGTAGTTAGGAAATGATATAGTTGCTATTTTAAGACTGAATTTAATTTCAAGCAAGAGATATTTCAAATGCAAAAGAACAAGCTGGAAGATTTTAAAAGTTCACTGAAAGAGAAGAAACTTGTCTTGGTAATGAAAAGAGACTTTTCTTAATAAAATAGGCTAAAATATTAAAATCTAAGTTAAATTTATTTATGTTTGTAATAAAAATGTTCCCTGTTGTAGAACTTGGTAATGCATTAGACTTTTCAACTTCCTGAGTATTTCATATTTTGCGATTGTTTATATAATGATTAATTTATTAACATTTAAGGGAGCTGAAATATACTGGACAACTCATGTAGTATTGTGCAATTACGTAGACAAGATGACAGCATGTGTTTATTTAAACATTTGTATCCTTTACTTAAGCGTTCATTTTTGTATTGGTGGCATCATTCCTCTCCCACATCTTGCCCCTGGAGTCTCTATCAGCCATAATCCCATTTGATTGCTTTATTAAAAAACAATTAGTTTTGCCCTGGCCAGTATGGCTCAGTTGGTTGGAGAATCATCCTGTAGACCGAAAGGTCGCAGGTTTGATTCATGGTCAGGGCGCACGGCCAGGCTATAGGTTTGTTCCCTGGTCAGGATGTGTACGAGAAGGCCATGAAAAAAATGTCCTCAGGTGAGGATTAAAAAAATATATATTTCATGTTATATATCTTGAAAATTATTCCTAATTAGAGACATGTTACAGGCAACCTGCCAGTCATAAGGCAAAACACTTTGTGTGAGCTTTCTGATTGGGAGTGTTCATCTCTTGGCTCTTCAAGTTGTGCCTGCATGTATATTTTCAGATTTGCTTGACTTACTGTGAAGCATATTAATGTCTTGTTACATGTCTTGGAACCAAAGCCAGCCACTTTAATTCTTATGGGAACTAGAGGGAATGAGTAAATACAACCTTGAAGCTTGTGGCATTGTGACCCAGTGCAATACAGAGAGCTCCAGAACCAGGACAGGATGATGGGCCATTTATTGTAGACATAAGGCCAAGAGTCTGTCCTCCAATGTTGCTTGTCTATTCACATTCTTGGACATTTCTAGACTTTGCAGTATTGTCAAGATCCTTGCCTTTTGGCATTCACATCCTTATATGACATTCAGAGTTAAGACAGAAAGGAGGAAAAAAAGAAGGAAGGGATGGAGGGAGGGAGGCAGACAGGAAGGAAGGGAGGAAGGAAGGAAGGAAGGAAGGAAGGAAGGAAGGAAGGAAGGAAAGAGAAAAAGGAGGGAGGAAAGGAGGGAGAGAGGGAGGGAGCAGCTAGTAAATAACTAATAGACTGCTCTGGAAAAGCCATACTATTGGGTTAGTAAACAGTAGTGAACAGTAAGCGATAACATGGTAAGCATTAGTTTAAAACGAAGTATGCCATAGCTGGAATACAGTAAGCTAGTGCAGTGGAAACCAAATCCTACTCAGATTTTGGGCATTTGCTGATGCAGTAAGATCTTAATTTACTACCCAAATAGAGGGGAGGAGTCCCACAGATAATCCAAAACAGCTGATAATTCACACATAATGCCTACTTAGTGTTGGAATGTATGGTGTGATTCTCTTTCGGAGCATTACAGTCAAGGCAATTCAATAGTTATTAAGTAGATGCTCAGTATTGAACACTGTGAAAAATTATGGTTCTGGATTCTATCATCACTTACTGACTCAACGAACATCTGAGCAGTGACTTTGTACCAGGCATTGTGCTAGATGATGACCAGACAGTGGTGACCAAGAAGATAGTTATGGTTCCCTCCATTTTTGAAATTGTGGTCTATGTAAAATTCTTGTAAATTCTCAGTAACCAATGACTGAGACCTAAACTAGTACATGTGTAAAACTCAGGCAGTAACTCCATCTGCACAGTTGTCGCTGGTGTCAGACTTTATTTATACTGCATAGAACTATCTACCAAAGGAATGACTTAGTGGAGGCCATTGAGAAATGGGTACAATGGGTTATTAAGGATAACGCATGAGTCTTGTGAGAGAAAAGTGTAACAGTTAAATATTATAATTCAGTAAAAAAAATTTTGTGTGCATTCTTATTGTGTTAAACACAGTTCGGACACTGGAGTTACAGCAATGCAAACAGGAAACAGAAACCTTGATGCTCAAGGAGTTTACATTTTAGTAAGCGTAGTGATACCCAGTAATACAATACCTACAAAGTCCTGTCCACTTATAAAGTGTTTTAAGGCTGAAACCTAGGCTTATCAATGAGCTATTTTTACACAAAGAACAAATTCAGGAAATACACAGGGAAAACCTGCCGACCCAAGCCATCCATTCCAATGCCTTACCTTCTGTGTTCCCTGAATTGTGAAGGTGAGCACGGCTGTGCCGGAGACATGGGCGGCAAGAAAGTGCTGCTTAAAATTCGGGAGGAGATGCCCCATTGTCCCTTTAGTTATAACCAGGCAGTAAGAGCAAATTACTTGATTTGCACAATAATTTACAGGTAAACTAGTAGTCACTAGCACATTTAATGAAATATTAAATAGAAAAACCTGTTCAGACATGTATGATACCAAAATAAGAAGTATCAAAAAGTTAAAAGTCTGGACTATCTTGGTAGTACTGAATTCAAAGGCACATGAAATTTTGCTCCTGCTCTACACAGACTCAGGCAACTCACTCTGAGTCTCAGTTGTCAGTTGTATATTGGGGATTATATGATCCATGCTGAAGGGTTATTGGCGTGATTAAATGACAGAAGGAACATGACAGTGCCCAGGACAGTGAGAATCTGGCATGTGGCCGGCATTTGGTTTGTCTGCTGCTACAAAGTATGGCACAAGAGAAAATAATTTCTGTGTCAGTAATATTAATTATCTAGCTACTCGGATGAATATCCAGATAGTGCTTTCTAAAAATCTTTGAAAAGTCCAAAAGCAAGTTCATATAAACATGTTTTCTCCTTCCCTGAAGAACCCGAGAAGGCGACATGATGTTTATATGTGGTATTATGGCAAAGTCCAAGAATTACTGCAACCTTAAAGAAGAAATAAGTTGAGTTTATGGAAGTTTGGGACAGGAGACCAGAAACCACATCAGATCTGAGCACAGATGCTCTGGAGGTGACATTGTTGTCAAATAAAGTTTCGAACCCACTGAAGGGAGCCAGTCAGGTTCATTTTATCCGTAGCCACGGAGGCGCTGGGCCTAGGGGTTAAGGGCTCTTCCAGGGCCAAACTTGTGTGTGGGAGCTGAAAAAAGAACTTTTGCTCTGAAATAGAAAATGAAATCTACAAAAAAAGGAAACAGACGTTTATCGAATGCCTACAGAAGAAGACACGTCAGCTAGTTGACGGCATTTTCGATGGGCATATTTTGGTATGTCTGATGTGTTAAGGAGAGGACCCTCCCAAAGTGAGGCAGCCTGTGTGGGGCAAAATTCTAAAAGTGACCCTGAGGCAGGTCTACTGTCTCAGAAAACCAAGGTAAGTTTTGAAGTATTTGAAGGCCCCTTGAGACTTATATAGAATTCTGACTATTTTGTGTGTCTGTTGAAGAGATTTGGCCTTTGAACCTGTGTTTCACCCCATCTGTTTCAAACTCCCAGACAAATACTGACCCCCATTCTCCACATCTCCTCACCTAATTATAAATATCAAATCCTTCAGAAGAGAGCTCTTACTGAGAACCAAGTGTGGGTGGTGCTGGATAGTCCCTGGTTGCCCTCCATTCACTCTTCACTCCTTTGCACCCTGTTCCATGTCCTTGGGAGACTCATCCCTGCAAGGGGCCTTCCTTTGCCCTCTGGCCTTTGATAAGGCTCAGCCAGTGCGAGGTGCTGGCAGGAAAGTTTGGGGGGGTATTTATTCCTCTGACTTCCTCCTTGCTGGGCTCCATGTGGCATTGTCCTTCCTCTACTTGTGGCCATGCTCCTGTCAGAGTCCCTTTCCCTACAGGTGCTCTCTTTGGATTTTGGGAGCTGTGTTTTGCTAGAAATTTGCACCGCTATTCTCAGGGCTGTATGCCATCTCCCGTTAAGCTTCCTGAGCCTGCCCACACCTTGTAGTCGTTAGTCCCTTCACTAAACTTTTCAGCTAGGCTTTTGAGCTGCATGTGCTTCCTTCCCCAATCACGAAGGACTTATTGGTATGGAGACCCTGATAAAACTCTCTAAGCCAAGTCAAGCATTTGCTTTCATTGCTAGGTCTTGTGACATTTCCCATAGTTTCCCATTGTTTCCCATAGTTTCCCATTGTTTCCCATAGTTTCCCATTGTTTCACTTTCCCATAGACTTCTTCCTTCTAGATGGCACGTATTTTTCACAGGAAGTTCCGACTTCCATTTCTTTCCAACTCCTCCCACCTCTTTTCTTTTCTCCCTCCTTTATTTCCTTTTCAATTGATTCTGAGGGTCTTCCATGACCCAAGAACTATGGGGACACAGAAAATGTTAACCTCCTTCACTTAGATGTAACAATGCAAAGAGAGAGAAGGAAAAGAGCGAGCCAAAATGATCAACACAGACGCTAAGTGCTCAGGAACCCAGACCCGGTCAGAGCAGCAGAGGGTGACGCAGAGGCAGAACCCTCACGGGGAGGATAAGCCGGGCTGAGTGTTTTCATCTCACTCCGCAGTAGACTTGAGGCAATGGGGTCTGCATCTTCTAAGCAGTGACCCGTCCTAAGATGAGTGTTTCAGATACTGTGAAAATATTTTGGTGGAAATCATTATGGGGAGTAATTTCTTGGCCTTGTACATTTTAGTTAATAAATATTATTATAAATTTGTTTTTAAATTTGTTTTTAATGTTAATAAAATTCCTCCCAGTATGAAAATAAAAGATGAGGCAATTCAGCAAAAGCACACAAAATATGATAAAAGAGAAATGCAAATAAAGAATGTTTCAGAAAAAAAAGATAGAGACAAAGCAGTACACTAAAACCTCGCCAAAGAACAACGCAAGTTCACAAACCAGGATGGGGACTATATCTCTTATAGTTGATTTTTATTTTGCTGATGAGCTTCCTGGAAGTGAAAGAAAAGAGCAAGGCATAATTCTCAATATACACAGAGAAGTATACCAATTCCTTGGGAAAGTGCAACTTTTCTAACACTGAATTTTAATAATTTATCATGTACTACTTTATAGAAGGAGCACTGAGTGATATACAGAAGATAAAGTGTTTTAAAATATACCTATAGCAGTGGCCCAATTTATACGTTGATATTTTTGGCAGAAGCTTTTAACAAAAGTCGAGCACGTAACACTAAACGGTAACTCATTAAATGCACCTGAATGAGGGGCTAAGGAAATATAGTCCAGGTTTAAAAAGACAGGCTGGGAGTGGGATTCCAGTCCCTGATCCGTGGGTAGAATTTATAATAACCAAAAGATCTTCAGTAACCATCGCCTCTCTGAGGTGCTCCTTCGATAAGAACTGAAGCTGAAAGCCAAGAGTACCCTGGCTAAGCTCCTGGAGTTCTATGTGATTGACTGAGAAGTGATTAGCATTATCTTTAAGGGTCTTAAACAAAGTTTGCATTCTCTGTTGTAAGGTAAATATTTCCACATTTTCTCACTGGCATTAACAACAGCAATCACTGCCTTACAAGTGATTTATATTTTTGTGAGTAAATCCACTTCCAGTTTGGTAATTATGTCCTTGGATTGTAGAATATTGATGCAGAATAGTCCTTAGAGGCACTGAATGGATCTTCGCTTTGTAAATGGTGTAACAGGCAAGCAGACACTCTGGGGAAGGGCAGCGTGAGCTGCAAATACCTTTCTCAGTGTCAGAAACTGCTGCTGCCTGAGAAGGCTGAAGGCTCTAGCCGCACGTTGTTTTTCATGAACCCATGACACAAAAGGGCTTTTGAAGATGAAGCCATGTTATGTGTCATTGTTACAACCTGTCTAGCCAAGCCTACAGCCTTATACCTCTGTTTCGAAGACTATTGTTTCAAGACTTTGGGGATAATATTTGGCAGTGGGTATGAGCAGGAATTACTACTAGAAAAATAAATTCAAGGCATTAGTTAGTTTAAACATTTGATCTTTAAAGTTCCAAGAGTCAGAAGATCATACGTATCTGTAAAATAAATATAATAGGATGCAGATCGTTTACATAGTAGGTCCCTGACATTGACAGATGTAACATTTGTGGGTGTGACACATTGTGAGTAACACTATAGAGTCATGGCAGTTGATTTTGGGGAAATGTGAATTTGAATCATGTGTATAGATACAGCTCTGCACCAAAACATCACCTACTAATAAGTGAGCAGATCAGAGACACATTGATATGTGGCTTTTGTCCTCCCTTGTGCAACAGAGATTATATTAAATGGTGAAAAAAACCACTTGTTCTAGGTATTTGTAATAGGAAATATAAACTAGAAACAAATTCTATGTCTACCTATAGGGAGTAAATATATGGATACAACAGACTATTAGCCCTTTCTTAAAAAATAATAGTAAAAAGGAACTTACCTTATCAGAAATTAAACTACAGCAATTCAGTTGCCAGCTATTGGCACAGCAATATAAAAATAAATTATTAAATAGAATAGAGTGTCCAGAAATAAATTGAAGTAAATCTGAGGAATTACTTTATAATGATTTAATTTAATCTATTTTGGTGCTGGTATAATTGAGTGTTTATTCGGATGAAAGCACCTCATATCATGTAAATAAGCCTCAAATGGATTATGTATCTAAAAGTAAAAAGAACATATTAAACTATTTTTAAAATATATAGGAAAATATTTGTGGAGTCTCACAATTGGGAGAAACTACTTTAAACAACATCGGAGACTCAGATGTCATATGGAAAAGACTGAACAACTCACCAAGTAAATAATTTGGGATGGCAAAATCTACCCTAGTCAAATTCAAAAGACAGGGAAATATCTGCATATATCTGCCAGTAAAGGATCAAATGCCTCAAAACATAGAGGTACGAATACAAAGTTGCTTATTTTGGCATTGTTTAAAGTGGGAAATTTTTGGAAATGACTTGATTGTCAATTAACTGTGAAATGAGTAATTTATAGCATAATCATGATATAAATGTATTCAGCCATTAAAGATAATGAGCTAGACACATATACTGCCCCATTAAGACGGCTGCAACAGTAGGTGAAAGGCGGGCTGCAGGGTTCTACATAGTGCGATTATTCTTGATCACAGCTGTCTGTCGGTTTCAGTCACTGTTCTTATTTTCTTGTTGCTGTTTGTATGTTTTACTCTTTTCTTGATTATTGCCTAATTCTCTCACTGGGCTATAAATCCTGTAAATTTCTTAAGCAACAAAATCTGTTTGGTTGGACTTTAAATCCCTGACTCCTGGTATAATACTGTACTAATTAGAAGATGCTCATTAAATATTTATCTAATAAAAATTCATAGTAAACTTTTAGAATAATATAGAAAAAAACTGTTAAGAGTGATTTCTTGTAGATAATTGGAGCTAGCTGTCTCAAGGCAAGGGTGAAAAACTTTTAATTTTTACCTTATACCTATCTGAAGAGTTTGAATTTTCACCATGAGCATATATTGTTTTCATTTTTTTAAAAAAGACATACTATTATGGTACTATATCCCAAACCAGTTGTGAAGTCAAAAAAAAAAAAATTAAAGCTTATTAAATCTAGTTGATAAAATACAAAAAAAGACCCAAACAAAAAGCTTTCTCCATGAAAGACATCCCCTTAAACTGTTAGGCTGTTGATGAAAGTGACCAAAGACCAGAAAGTTCTAAACAAGGGAAACCTTACTCATGCCGGGGAAATGGGACCAGAAAGAGGCCTACTATCCTGAAGTGTTTTGTTATGTTATTTGAGTGCAACAAGCATGTATTATTTTTATAAAGTCCAAAAAATTCAAAACCCTCACAAAAACCAGTTACGACCATCACCCACGTAAATAAGACTGTTGGGACAGGCAATGAGCCTTCTGGGAGAATCTTTGTTTGCTGTCGGTGCTGTGTCTGCCTCCTTTGAATTTGACTTGACCTTCTGCAAGCCTTCTGGAACCTCCATTCTGCATAATGGGTCTTTTCACAGTGCTTCTGCCACCTTCTTGCCTTAGTTGAAATGAGGTCTCTCTAGAAGATGGTATTTCCCATGCATCTTTACCTGGTGGAAACTGCTTAGTGTCCACGCAGCCAACAGGTGGCTTTCCCTAGCTTCCCACAGCCACCTCTAGACATTTACTTTTTCACTCATGTACCACGTCTGCACTTCCTTTGAAGTTAAGGTTCTTGGCTGCCATATTCTGCTCCTGTCCCATAGACTTGCAGGTCCTTCTTCAGCAATCACTGCGACATCAGCATCAGCACGACTTCTGTAAGCCCTGCTGTCATCCTGAGGGACTCCAACATCCATGCGTGACAACAGGAGAGGACGATGATGGACAGCACAGCTTCTGAATCAGATGGACTTTTGGAGCAGATCTCAGATGTGCTGGTTATTAGTAGAAGGATCTTCTAATCCTTGCGCTAATCACTAAAGCTTCATTTCTTCTTTGTAAACTAGGAATACTCACTTATTTGTTAGTGAGTATTCTCCTTTTCTTTGCTTTTTTATTAACTAGATTTTGTAAGTGTTCATTTTATTTTTTTAGAAATGGCTTTAGTTACATTATCACAATATTTAGCCTTTTTGTTTCATAGCACAGTGCATAGCACATGCTCAGTATGAAAGCTGTTGCCGGCTATTGTTGGTATTTGAGTGGTCATCCCCCTCCTCTCCCCCCACACAGTTCCTGTCCTTCAGGTCTTGCATGACATTCACCTCTTCTTTTCTGCTTCAGCACTCTTCCTCTACAGCTATGCTTTGCGTCTTGTCCTCTCCAAGTCTCTTCTCTATGGAGCTGCTTCTCTTCTAACAACAGACAAAGCGGAAGCTCTAACTCCTATTACCACCATTACCACAGGCAAAAGCCTAACCGTTTATTCTGTAACCATACGCACACTAATCTGGCCTGACATGTCTTTTGTGAAGGGGAGAAAAAAAATAGGGTGGTAATTGGAGGACTCTTCAGGTTCACAATAGAAACATCTACCAGTTCTCTTCCCAGAGAAGTGTGAAAAATCAGCGTTTACACCTGTGATGAGTGCATTCACCTTTATTTCAGGAATTTAGCTCACATCTGATACTGGATGGTGGGAATGTCAAGGGCACACCACCTCACAGGACAAGACACATAGATACCTGAGTAAATAAGGATATGCTTGCAAAGACGTGTCACTTCATACTTGCTACTGATTTTAGAAAATTACCATTGTAATTGGGTTTTCAATACTGGGTGAGAAATGGCTGAATAAGTACTGGCTCAATAAAGACCCCTTTCACACTGAGTGGGGTGGGTGTGGGGGGAGCATTCTGCTTAAGGGGTAACCCCGAGGCCAGCCCCAGTGCTGCAGGGAAGCGGGGTTGCTCTCTGAGGATTATACTGCTCCTGGATGGGAGATAGATTTTGAAAGTTTTTTGATTAGACAGAAAGACTTTCAGCCCAGAGTAGAATTTAAGGAAAAGAAAGTTCGAGTAAGTCGTGAACATGCTGTTCCAATAGGAGTGCAGAAACAGGAGTTATAAAAGCAAGTATGGGCTCTCATGGCCCCCTCCAGCAGCACCAGGGAGGGCCACATTCTGTAAGCCTTCACCATATTGTGAAGATTGAGCACGTCAGGCCATCTGAGCTGAATGGTCATGAATTTAAACTCACCCCTCTAAGCCCATGCTCACCAAGCCACTTTTTGAATGATAATTTGGTTTCCCGTAGAGCTTGCTATAAAACCATATTCACATTCTAAGCAGTGATTAGTTTTAGCAACAAATCTGTCCTATTAGTGAACGATGATAAAAATAATTTGGTTTTGTTTTATCTTTGGTTTGCAGTTTTTTATTTCCTAGTATAATAAACATAAGGAATTTGTATGCAGTTTAATACTTGCAAGGATTTAAGTAATAAAATATTAAAAATAACACAATGAAAATTCTTGGGACCTGCAGTAGTATTTTTCTTTTAAAAAAAGATTTGTTTAATTATTGAAGTTTAAAGAAACAGTGTCACTGAAAATCTAAGTGATGTGTAAAACTTACTCACTCCACTTTAGGCCTAAGGACCATAATTTGATTAGATTGTACTTTTTTATCACTTAAGAAATTAGCAATTTCCTATTCAGAGACATTTTAAAAAAATCAATAAACTTTATTTTTTCGAGTAGTTTTAGGCTTACAGAAATATTGAACACAAAGTACTAAGAGTTCCCATAAATTGCCTTCCCCTAAACACAGCGTTATTCACGCTGTTATTATTAACATCTTGCATTAATGTAGTAAATTTGGCATAATTATTAAGCCAATATTGACACATTATTATTAACTGAAGTCCATACTTCACACTGGGGTTCACTCTCCGTGTTGCACAGTCTACAGGTTTTAACAAGTGTATGATGACACACACACACCAGCACAGTGTCCACAACAGTCTTTAAAACCCTGTACCCCACCTAGTCATCCCTTCCTCCCTTCCCCCAAACTACCGGCAACCACAATTCTTTTTTTCATACTTTTGCCTTTTCCAGAATGTCATGTAGTTGGGGTCATACAAAGATTGGCTTTGTTCACTGAGCGATATGCATTTATTTTCTATGTGCCTTTCTTTGGCTCACATTTCTTTTTGTTGCTGAAAAATATTTCATTGTCTGGATGTGCCTCCGTTTGTTTATCCATTCACCCACTGAAGGACAGCTTGGTTTTAGCAGCTATAAATACCTCGTTGAAGATTTTTGTGTAGATATGTTTTCAACTCCTTTGGGTTAATACCCAAAGGTATTTTAGGTAGGAGTGTTTATGACTGGATTGTGTATTTGGTTTTCTAAGGAGCTGGCAAACTGCTTTCCAAAGCGGCGTCTTCCGCGGGTTCCCACAGCAACGAGCAAGGGCTCCCGTTGCTCCACATCTTCATCAGTGTTTGGTGCTGTCAGTAACTTAGAGGTTAGCCTTTCGCATAGGTGTGTATTCCTGGCCATTTTTGACCAGGGTAAAACAAAGTACATCAGTATAGAGTGTGTGCCACAATAAGGAGGAAACGAGGGGGAAAAAAAACTTTGCATGTGGGTCCTGCATGGTGGACCAGACTCACTCTCTAGGTAAATGCCTGGCTTTCATACACTGGCCTCCTCACATGAGATTAAAAGCCAGCTTAAGAGAAATCCAAAATAAGAACTTTGGATTCCTCATGAATGTCACATATATGGATTAGAAATGTCTAATATAGTTATTATTTTGATGTGATGGTCCTAAAAGTTAAAAGAATGATCAGATATCTAATGTTCATATGGGCTATGGGTAGTTCTACACTTGAAGACTATACTTAAAAATATGGTTACCTCCAGAAGACACTTAGGAAAATAAGAGAGTTAAGAAAAACAATTATGTTCTTCTGAAAATAAAGCAAGATCATATGGTGTACTTTAACATCTGCAAGTGCCACTTGGAAGTCCTCTTTGAACCAAGTAACAAGTGGTTCCGGCCTCTGCACAACAGGCAGTGGGGAATCAAATCCCCTTCCTGGAGGTGGGCAGGTCCAGCATCTTCTAGGAATGTTGAAATTTTGCCTGGTACTAAAAAAGAAAAAGATATTTGAAATTGCTGATATAAACCACACATATGGGATTTTAAATGTGCTCATTTTCAGAAGTATTTTAAACAATTGTCAATTTTTTACTGCAATATCACTATCTCTTAACATCTAGCAACCACCAATAGTTTTCCTGACTTAAAAAAAAAAGCAAAAATAAAAATAAAACCTAAAAAAGGTGACTTTATCTCAAGACTTTGAATATAGCTATCTTGTTAAATTCTGTTTTCCTTACACTTATAAGGGGGAGGGAAGGACCCGGCTACAGAAGGAATTTAAGCTACTGAATCATGCCACGGTTCATGGAGGTGACCTGCCAGAGTAAGGGTTTCCAGTGTGAAAAGCCGCATTCTTGGAGGTTGTACTATAGACATAGATTTAAACAAAATTGAAAATGATGACTGTTAGACCTATGCACATAGTCTTTGATTACAAATACAGGATAAAAATTATATCCTCTCCTTTTTTTCCTCTGAAAATTCAGGAGAATGCATGCTCCAACCTGATGAATTTTGTGGGTGTCTATTTGATATATTTGATTGAACAGCATCATTATTATTATAGTGTTCAAGTAAAACTATTTGGTAATCTACCCAGAAGTAATTCACTTAAGAAAAAAAGCCAACCGGTAAAGGGGAAGGTTAAATAATGAAGCAACAGTAAAACTGCTTTGTAAAAGCCACATTAATTGTTGGATTTTATTTTCTAAATTTTGCTGAACAAAATACCAGTGTTTGCCTGTGAACAAGCCTGTGCTAACTTGGTCTTTAGAGCAGTGATTCCTAACCAGGATGACTTGCTGCCAGGGGATGTTTGGCAATACTGGGAGACATTTTTGTTGTCTCAGCTAAGGGCAGGGTGCTGATGATGTCTAATAAGTAGAGGCTAGGAATACAGCTGAACATCCTACAATGCACAGGACAGCTCCCCGCGATAAAGACTGTTCTGGCCCCAACGTCAATAGTGTTAAGGTTGAAAATCTTGCCTTAGAGGAACACACCGTAAAAACTGTATTTTCCTCATCTTTAAATAACTTTAGTAAGTACTATATGTAGATAATCTATGGAATTCTCTTCTCAAAACCTGAGCAAAATTCAGTTTCCATATAGATCATGTTCAATATACATACCAATTGTATATTTTTTAAAAAAGCATTCCATTACATTAGAGAACAAAGGGGAAATACACGATGAGTATTTATTGTGCATGTTTATGAAGCATGTGCCTAAGCACATTCACCAAGTAAACCACACCAACAGTACTTCCCCTTGTGTATCTGATACGTAACAGAGCATTAACGTCATGATTTACTGCAGTTTATGTTCTGTCTCAGGGTAGCTGATTAGAAAGATGCTGTTATTTTTGTTTGAAGATAGAGACGCTGCCTCTGCCCTTGGCTCACTTTGAAAACTGATGGTTTCGAAAGCTTAAGATACTATTTTTACTCTTCTTATTTGGTCCTGACTTGTATAATTACGTTCTTGCCTCTCATTTTCCTTGGTTTGGTGACAGTAGTAGAGAACAGATGTGTGTGTGTGTGTGTGTGTGTGTGTTTAAGATGGGGTGAGGGACAGGGTTGTGGTCACTCAGACAAGGTTCAGTAATTTCTCTTTCATGAATGTCTTCACTGTGAAAACCAGAATTTACAATTTCACAAAATCAGATTTTCCTTTTAGATAGGTATTCTTAATTAAACATACAATCTCTTCCTGTGAACATTTTTAAAACAAGGAAAATGATATCTGAATATTTGGGGCACTAAAAGTATTTTTATTCGGGCTTAAGTTTAATTTAGAAGAAAATTATGAACTGTGTTCTATTTGTAATTACACTGGATGCAATGAGATATCATTTTAAAAAGTTAATTAAACACAGTTATTCCTTCCTTAGAATGAGAGCTAAGGTAGATCAAAGTGAAATCAAAGAATATATATTTTTAAAAACATTAATTTATATGAATCATCTAGAAGAAAGCCTTAGAAATGTGTAAATGCTTATTTCAAAAAAGATCATCATAGAAAAATAATTTGACTTTATTTCAATATCATAAAGGCAAAAGATTTTTTAATTGCCTGAAGCTGGTGCTGAGCTTTTCGTTCAGGCGGGCATTGTGTGGGTGGTCGCGGTGCTGTCCCTGCTTAGAGCACGACAGTCTTATGTGGGTGCCTGTCCGTGAAGACCTTCAAGATTCCACATGCTGAACTTGTCAAAATGACTTATGTTCTATTATACCACTATGCATTTTTACACTTATTCTACACAAAGGAATGTTCAGCCAGGGTTGCATTTCTCTAGAGAATGACAAGATCTATAGATGCTGTCTTTCTCCTTTCTAACATATGGATAATTTTTCATCAGTTACAATGTGCCGCAATTTTAGTTATTTTATCATTCAACTGAGTCATACATAGACTGCCAAAAGCATTTTTGCATTAAAGAGCTACAAGCCTTGAACTTCTGGGGGTTGAATAAGAAAGAGCCTGACTGTGTTTGGGCATACCAGGCTTTTAAATGACTTTGTTTGGAGACCTACAGTTATATATTTCTTTTCTTCTCTCTTGAATAAAGAGAATAAGGAGTGTACTATTACCAGCAAAGAAAGTTTTTATCTGTCTTCTGATTCCCAGGAAATTTTCTTTAAATTTCATTCTCAAACTTGGCAGTCCTCTTGATCATTTGGCCTCCAAATATTAAGTCCTGGGTAATATCATCTGCCTATTGTAATGAGAAAACCGAGAAGGCACTTGTGTAGTTAATATCCCTTAGAGAGCAGTGAGAGCTGGATATACTTTTAGAGGTGGTTTAATTTATACCTTCATTCACAGGCAACGGACATGAGGGTCAGAGATTTTAATTGCTTAAATCCTTAGAGGTCTTCTGTAGCGGAGCCAGAATTAGAATTTAGGTTTTGAGCTCTGCAAAATAGTAACACTTAGGAAAAGTAATACAGAACAGCCCATATCTTTAAAACAAATGCTCATTTACATATGAATGCAGGATTAAAACAGGCTCAAATGCATGATATATTCTATAAAATCAGTGTCTCACTATGTTTATCTAATTTTAAAAAGATTCAGAATCTTCTAGGTTCTCAGAACAATATCACTAGAGAGGTTGAGTTTAATGTCGTCTATTTTGTCTCCAAATGGAAATTCTAAATTAGACATGTAAATTTATAAACATCATTAAAAAATTAAAATGAGGCTCTGACCAGGTAGCTCAGTTGGTTAGAGCCTGATATGCTAAGGTTGTGGGTTTGATCCCTGTAGAGGGCACATATAAGAATCAACCAATGAATGTGTAAAATTCATGGAACAACAAATTGATATCTCTGTCTTTCTCTCTTTCACAGACACACAAATTGACCTCTCTCTCTAAGTCAATAAATAAAAATGAAAAAAGAATTAAAATGAAAGTGAACCTTTGTTATAATTTATTCCTAATAGTGTAGAGAGCCAATGTTATATAATTTAAATATCAATGATACTCATTTTAAATATGTCAATGTTATTAAAATAGCCAAATAAACTTTGTAGTATATATGGAGTAAAAAATATCTACTTTATTGATAATAGCATGAACAGCAAAGCTTCCTTGTTAATCTCTAGTTACAGAAATGACAGCAGTAGACATTAATGATTTTCTAAAATTTAGTTTCTTTTAGTAAAAAATGTTTAAGCAAGCACATATAAGTCAAAGTTTTAGGCCACTTGAGATAGCATATTCTGGGAACTCATATAGCTAAATTTTCCAAAGGGCATTTAACGTTGGCATTGACTTGTTAGCTATTTATGCTCATTGGAGGGGCCAATGACTCTGAGTGTAACTGCAAGTGGTTTGTGATCTTTTCCCTTAAAGCAGTTGTAAATGCAGAGAATACCTTTCCCATTCCGAATAAATCTTTGGCATCTTTTCAAACAGACAAGCCTTCTAGCCATTATAACCTCCCTGGCCTGCTATGACCCTAAGAGGTTTCTTAGTCGGGCAGCACCGTGGGTTTGGAACAAAGAAGTTTGTCGTTTTTCCTGGTACCTATTTTGCTAAGTTCTGGGTGGCTTGCCTAATCAGCACACATTGTCAAAACGACTGATTAAACATATGATGCCTAAACCGGAACTCACGTCCCACCTGGACTCTACAGATTTCAGAGTGGGCTATACCATTCTAACTTCTTTTACTGTTTCCACCACAGAAATCTGTCCGTTTATCTCCATATTTCTATGTTGGATTCTTGCATTTTGAAGCGTACAAATTGGAACACAGGTGTCACCAATCTGCAATTACGGCACACAAGGCTGCAACGCTTTAAAAACCAAGGTATTCTCTAAAACATTTCTCAAACTTTAATATGCAGAAACATGACCTGAGAATCTTGCCAAAGTGCAGATTCTGGTTCAGTAGGTCTGGGGGTGGAGTCTGAGAATCTTCCTTTTCGACAAGCTGCTAGGTGATGCTGACACTTCTGATCCTCCATAGGAGACCGCAAGAGACACACCTGGTGAAAAACCAAGCAGCCGACTTCAGCAACTTATTCTTTTGGATGCGTAGTTCTATAGCAGGTGTGAAAAATATTTTCATCCTCCTTTGTAGTAACTCTTCATTTAGAAAAAATCAGGTATGAAAGCCAGGGGCTGCCAAGTGTGGACATGCGATGAAGAAATGTTCCTCTTTTCTACCGACCTGAAGCTTTGCAGGTTGGCTCCAACAGGCTAAACCTGAGAGGCTCTATGACAGTTCCTGCTTTCTAAACTCAAGGAAACTTCTCTGACTAGCCTAATAAGCCTCAGGTGGAATGTCATATGGAGACAGACAAAGATGTCTGGGATGACTTTCCATAGCAAGTCTTTGTAAGATTTTCAGGGGACACCCATTATGGGTAAAGCTATAGTCGGATGCATTCATATGCAAGTTTGTCAGCATATATGGATGTGTTTGCATATGCACATATATGTGTTTTTTTCTGAGCAGAACAGAGAAAGGAGGACACTATTGTTTTTAATGAACACCACAGAGAAGAACATTAACACAGCATCAGAACTGGGTTTGCTTTTTTCCTCAGCAGTGGTAACTCCTCCCATCCTCCATCCCATTTGTCATTTCTTCATATGGGTACAGCTATTGTTTGCCATTTTGCTTTCATCATATCTTACCTACTTATTGCCTTAGATAATATTTCCTGTTTATGTCAGACATGGAATTCCATTTCAGTAAACTGCTCCCGCACAGTTCCATGAACCTAAAAATGTTTAATATGATCATTGGGTTAATTATCTATGCCGTATACAATTAGGTACTTGGTGCCAGGCAAAATAAATTGTTTATTATTTTATCGCTCCTAAACATTTTCCCAGTAAAATTAATGAAATGATGAGAAAGTAAAGGAGAAATAAATTCAGTAGTTAGTGTCCCAGTGAGAAATCAGCACATTCAAGTTTAGAAAGCTGTCTTCATTTGCTTTGACTACTGTCCTGTTATAAAACAGATCACTATGATGCAAAGGGATGTTCTCTATTAAATATTAACTACCAAGGTGATTTTTCCTCTTGAATTGGAGTAATTTATTTAGAGAGTTTATTAAGAGTATTTATTCTCTCTTGTACGAATGGCGAGTCAATATTCGTACAAGAATAAATATCTCCTCTCTGCAAAAGGTTGAATGAAATAGATTAAATTTACTACCTTTATAGGAGCTTAATGTTAAATTACATTTTAAAGAACTTCCAGTAGAACTAAAAAGAAGGCAAGTAAATTCTATTGTTTACAGATACTTAGTAGATACAATACACATTTCATTATCAGCATGTACAAACCATTAACAATAAAAAGAAATGAAATACATTTATTCCTGTAGTAATCATATGTGCTTTAATAACCTTGAGTAATGAACTAGAAAAGCCTGTCTTTAAGAACCTATATTGAGTACTTCATATGAAAAATTCAATTACCATAGTCAATGAATTAAAAACCAACAGCTGCTTCTTGATCATGATTTATAATATTATCACACTTAAATAAAAGTGACTTCAAACTTCTATTTATAAATAACCCTTTTTGTATTGCTACCTGTGAGGGTTACAAGTGGACTTATATTTGGACACAGTATGTGCATGTGCCGGTGCATGCTTATCTGAATAGTATTTTCCCCTTTTTATCAGCTGTTTGAAAATCCCGTTTGAAATAAACTGGTTTTCAATTACACATTGTAAAAATTGGATTCTTGCTCATTGTTTTATCAGTAGCATGCACATAAAAACATCTGTATTGTATGACTGTTAAAATAGGAAAAACCTATTTCTTCATGAACTCTTGGCCATCAGCTGCTCATGGCACTGGTACCATTAAAATGAAGCGTTTTTCTAACCCGATTATATTACACTATCACACATCCCCTGGGCATCCTGTGTATTACCCAACTCATACAGGTGAGGACTCATTCTGAGTAGGTACATGCAACACACACACTCTCTCACACATTTGTATCACCAAGACCAAAAACTCTGAATCGGTTTTTATTACTTGATAATGATACTTAAGACATGCAACGTGCTTGCCACAGAGCTGTGATTAAGCCAACCGACCATAATGTCTCGTATTAAAAGAAACCATAAAGACTCTTTAAATTCTGAGGTTCTGTGAGACGGCATCGTTGCTCTGATTGAACTTCTACCCACAGCGGTCAGAGACAGCGCACAGAAGAGCGGGACTCATGCCAAGAACACCAGCCCCGGCGCCTGAGACTGTGGTCATGGCTCACACATATCTCTTCACTTCATATCCTATGAAGCCCGAGTCATTCTTCATGGTGTCCATGGCCCATTTTTAATTGTAACAGAAAATGAATATTTGTGCAATTATATAATACATGTACATAGGTTTGAATATAATCTACAATGAGTACCGTGCTTGCATATTAGTAACGCAAGGATCGGTCTAAACAGTGCTCCATTATTTATATGATTATATTTACAAAGCCACTGATTAAAATATAAGTTTAATACTTGGCTTTTGTGGTGCATCAGTTGGTTTTCTTTTAAGTGGTAAAGTACAATACCATTGAATTTTAGACAAATGACATATGGGACCAAACACGACCTTTAAGAACTTGGAACTGAAGAAAGCAGCTATCGTCAACATTTAGAAAATATAAAACATTTAGTTTCATTGAACAGTTTTCAGTTAAGTGTAGTTGCCAACGTAGTCATTTGTGTTCCCTTTTAATTAATTAATAGTACAAGATATGACTTTATAAAACTGGTTAGTTTTTAAAAGTATAACACAATGACTGACATATCTTAGCTCTGGTTCCTCCAAGACATCTTGGAGCACATGGGCATACGAGTCCATCCTTGCTGATATGGAAGTGCTTATCTTTGAGAGACACATTCATTCTTGCACTGCAGCAGAGCACCAGTTGATAAATCATCACCATGGGACCGATGTCGGAGGCCTAAAGGGCTCCTTTTCTTCCAATGTATTGACGTTGGAGAAGCTCAGCTTTACAACACTATCATTACAATCAATGTTTTTCTGAGTTTTCTCGAGGTCTGTTGATGATGAGAATGTCCAGCAAATGATCAAATTTGATTTATGTCCCACATCAAGTATTCCCTTGCTCTGATGAGCACTCTTTCAAATAATTTACTTCTCTTCACACCCTCCCCCCAAATATCACAGGAAGCTGCAAGAGAAACCAAGTGTTAGATGTTGCAACTAGATTAGAAATAGTCACGATGTCTGTAACTAACTTCTAGAAAAGGGACAAATTCATGTTGCCTTGGTTTCTGAAGATGGCTGATTCCCTGTGATTTTTTGTTTTTTGGGTTTTTTTTGCCAACTTCCTGCCTTTCTCCGGAATGCAATTGTTGCAGGCTTTCTGTTCTTGATGAAATTGCTATAGTCACTTACTAATTCCAAGTGTTTTTTAGTAGATTTTTGGAATTTTCTACATAGAAAATCATGCTGCCTATAAGTAAAGATGGTTTTATTTCTTCTTTTCCAACATGCACAACTTCCCATTTCTTGTCTTACTCACTAGCTAAGACTTCCAGTACAATGTTGTATAAGAGTCTCTGAAGTCTCTAGGGGAATCCTCACTGCCTCTTCTTGTCACTGTGGTTGTAGTCTCTCATGCCACGTAGCTCACAGCAGCTGTGTGACACCGTTCTCTGCTTCCACCGTCATATGACTTTTTCCTGTGTGTCTCCTCTCTGCCTCCATCTCTACCATGCCTTCGTGTAAGAACACCAGTCACTGGATTTAGGGACCACCCAGACACCCTCTGCCACCCAGTACAGTCCTCAAACTGGGGAATGAAAATGTGAGACGCATGTTATTATGGCCTCTAACTTCCTCTCAGGGCTCCCCACAAACAGTTGCACTTACTCCCCACACGTGTATGTTTTCTGAATCTGTAGGAAATTCACACTGAGAGGGAAGATGAAACCCACAGCTGACACTCAGTTTCCTCACCCTGTTGTTTGCCTATTTTTCCTTTCCTGCCTACACTTCCCAATACTTAGTGGAATACAGCATACAGCCCAAATCTTCCAGTTTCTTACAGATCCCATTTCTGCACAAGAATCCAACGAGGGTTTGCTAAGTAATTCTGTTACTGGATTTGCAAGATAATTCTATAACTCCCTTAAGAGTAATAGAAATGAATAAACATGCATTTGAAAAGGCGTCTTCTGGAGCTGCATTAGCTTTGATCACAGGGGGCCCCTGCGGGTGGCGAAGGTTACTGCAGAAGGCTCTGGAGAGGATGGCATTTTAGCCTTTCTAATCCTGCCAGGTAACTGGGTTCCTACTTTGTCTGTGTTTCCAACTGCTCTGTCGGTCAACTGGGTGTCTGTGTTTGCATAATACTTATTACACACAAAGGGGGTTTGCGGCATCACTAGAACATTATGGGATAGAGACTATTTGCCATGTGTAAAGTATTTCTCTGTAGTTCATTTTTTGAATTCTTATCTTTAAAAGATTCTATTAAATGATTTTAATGCCAATGTAAGATATAAAAAAAACAATGCCATGTTGTAGTTGTTTGAATCAATAAAGTCCTTGGAGGAGAACAGTTCTTGAATGACAAAGGGAAAAGTTTATTTCATTAGCTAGCTCTGCCAAGCCGTATTTCACAAATATTGATTTAAGTGGGTTCTAAATGGAAAAAAGTCATAGCAGGAAGCCATCCGAATACAGATTGAAAACTTCAAATTATGTAACTATCATTGTTCTGGTTTAAAGAAAAAGGTTGGATCGATGTTTTCCAGCTACTCCTCTGGTTAAATTATGTTTCGTTTTCACCCGGTTTTTTATTGCACTACATGGAAACAAATGCACTCAAATATTCTTGTCTATACAATCCTTTCTGTTCCCTTGTCCTTTGAGTAGGATAGGGTGTTATTTTTATGGTATTAAAAAAAAAGATTTAAAAAAATCCTCCATTATAAAAGAAGGAAAAATAAGCCCTCCTCCTTTAAGAAAGAAATAAAATAAAATTCCTCCTATTTTATAAAAAGGAGGACCTATCCATTGAACGAAAGGAAAGGCTACCTGGCCAAAGAATCAAAGACTGTCCATCTGGAGGCGTGTCATCTAACAGTCACCACCGATGCTTAGGTGATTCATGAGGTTACATAGACTCTCACCCGCACCAGGAACGGTGGAAAGTCCTAACTAGTAGCTTTGTACTTTCCCATTTGAGGTTGAGCTTATATGCGGCCCATCTTATGATGATAGCAGAGAAAATGAATTGTTGCTTTAAGCAGGACACTTTCATCTCATGAATGCCAATCTCTTTGCTCTCTGATGCGGCTCAAGGTACAGCTTATTATAAACGGAAAACAGTCTGCTCTGCTTTGGCATTTGCATTGACAAGCACCACATCGGAGCACGCTAGGAGGAAATATTTCATTTTGTTTCAGCCAATTTACTTCATGGATACACTTAAAACACTGTAGGTACAACAGAAAGGTCGAAAAGCTTCAGATGGCAATTTCTAGTAAGGAAGGGTCGTGAATGAAAACAAAGTGGAACAAGGTGCTGTATTATTTCCTTCCTTCATTTGGAATTCAAATAATCTAAGTTCTTGGATTTGGCCTTTTAAACAAATATTTACACATATGAATGAAATGCTGGTTTCAAATAAGACCTGTCCACAACCAGAATACTGAGTCCCAGCTACAATAAAATATTGATAATTCATGTAGTGTTCTAAAGAGGTACATAAATTCTGGTTTGTGCAGGTAGGACGTAGCCACCGAGAGTGGAGACACCATTTCTGCGCTGACACCTGAAGAGATTCGCGCCTGATTTCACCTGCCTTACGCTTTTGGAACAATGGCCCTGGGTTTCACCCCTTCTCTCCTCGGTATTATTGTGACCACTACAGCCAGCAGGTACTGGTATCTCTAAGTTTAAAATTTCCATCAAGGGTTAGCCCAGAGGACCAGGAGGGTTCTCACTTAGGTTTTAGAGGTCAGGTCAGTGTTTTATACATGCTTCGTGGCTAGAAGCTGATTACGACGGGGTAATGTTCACGATAAGGAAGCAGGATCAGGTAACAAACACATCTTTCTCTTTTCACATTCCTCCACCCCCTCTCTCCAAAACCAAAAAATAAACAAAAAAATGAAAATACAAGCTAAGTTTATCTTTGTTTACCTCGGACAACAATTCGAGAAATATAATATTAAGTGTGACGATGTCTTAGCTGCTGGGAACACGGTGAAGGGCCAGGCTGTGACGATCCTGCTGAGAAGGACCTCATCCTCCAGTCGGAGGGCACACGGGTTCGAACGTGCATTCCCGGGCTGTGTGCTGCGGTACATGAGATGGGCAGCTCTGGCACTGACCGTGCCCATGGCAGGGGAGTCTACACTCCCCTCAATGGGTCAGAGGGCTTCCTGGGGACAGTAGTGTCTCAAATGGAACTGGAAAAATAAGCAGGCATTAAGCTACATGTAATAAGGGGGTTCCGGGGAGAAAGGACTGGAGAGAAGAAAGAGCATCACAGGGTAAAAACCTGAAGTTCAATCCAGCTTTGGAGTGGAGGGGAGTGGAAGGGAGCGGAGGTCAGAAAGGATGGAACAGAGCCTGGGAAGGGGAGGCCAAGTTATGGAAGGATCTTGTATACTACTTGAAGGAAGTTAAACTTAAGTGAAGCAGTTAGAAGGCTCTTGCAGTAACCTGTTTTCAGTCTGTGTCTTGACTATACACGATGGTTAGCCTCATTGAATGAAATAGCTAAATTTTTCCTGCTTCTTTTCCCAAATATTTTAGATATTATAAAATATAAGAGATTCAAATATGAAGGATTTATATAGTAAATTTCTCCTGGAATTCAGTGTGAGAAAAACTTCACCACCAAATGTTTCTACATCCTTTTATTAGAAAATCAGAGCTGGAAAACTCAGTGATTTTGCCTGATAGGGAGCTCAACACACATTTTGTGTTGCACTCCTTCAAGGTGTCAAGTGCATATTCTCTTTAATCTTTCTTTTCATTTTCTTGTTGAAAAAAAGTGTTTTGATATTAATGTCCAGAATTTCTCCTAGAAGTAAATGGATAGAAATCATAATTATATCTTAAAGTAGAATCATTTGAAGTTACTAGGTTTTTTCCTTTCAACCAATAATTTTAGTTCATACTTTCACAAGGAGAATTCTTTGATCAAGGCAGAAATCCTAGCAAAAAGGAAAATCACACTTAAGTCTTTGAAGTTTAAATATAACCAATAGCTAATTATTCTTTACTGCTGTGGGAATTACTAGATAGTCAACTGACAGCCCAGAAAAATAGGGGGTGGGTAGGTAGGTAGGTAGATACATAAACAGTCACTGGAAGATACACAGAAAGTTACCTGAAATATATCTTCTATATCTGTGTAATGCTTTTCCCCAATATTTGAACGCTATGTGTGTATGTATGTATATGTGTGTGTATATATAATCCTATATATAATCTTATATTTTATAAATACATCAAATATAACAGGGGCTTTATACGCCTTACTTGTTCATGCATGATGAATACACGAAGCCTGTCCAGAAAGTATCCAGCCAGGCACTATGAAAAATAAAGATATGTATTGAAGAAGATACAAGATACATTGCACAGAGGACAATGGTGTCCCCCTCAAAGTAGGCACCTTGGGACCTCCACAGTTGTCCCAATCGCCATCAGCTGCCCCATCATATTTTCCTGAATCTCACTGATAATCTGAAATCTCTCCCCTTTCAAAGGTGATTTTAGTTTTGGGAGAAGCCAGAATCACAGGGTGCCAAATATGGGCTGCAGGGGGGCTGAGTTACCTGGGAAATTCAATGTTTTGCCAAAAAATTCTGCAGGAGAAGTAATAAGTGACTGGACTTGCTGCTAATCACCAGCTGCCCATAGCTGCGACCTTCTGAATCATCCGTATAGTGTCCGTGGAGGAACGTTTAAGCTTAACACAAAATCTGATGCGGATTCATTGCTCTACTTGTTCAATCATTTTGAATGCGACAGCCACACAGGACACATGCTCGCTCAATGGCATCTACTGCCCCCACTGACTAGTACTATGAAGTCGTCATTGTTCACGTACGCGCATTCCAGTCCACTCTCCTCGGCTGCCAGGTTAAATCGATGTCGTGCAAACCATTCTTTTTATATTAACAATGGCTGGACTTTTTCTGGACAGACCTCATATATGTATATCCTACCCTGCTCCCCAAAGGATTAATTGGCAGGTAACAGGTGAAGCGAATGGGCAAGTCCTCATGCCCTAACAACCCTAACCCACAAATTCAACAAAGCTAATAAAAATGGGAAAGGAGACCCCACTAAATTAGCAAGAAAGTGAGAGAGGGTGGGACAAGATTTGTTACCTGGTCCTGCCTGTCCACAAGGGACATGAATAGATTTCAGTCTTTAGCTTCAACATGGGAATAGCAGTTAGGTGAGACATGCAAAGTACTTGAAACCAGACCAAAAGGACAGGAGAGTTAAGAGACTATGTATTCCCTGGGATGCTGTATATATAAGCTTTTAATAGGTTTATGTCAAAATTTGGAAGAAGATTCAGAGATTTAATATTTTAATTAAACTAAACATACAACACAAAAAGTTGCAACTTTTTACTCAACCACACATTTCACATCTTCAGATAACGTTCAGTAACTTTTTAATATCAACTTGAATATATTACATTTAAATATTTTACTATTTGTAGACATTCTTACATCAACATAATTAATTCCTTCCCTTCATCAAAAAACTATAATGAATTATTCTTTCAACTCAAAATTTTACCCTAGCATGACAAGACTATATTTAAAATGAAAAACAAATGCATCTTTTATTCACATTTATTTTTAAAAAGAGCCAAAAAGATAATCTCTTTTTCTGAATAATGTATTTCAGAAAGGCACAGAACATTCGTCAAAACTGCAGTGATAATTATAATAAAGGATAGAATTCATCTTATGTCACTTTTTCCCCCTTGATCAAACTAAACACATCATCCTGAGTTTAATTTCAAGTCTCTGAAAAGGATGTAGTCTTAAGAAATTGAGAGGAATTTAAGCTCCAATTCATAAAACATCATTTTTTCACTTGGAAATAATTAGAGATTACAAACTACACCAATCTTTTAATTCAATATTCTGAAGAAACAACATCTGAAAGAAAAACAGGGGGCAGGAGGCTGTGTGATGACAAATTACATTAAAAAATATAATTTCCTTTAGCCTTATTGCATGCTTTTCATTTTCCAGGTCTTTATTGGACGTGAAATAAAAACTCTCAATTGTCCAAGAGGTAGACGATGAACCCGTTTTCCAACTGGGAGACCGAGGCGCCAATACACCTGACTACAGGCTGCGAAAATGGTCGGCAGCAGAATCAAGATTAGAAGCCAGGGGAGCTGCGTGCGATCACATACATGGCTGCCCAAAACACGCCAACAGAATGACAGGAATAATGTTGGTCCATTCTCACTGCCTGTGCTCCATCTTGCTCTGTGACATGCATAGCTTGTGGAAGTTTGAAACTCCATTTAAAGTAGACAGCACATCTATTCTCGAATGTCAAACCCATGAGACCAACAAGAGGAGTGGTTATTTACAGCATCATCCTTGGACTCAGGAGTGCAGGCTACATTAAAGCCACATAGAACAGACTTCAATAAATAGGATCAAGACATGAAAAACAAAATTAAAGGACATCTAATGCATGAACTAAAACTGAACTTCAGTTCAATAGTTCTACTGTCATTCTACAAAGAGATATTTATGAGTACAATTAAAAATAAGTTTTCAAACATTTGAATTTGAAATTTGAGTCACATCTCTATGCTGTGAGCCTTGATCTGCATGTTTCTAAATTAGGAGGGAATAAACATAGCACACTTTTACTGTGTTTTACATTGAACACATCTCTTTGTAGAATACAAAAAATGTTTCCTTATCCATGGCAAATAATTTACCAAGCTCCTTAAATAGATTAAAGCACTGAAGAAAACTGGATTATTTCACCAAACAGTGGTATTAGCCAAACACGCAATACGGTCAGAACGGAGGGACGCTTGGTGGGGGGTGTTCCGCGAGAGACGCAGGGAAATGAACAGGATTGGCCTTTAGGCTCGTGAGAGTGACACCCGCGGGCGCCAGGCCCCGTTACTGCAGGAGCAGCCAGTACATTAATGACACACTAACATAGATGACACACAGCGTTGTCCAGTTTATTCTTGTGATTGGAGGCCTGCGGTTACCTGTCACATGGAGGACGACACTGGAAGAGAGACTGCCACTAGAGTTTTGGGCCCGAGCCACATAGAGGCCTGCGTCTGTCCCGCATACCTTTGGAATGAACACCGAATGTCTTGTCTCCTTGTGTAAAACCTGTAAGTGTCCATCTGTAGACAATTCCTGGCCCTTCTTGTACCTGAAGCAGAGAGTCAGTTTTTAAAGTCAGGATCACTGTTTATTCACATCATATCCAATTTCTAAAAACCATTGCAAACAAGCCCATTCCCACTGCAGTAGTCTCTAGTATGAGCAGGAACTTTGCAGCTACCACAGATTCCTTTCCTTGAAGGGCTGTTCATCCTTCAAGCAGAGGTTGGCAGCTGGTGGGCAGAGAAATGCCTGATCGGCTCAGGCCATGTTTTTTTAAAAATCGATTTTTGGACACCATTTAACGATGGGAATGCTGCATATGAAAGTTCACATATCCAACTACTCTCAAAAAAACAGACCATCTGGTCACACTGGGGCACCATTTGCTGATGGCAATTGTCTAGAATGGGAACTGGTCCCTCCTATTTGGTCTCCCTTGCTCTTTCAGCTGCTGCAGACCAGCAGCTTGTGACGTCTGGACTCTGTGTTGGGTGACGCTCATCTGCCCTGTGATATTCATCCTGTAAGATCCGCATGAGAATGCCAATGTGCTGCTGTAGAGGAACGTACTTATTATACAGCATTTCCTAGAGAAATGAGTTCATTTAATTGATGAATTAATTTTATTAGAAGAAAGCAATTTCTAATTATGAGGCATTTATGCATTTGGATTATTACTGTTAATGACATATTTCTAAAAGTTTCCTAAGAACATCAGTGCTTAGCTGCATCTTTTTATAAAGCAAATAATTTGTTTATTTTGTTTATTCTAGATTCGTGTTTATCTATTTATATCCCTGTTCTTCTACACAAGAAGTGTGACAAACCTAAATTGTTTTCTGTTCCCATTGCCTAAGCAATAATTTTGCATTTTTCTGAGTGTCCTAAGAATGTATGACATCTTGCCAGTTGTTAAAAGAGGAAAATTGCAAATCTGAGGGCAATATATATTTTTCACAATAGTTCTTCAGTATTATATTTGCAGTAGTTCCCTAATAATATATGCTAACCAAGTTATTTGTTATGTGGACAAAAACAAGAAGCACTTCAGACAACATTTTTCTTTAGTATAAATTGATATTTAATGATGAATTAAATATCCTTTAAGTTCATAAATATGAAACTCCTGATCTGTAAAAAACATGCAATTGTAAAAACAACAAAATTAATCAAAAGGCATATAAATGGCTGCATTGTAGCACAAATGCAGTCTTTTAATCTGAGAAATGAAAGTTTTCTCATAAATTCTTTAGATAACTGATTCACACTTCAAGTACCATCAGTGCGCACACACAATAACTGAAACTGAAAAGTTAGTATCTATTAAAACATTGTGATAAAGAAATGCTATTTTACTTAGTTGAGAAATATAAACTCGTTCCCACAAATTTGTAACTTTGTCCTCAAATAAAGCTACTTAAGGGTGAAAAATTTCTAAATGTTTAAAATTAATCCAAGTATTGGGCAAGTTAAAACTGCCTTTATAATAATAGTATGTGAATCAAAACTTATATTCTGCAGTTTACTTTTATTAAACAAATAGGCTAAAAAATAATGTCTCCATAGTGAAATCATACTGTTCACATCTCAGTTATTACACTTTTCAAAAATGGGTTTATTACCTGTTGCTGAGAGTAACTGTGAAAGAAATACTTTTATTCCATCTCTCACAATGAAGAAATGTATAAAAAGAAATCTTAGTGAAACAAACGAATTCTGCAAAAGTGACATGAGGCACTACTGGGAAGATGAGATAGGTAAATGAAAGAAAAGGAAAACCCCAAATTCTTACACTTTTTAATTGAATAAGAGATGTTAGACCAAGAAAATTTCATGCTTATGTAAAAATAAATAGGGAAAAATTTCAACCTGTCTTTAGAAATGTGGAATGTGAAACTGATTAAAAAAACAGTACTAAGTTGCAGTGCTTTTGGAGTTTGTTAAATTATGGTTTTATGTGGTTACTTTTTTTTCTTCAGGGTATTAGCCATGCTGCTATTAAAATGAGAGTTGGGGGTTTGATGTGAGGCGGAGTCATGCAGAGTTGCACTGTGGCAGGATATTAATCAGCTAACCCTAAACCTTTCCGTTAGTGCACATGAATGGCTTGCTCAGTGATTCAACTTGTTTCTGTTTATGGCTTGTCATTATAGGCTACCCACCATGTCAGTGTAGGCTCTGGAAATCCTGTTACTTCGACTTCCAAAGTCACTGGAGAACCTTCCATGACAGTTACATTAGACAGGAGCTTGGAGAAATTAGGTGCTTGGCCAGCTAGACTGACCATGCTATTCTTTGCTGATGTACTTTTAATCTCTTCTCGGGGAACCATTTGCCTCTGATAGGCCCGGCTGGGGCCTAATTGAAACCCCAGTCCTGAGAATGCATCCGGGGAAGCATGCAGCCTATCTCGGGTTTTAGTGACATTATTATCAGCATGCATTTTCTCCCGTGTTTCTAGCAAACTTTCCTGAGCCTGCAGGTGCTGTTGTAAAGCTCTTTCATGCAGTTCACTCAGCATGCTCTCAGGATGTTCAGCACTGATTTTGCTGATGGCAGTACTCTTTTCCAGAGGTCCTCTGGAGGTTAATGGGGGCTCAGCTTTGAACTGGGGATGAGGCTTCTCAAAATGACTTGAAAATATTTCTCTCTTATCATCGCAAGTATCAGCAAAAGCAGCAGGAGGAGGAAGGCCAGATTCCTGGGCCTCCCCTGGACCGCTGGCCCCAGTCTGCATCCTGTAGCTGCTTCTGTGAAGGCTGAGGGAGGGGCTGGCAGGTTCCTCTACCTCCATGTCAGACGGGGCGGGTGGGGAATCGGGGCTTGCGGGGAGTGGAGGCAAGGAGATGTCATCAGGTGAGACACACTCGTGTTCTTCTGAAAGCATGTCCGCGGGCAGGAGCAGGCCCTGGGCACTGCCCTCTTCACCAGAGGAGAGCTGCTGCAGGCCCTGAGGGCGCCGTCCCTCTCCTGTTCCGCTGACGGTCAAAATATCTGCTATCTGCACCTGCTCCTTCAAAACAGAAAAGCCAAAGCTTTGCGTTAGTCTCTGAGTTTTCTTTTTCCAGGTCTCAGTCTCAGCGTCAGAGACACAACTTGAGAAAAGCTACAGCGAGTTAGAGCTTGGGGCCCCGGTTCAAGCATTACAGAACTTGAAACCATTTGTCTGTTTCACCCGGACACAGTTCCATCCCATGACGAAGGAATCGGTAAACTGACCTCCAGTATCTGAGTGAAATGTGATGGACCTTGCGAAATAGAAGAGAGAAAGGCATAGTTATCGTCTCTAATGGAGGGCTGGACTAGATAAATGTCTTTTCAAATCATAATCTGAGGAATCTCTTTTCATCAGCCAATTCTGCTTTGGTTTATTTGTCTGCCCTCCAGGTGAACACAGTTCCTAAACATCAGAAGCTCCCCTGTTAGGTGGCCTCTTGGACTCTACCAGAATAATCTCTCTCCGTTCTCAGGAAAGCCATTCTTTTTATTTTATTTTTTTATTGTGGTAAAGTAGACATAACATAACATTTACCATTTTAATTTTTAAGAGTGCATTTAAGCAGCAGTAAATGCATTCATGTTGTGCCACCAGTACTACCGATCATCTCCAGAACTTTTTCATCTTTCCCGTGAAACTCTGTGCCCTTTAAACACTAATTCTCCATTCTCCCTCCCTCAGCCCCTTCTACTTCCTGTCCCTACTTGACAACTTGAGGTATTTCATATGAAGAAAGTCATTTTTAGTGACTGGCTTCATTTTCTTAAAGCCCCTTAGTTTTCTTACATTGAAAAACATCTACTGAGAGCCTATGATATACTCAGTGCTGTGCTGGGCACTGGAGAGAGAAAAACGGTGAGTAAGGTAAGTACAGTCCCTGCCTTCGTGGAGAAGATAGTCTAGTGGGGGGTGTAGATATTAATGGACCATCACACGTTGTGACCTTGCACAACAGAACACACTAAGATACAATAGGGGAACACCTGCCACTTACCTTTCTGTTCCAGTTGGAGTGCAAGTCATGCCAGGAGACCGTAAATAGCAGTGCACCGCCACCGCTCACACTGCTCTGCTATTTCTCCTCACTAATCCACATGCATCTCTGGTTTAAGAAGAGGCTCAGATATACCCTCTGGCATAGGCTCAAAAGAACTTTGAAGGGGAAAGGGAGCTCGTCAGTCCCAGCCTGCTCGTTTCACACATGCTTCTTTCTTTGCTTTGCCTCAGCATTTTGGTTGCACTTTCATTTAACTAACAGTTACTAGTTTTTGTCCCATTGCTATGCTTTCACATAAGAACTTTATGTCTTGCCTTGACTTTGAGTTCTTTGTTTTAGCACGTAGTCCTGTTCCTGACATACTTTTAAGTGATTTTTGAGAAATAAGTGTTTTTAGGTTTAAGATTAGAAGTAGAAATATAACAGTGCTCCTAGGATCCTATAGACATGATTTGTTTTCAGAGAAATCATATACCCAGCTTAGAGAAAGTGGGTTTGTTTTTTTTTTTCTCAGCCATCTCATAGAAGTTTAAATTCTGGATCTATGAGCCAGAAGTTCTTAACAGTCTCTCTCATTATAAACAAACAAACAAGCAAACAAACAAACACCCAGCAGGGAATGCCTCTCTTTCTTTTGGTTTTTCTACTACGGCTTAGCTCTGCCTCTCTTTTTATTTCTTTCTGAAAATAGAATGTTTATTTTTCTTTTTACAGGGATGTTGACCCAACTTCCTATTCAATCTAAAACTCTCGATGACATCTGGCAGCCTTTGTTTTTACACTTTTCCTGAAGGGTACTGTTTTTGAAAATAATTTTATGCTTTACTTGTGTTAAGAATGTCTTTCTATATTTAGCAAAGATCTGCCTTCCCTCCATATCCACCAGTGGATCTGCATTGTCCTTCTGCAGTAAGAGGGACGGTTGCCTGCTCTCCTCTGAAAGCAGCCCTTCGAGTAGTTGGAGAACTAGTCCCACAGACCCTCAGTCTCGTTCCTTGTGCTGAAAATCTCCAAGTCTTCTGCCTTGACTCCTGGGACGTCTATCATCTTGACCTCCTTCTGGGATGTCTACTGCTACTGGGCTATAAAGGGCTTCACAGGAAAGCAGGGGCATTTGCTGAGCTAAGGATCATCCAGGGGCAGGCAACTCCTTAATGACTTCTTTGGGTAACCTATGCCTCTCCAGGCAAGAAGAAGGTTTTTAAAATGACTGAAAATTTTCAAAAAGGGAGAGAAACTTGAATAAAGGTCCAGGTTGGTCTCCCCATTCTGCACTCCCTCCTGGAGAGGAACTGACCGACTTACTTGAGGGTTTAGAAGAAGAGACTGAAGAATCTCAGCCTCCTTGATGTTCTCTCTTCTGGATCTGCCTTCCACCAAATGGGAACAATTACACTGGCATAAGGCATGAAAAATCCCTGTACAGGAAGCCCGTGGCTGTCTAGCTTGCACCCAAGTGGCCGGGGAGACAAATCTATCCAAATCAGAAATGAAGTTTCAGGAGACCCTCTAGGTAAGTCCACATCGTGTCCTCCAGTCCAGCTCTTACTGGTTACCGATTCCTGACGGCTGTGTCTCACTTTCAGACAGTGCCAAACTCAAGAACGCCATCCAAGAATATTATTTTTCACTCCCTGCAATTCCTAAAGTATAAAAATACTTCCTGCAGAAAATAACATCACCAGATTACTTCTACTGACAATAAAAAGTTTTCCAAAATCTTTTTAAGAAACTTTTCAACTTATTAATATTCCCCATAAATATGTTTATTTCCATTATTTGTTTACTTTCTAGAATGTACAGCGATCAGTGGCATCACCATCTCCTTGATCTACATATGTGTTTATGAAAGTGACAGTGTTAGTTCTTTTTTGTTTATTTTTTTATAAGAAACACACGGGCCTGTTGCTTCATCAACTAAAATCTCCTACTTTCCCTGTCCATTAATACCATTGCTAAAAATGTTGAACATGACACAGGTTAGGACAAGGCCAGTTGTGTCCCCAAGGCAAGGCAAACTGCCTTCCAGGTCGACGCTGATGAATTACTTGACATTCTTGAGTATAACTATAACCCTATCAAACTCTCACTCAGTTCACATTTTTCCACTTACCTTAAGAGAGATACCATGAGTGTGTCTATCTAATGGCTTCCTGAAACCATAATAAATTTTGCCCATGGCACTAACCCAGACCTGCCCAGTAAATAATCATCTCAGAAAGCAAAATAAGGTGAGTTTAATATAAGTTTTTCTGAGCTAATTATGCTGGCTTTTGGCATTTCTGCCTTTAATTTCAAATGAAAATAAGCTTTTAGTTTTTAAATCATTATGGAATTTTATAAAAATTCCTTTTAAATCTCAGTGAGTTATACTTTACTGGGTCTACTAGTTTTTCCTTTATGAAAATGGTCCCCAAACATTCACAAATACCAACTATTTTTTCACGTTTTCCTTCCATGAAGCTGTTTTTTGCTGTCAGTGGGGAAAAAGGGTGTGTTTCCAGAAAAAGGGAGTTTAATTTATGTATCTCAGCACAGATAGGTGATACCGGCAAAAATCTGATAGATTCTGGCCAAAAGGCTGGGAACCTCTGGTCTAACTCACCGAAACGCAGCTCACCCTCCGTACACGCCTCTGAGAGCCTCGGCCGCTCTCCCCCTTTTGTCGGTTCCTTTTCCTTTCCCCTTCTATCTACGCAGAGAAGGTTAAGTTCTCAAATCTCTATATACTTTCCCCTCAAAGATCTTACCCACTTTCACATCTAATGACCAGTTAACATTTTTTAGTATTTTAATTTTTTTATCCTCCCCTGAGGACATGCTTATTAATTTTAGAGAGGGGGAAGGGAGGGGGAGAGACAGAAACACTGATGGGTTGTCTCTTATACGCGCCTGATGGGGACCAAACCTGCGACCTAGGCATGTGCCCTGACCGGGACTCGAACCTACCACCTTTCTGCTTCTGGGACAATGCTCCAACCAACTGAGCCACGCCAGCCAGGGCATGACCGGTTAACTTTTAATTAATCCTAAATCTATAGCCTCAGATCTTATCTCTGTCAGCATTTCTGAATTTTCAGTTCCATTCAGTTCCAAGTGAACATAATCACCTGGATTTACAATCACTGCCATGTAGGCAAACAAAATGAGTGTCTGGACGGCGGAATATGATGACATGCTGCCTTTACTGAACTGAGTGCACAGCCCCAGTCCGTAAAGCACATAGAGCAGGAAGCCATCCATCTATGTGGTAAATTTAAGAAAATACCACAAGGTTTTACCTTCCAATATATCTCAATAGATAGTCTTATTTTGGGCTAAACAAAATAAATGAAGCTAAGTAGGAAATAAAGAAAGAAAGATATTGAACACAGGTCTGTGGAAGGCATTTCTGGGATTTGGACAGGGCTTTGGGCAACCAAGGAGAAACTTGGTACCTTTGGGCACGTGGGGTGGACAAGAGAAAAGAGAGCAAAAAGGTGGTGGACGGCGCCTTTTCTTCCCAACTTTTTTCAAAGTAAGTGTCTGAAGAACATCTTCCCCTGCCTACCAGGTGATCAGAATTAGAGGAAGGTGAAGGAACTGTCCCCACCCAGTCTGATAAGAGTGCTCCCCTGATCGGCTTGCTATAAAAGTAATTCTGTGCTATTGCTTTAATAATCACATGCAAGCACATGAATGCAAAGAGGATGAAGGCCTGGCGTGGGAATCTACAGTATCCTTACAAAACAGCTTATTTCCACACGGAGGTTCCGTGGAGCTCCCTCTGCTCCTGTGGGAAGAGTCACGTGGCTGAAATTCAGAGCAACTGGGTGGCCTGCCCAGCTCTGACACTACTTTACTGTGATTTTTGGAGGGCGAAATATTTACTCTCTTTTGGCCTCAGTTGCCTCAACAGTAAAATGAGATTTGATCAGATGATTGTTAAATCCCTCCCAGCACTAGAATCCTGTAACTCTAATTGCTGGCATCACAGGCCTTCATCTTCTACTGAACAGCTCTGTGACTTTGGACAGCTCTGTGACTTCAGGCAGGTCTCTTAATACTCCATGCCCCTGTCGGACCTGCAGAGCTTTCACTCATTACTGTGGATTCAGCTCCGGTCCTCACCTTGGGGGTAAAGTATCATCACTAACCTGTTAGCACTGCCATGGCCATGGCACAGACTGAATTGCGAAATTCTACCTGCTGCATTTTTGGGTCAGAAAAATGAGAAGTACTTTACTATTTCCAGGAGAACATCTTGTGATTAACACATTCTTATAAGAGTTTGGTGGAATTGTTCTTTCTCAGTTATGTCATTTTTCTGAGGAAGATCAACACAATTTGAGGGTGTCAGAATTGAACTCAGGGATACCTCGACAACCTTTTTACCTGCCCACATGGTGTTTGGAGGAATCGTTACATCTGACCTATAATATACATGACAGAGACAGTCAGAGGGTGCACATTCTCGAGACATTTAAAAGTGAAGATGACTGCTGCTCTTCCGTTTTTGTTTTCTGTGCCAGCTGTGCCAGAGTGTATACATGGAGTTATGTCAGTGAGGGCTTTTGGTGGCGACAACTGGGGGTCTTCACCTCCATCCTAACTAACTGGTGGTCTGTCCTATCTTTTAATTTATATTAAAATAAAAATGACTTCAGAGAAAGTAAATCTCTTTTTTTTTTTAAAGGAATTTGTTCCTGAAAAACAGGGTGGTAACTGCTGGGGGGAAGAGGGGTATAAAGGGATTAAATGGTGATGGAAAAAAAATAAAATAAAGATTATATATTAAAAATTAAAAAAAGAAAAAGAAATAAAAGCAAAAAGCTATTTTGATTAAATACGAATGAGTGTGCTTGCTTTGGCAGCAATAACTTTTGTTTTTAATCTTAGTAAGTGTATGGTTGGCGATGTAGAGAAATGTGCAGACTTTTTAAAAATGGGATGTTAGATTTAGTATCTTTTAGAAACTTCATTAAGAAAATGTGATACATTTAATGTTATTCTTTATTATTTTCTCATAGGTTTTAATCGAGGGTGATTTTTGCTCCCCAGGAGACACTTGAAAATTTCTATAGACATCTTTGGTTGTTACAAGTTGGGTGGGGTGGGGGCGGTTACTACTGGAATCTAGTGAATAGAGGCCACATCCTACAGTGAACAGCGTAGCCCAAACAACAAAGAATTCTCCGGGCCAAAACAGAAATAGCACTGAGGTTGGAAAACCCTTATTTAGACCAATCAGAGTAACCAAAGACTGAGATATAAGACTTAAGGTCCTACAAGATGACCAAGGTTTGGCAGTTTTCCTTTGACTCAGAGAAGAACCAAGGTTTAAGTGCCTCAAGGTCACCCCGCAAAAAAAGGCAGCTTGCTTAATGGTTCCATGCTGCCTGGTGGTTATATAATTGAGTTAGATCTTTACATACATTTAACCTGTGGAAAAGGGCCTATAAACAAGCTCTAAGAACTGTATTGACTTCAAGGAAAGGTAACTATTTTCCCATGAGATAAGTGCACAACAAGTGGAGAGATTTTTCTTTTTTTTAGCATCGGGTCATAAGAAATATATTTTATTAATTTGGGGAAGCTGAGAAAAGTGTTGATTCTGCTTGTCCCTTCAGTTCCTTGGGAGAGGGAGACGCAGAGGGAGCCGGCAGCTTGGCAAAGCAAAAGTTCCGAGGTAATTATAGTCCAGCAGCTATGAATAGGGAGTGAGCAACTCAGGCTGAAAATCCAAAATGATGTGATTTAAATAATATGTTTGATATCAGGATACATTTGTATTTTGTGGGTATTTGCAGTTTTTGCTACGTGCTTAATTTATCTGTAATGCATAGGTTTTAAAGTAATTTAAGCATTTCTCCAAATAGTTTAGTATTTATGTTTTAGTTGTACAGTTTATTTTTGTGTCTGGAAATATCTTAAAGGTAGATTCTATGGGAACAACATACAATCTCATCTGTGTATCAAGGTTTCTGATGGGTGCTATGAACAACAAAATCACAGCCTGGTGGTATAACAAAAAGGGAGGAGTAAAACCTGAATTTGGGATTGACTACAAAAGGACAACGGGAAAGGCAGCTGGAGACGGGACAAATAGAGGTGGTCTGGGGTGACAGTATGGTGTTTGAATGGCTCTCCCAATGTCACTGCACAATGCTTCGTTCCAGTGTTCATTAGGAGGGGCTCAGAAGGAAATAGCGTAGAACGAAAGGACTAAGGAAGGGGTAGGAGGGCAGTAAGGGATGAGGACACTCACACTGCATTTACGAGAGATTTGATTCAGATAGATAAGAAGGTTTCAATTCACTTTTTTGCAATGTACAATGACTTGAACCCCAAAACAGAAGTAACCAGTAGCTGAGGCTACATAGTTTTCTTTACCTTATTCAATTCTTCATTGAATATTGTCTGCTTATTTCTTACTGGTTCTTTCAGTAGGTCAATGCAACCATTGTGGAAGTCTTCTGAATTCAGATTCCTCTTTAAAACGTCTCCCTGCTGTACAAAGTGACAGTCAGTGAGCGCCTGGGTCAGAGAAGCTGGAGGAGCAGCGCCACATAATAATCACTTGGAAGAAAACAGGCCACTGGCAACCTGTTAGCGAATGTATTCCACTTGAGACTGACGTAGTCCCAGCATGTGACTTATACAATTATCCCTGCAAGCTCAACAGTTCCCCGCTGTGAGACCTGAAGACGTACAATGTAAGTGGGAGGGATGTGGTAGACAACAGAGAGCAAAGCAACAGAGGCGACAGTGATTTTCAGGCTGGGTATCAGGGGCCAGGAGAAGAAACGGATCCTCAGGAGGTGAAGTGGAGGTGGGGAGGAAGTGATAAATGTCAAAAAGGTGAAGATGTATGGCACATTCATACATTCCTGGTGGCATTATAATTGTAAAACATTTATGGAATGCAATATAAATATATATATATTAGAAACACTAACAATTGATGTTGTTTCATATATATATGAAACATTAATAATTGCATACCCACTTACCCAGATCTGGAGAACTTATGCATAGGTAATAACACAAAAGAAAGAAAAAACTATATGCCTGAAAACGTTTTTGTAGTGTTATTTAAAATGGCAAAGAAGTTAAAAAACCTAGATTCTTAACCAAAGAAAAAAGATAAGTTGGTTGAATAAAAAAATGAGCAAACTATTTTGAATGAAACTGGTATTGAAACTTATGAAAGGGAATTTCACACAGAGAAAAGAAATGGCTGCTAGAAATTCTGCTCTGAACTGGGAGGGTGCCGCTGTGCCTCAATATGCACCGCAGTCGCCACAACAAGCACGGGCGTCTTCCCAGGCGGTCCTGAGGCCTGGGGTTAGGCTCCCCTATTTCCTCCATCTCACAGATCAGGAAACTGAGACTCAGGGAGATTAAGCAATTTACTCAATATCAAAAATCCAATAACCTGAAAAGCTGCTATTTCTAGGCGGCTGTGTCTTACTTCGGAGCCTGTGCTTTTGGTCACCTCACCATTCTCTCCATCTTAAGTAACATGTTCTTTCACCCGTTTGTAAAAACAGCACTAATAAAACCAGTTTTTGACATGACATAGAAAAAATATGTATATATACATTCTTTTAAGTGGATTTTGCCTAGACATAGACAAACATATTTTCTCTATAGTTTTCAGCATTGATTTTCTTTTAAAAATTTTTTTCATTGAATTGATCAGGGTGCCATTGGTTAATAAAATTAAATAGGTTTCAGGTGTACAACACTATAATATGTTTTCTGTACACTGTATCGTGTGTTCATCACCCCAACTCAAATCTCCTTCTATCACCATTTATGCCCCCTTTTATCCTCCTCTACCTCCTCCCATCACCCTTTCCCTCTGGTAATCACCAAACTGTTGACTGTGTTTATTAGTTTTTTTCTTTGCTTAATCCCTTTATCACCCAGCTTCCCAGCCCCACTCCCCTCTCATAGCTGTCAGTGTGTTCTCTATAGCTCTGAGTCTGTTTCTGCTTTGTTTATTAATTTATTTTGCTTATTAGATTCCACATATAAATGAAATCATATGGTATTTGTCTTTCTCTGACTGGCTTATTTCACTTAGCATAATGCTCTCCAGGTCCATCCATGCTGTGGCAAAAGGTAAGATTTCCTTCTTTTTTATGGCTAAGTATTATTCTTTTGTGTAAATGTTCCACAGCTTTTTTATCCACTCATCTACCCATGGGCACTTGGGCTGCTTCCAAATCCTGGCTATTGTATCAATAAATGATGTGGCAATGAACATAGGGATGCATGTATTCTTTTGAATTAGTGTTCGCATAGGTTCCCAGAAGTGGAATCGCTGGATCACAAGGCAGTTCCACAGGGGATATACCGATCTGCATTATCAGTTGTACTGTTAGTCACCAATAATGAAATATCAGAAAGGGAAACTAAGAAAACAATTCCGTTTATAGTTGCATTAAAAAAATGCCTAGGAGTAAATTTAACCAAGGATCTAAAGAACCTGTACGAGGGAAATTATAAGATGCTGAAGAAAGAAATTGTAGAAGATGCAACTAAGTGGAAGTATATAGCGTGTTCATAGACAAGAAGAGTTAACATCCTTAAAATGTCCATACTACCCAAGGCAGTCTATAGACCAATGCAATTCCTATCAAGATACCAATAGTGTATTTCACAGAACTGGAATAAATATTCCAAAAATTTATATGGAACCACAAAAGACCCCGAATAGCCACAGCCATCTTGAGAAAGAAATCTGGCGGAATCACACTACCTGATATCAAACTATACTACAAGGCCATAGTAATCAAAAGGGCATCGATTTTCTACTCCATGAATGATGCTAATGATTAGTTTAATATTTCCATGAAGTTAAATGTTCAATGAATATAATGAAGATTAGTTCTATTTTCTCTGGGGTCACAATTTAGAGGGGGGGAAGCTTACGTTCATTATTTATGAATGAAAACATAAGGTTACTTAATACAGACTTTAGTCTGACTTTAATGGTACACATTCATCCTTTAGGATATGATCCATGAAAATGTAAATGAGACACCTTAATTGTGTTTAGTCCTTATTCTCAGCAATGTTTTTTCTCTGCGGTGACGGAAAAGAAACAGAATTAATTATCAGAAACACCCAGATAATTATGTTAGAAAGCTGTGAAACAAATGTGCATATTATGTCCCTTGAGATTTTCCTTGAAAACATCTTTCCACCAGAAGACATTTGATCAACACACTTTTGTTTATACCACTTGAAAATACATATTCTGAGAAGACATTACCTTCAGCTTTTCTTCAAGCTCTGTGAGAGAACCACATAATTCAGTAATAGATTCAAGAACTTCTTTGTGTTTTGTCACTATTTTTTCAGCATATTTCTGCCCTTCTTCGAAACCTGGGAAGAAGAATGAAGAAAATGATATAGGTCAACTCCTTAGCAGAAAAAATAAAACATTAATTCATCTTTCCAGTGTCTGATGTAAGGGCTGATAGATAGTAAGTGCTTAATAAATACATGCTGAGCAGATAAATCAGTGAAGGCATTTTTTGAGAACCAGGTATTTTGGAACAATGGTTACACTCACTGTACCATGTCTTTTTTATGTAACCTAAATAATGTGGCTGTATTAACATTCTTAAAGCTCAATTCTAATCAGTTTTCCCCTGTTCAGAACATTTGGGGGTTCTTGGCTACCTAGAAAAGTATACATTCAAGGTCTTCCATAATCAGTTTTAACTTGCCACTATCAAATGTATATCACCCTAATTCTGTCACGTATTTAATCTCTGGCCAAACTGAACAAGCCACTCTTCCCTCAAAATCCTCAGAGCCACCGAGCAGTCTTTCCCATGCTGGGAATGCCCACCTCCAGTTCCCTGGTTTTTGTTTTTTTGTTTTTTGTCAAAATCCTACTTACTTTTCAAGCTTTGCCTTACATGCCAACATCTTTGTGAAAATGTTTTTACTCTTTCCCAGATGGATGTTATCTCTCCCTATTGGAATAATAATAAAAAAGTCTACCACGTAGTGAGTACCTACGCATTTTATATGCATTATCCAATGTATTCCTCCTCAGGTAGGTTCCTTTGCATTTTACAAATGAGGAATCTGAGGCTCAAAAGAGCCTCTTCAGGTAACCCAGACAATAGCTGGAGGACCAGGGACTTGAACCTGGACTACCGGAATCCAAAGTTTAGGTTTAACTATATTGTGCACTGTTGTGGCGTGAATTGTGTGTAATTCCCAAAATTCATATGCTGAAGTCCCAATCCCCGTTATTTTAAGAATGTAGCCAATTTTGTAGATAAGGTTTTCAAAGTGGTAATTAAGTTAAAAAGAGGCCATTAAGGAGGGGTCCTAATTCAATATGACTGGTGTCATTATAAGAACTGGGAGCGACAACTGGGGTATGTGTGCCCGCAGGGTGTCCATGTGAAGAGGCGGCAAGAGGGCGGCCACCTGCAAGCCAAGGAGAGAAGCCTCAGGAAAAACCAAACCTGACAGCAACCTGATCTTGGATTTCCAGTCTCCTGAACTAGAGGAAATACATTCCTGTTGTTTAGGGCATCCAGTCTGCAGCATTGTGGTACGGCAGCCCGAGCAAACTCATATACACATTTTATACCTTTCTCGCAGCATTTACTATATCATGATTTCTAAGCCTAGACCATGGATTCCTGAATGAAAGAACTAAGTTTTATTTGTCTTTATATCAGTTAGAGCTCCTAGCATATAAGAGTTACTCAAAAAATCTTTGAGATAAATTTACTTGCATTTAAATTCTGGGTTCAGTAATGCTTGGGTGGCCTGCAGGAGTTGATATAATATTCCTAAAGTACCTTACTCAACACAGATTTTTAAGAATATATAACTTCAATACTAAACAGAAAAAGACTCATGCAGTTTATGTATTCATTCAATGATTCATTTATTCATCAAATATTTGTTAAGCACTTAGTATGTACCACGAAGCAGTGAACTAACAGGCAAAATCCCTTTTCTAATAGAGTTTACATTTTGATAAGGAAAGGCAGAAAACAGACCAATAACTATAATATGTTGGTTGATAAGGATCAGGAATACAAAACAAAACAGGATACAGAATCAGGCATCATGGGAGGGGAATGAGGCTTTGTGAGTAGTTACCATGTCCTAAAATGGAATAGGTCCTGAAATACAGCAATAAAATATATTTCCCATGCCCTCAATGAGCTTTGGTCAGTAGGGAAGACACAAAGAAATAGGCAATTATGCCGCAGTGTGAAAAATAGAATAATAGAAAAAAATATACACTAGGCTGTGGCAGCAGAGTGCCTCCAAAATTTTGTGGTGCGAGTCATACGGTAACAACAGGAAGAATGCAACATCACATTAGCTTTCATTAATTTTTCAATCTATATTATATTATTTTATGATTCTACTTTTTACTGGGGGAAATCATTAACAATTCATACTCGATAATTTAATAGTTGTTAGTACAGTATATATTGTCCTACAATTTTTAGAGAAAATGTCCATCTGGCAGCAGCTGTGGCAGCCAAAGCGAGCATTTTGTACCACCTGTTGCTATCTTCTTTTGCAGCTGAATGTCCCTGGTCACTTGGGGTAAGTCTTGGTCTCACAGGTAGCAATATCAGGGAATTCATGAAACTTATTCCTCAGCGCCCTCAAGGACTGCCATTACGCAGGGGCTTCTTAAATGAGGGCCTCCTTTAGATATAACAACTTCTCAGATACCACAGCTAAGAACTTACCTTTTCTAGCCATGGAGGAGGGGAAAGCAGAGCCCATGATATGCTCGTTTTAGTTTTCCTATTTACTCCACAAGTGAGAGGAAGGCAAGAGAAAATTTTCCAGCTCCTTTTTATATCCATGAACCATAACCCTCATGGAAACGAGAAGGCTGCGGACTTCACCTTAGCTCGAGACTTACAGTACTATGGGAATTTTGTATGTTTTTTAAGGAATCATGCTAATGGAAATTAGATTTTTTTTTTTTGTCTACATAAGCTAAGTCTTGTCCTAGTTTTATTACCCTGGAGATGGTCAACACGAATGGAGGAGACAAGAAATTAGAGAAGGAGGGCCTACATAAGGAAGTTAAATATCTGCAGGCTTCATCTGCAGACAGAAGTCCCGTCCTCTGTTCCCTAGTGTTTACCTTGGCTGGGTGTGGGCTCTTATCTTGAGCCTCTTCCCTGAACAGGCTGGTGTAGAGAGGACTCGGAGGGCTTGCCCTGCTCTGCTTTCTGCTGGGTTAGGTTCAGTTTAGGTCTGTTTCATGGGGAATCACTGCATATTTTAAGAGACCTCACCATATAGACGCTGAGCGAGGTCACTGATCTCCTGAATCCTTTCTTCTTGCTGAGGCACTGACGGCGTGATAAATTTATTGAACTGCTGGTGGAGAATTTCCACAGCTTCTTTTGTCTGGCATTCTGTGGAATATTTTCCAACTCTTACAACTGTGGCACTTGCATCTTCACACCAAAAGTGACACTAAATTACAATGGAACAAGGCATAGATTAAAGAGGCACCATCATTTTAATGTTTTTCATTTTGGCCATTGACGTGTCAAATTTAAATTTCCTCAAACGTTATATTCACATTAGTTTGAACTCTCAAGTCTTAATAAAAAAAAATCAAAACATGATCATATCCTTGGCACTTAAATACTGGAGTCAGATAAGAAAGCAGAAGTACGGAGACTCGTCCGGTTTTCCTGCCTGCTTACATCTGCCTGGGGCATAACTACACGGAAGGATGCTGCATACATGCAACAACAGGCAGTATAAAAAAATGTACTGAGCTAAAAAGAATCCGAATATAAGCTAAAAGGAAATAAAAAAGCCCAAACACACAAAATCTAGCCTAATTATTTGACGTCATTAACAATAAATGGATACAGTATTGTCTGATCGACACTTACATAACTTCTCTTTTAAGAATGAGACTTAGTCTGGATTGAGGGAATATCATCTAAAGAATAGCATTTGACCTTTTTCTTTTTGAGAGAAGACACTCAGTCATATTTTCAAAGCACAGTGGAGAACTGAGAGAGTTTCCTCACTAAAAATAAATGACCGTGATGGAAGGGACATGTCTCACCACGGCCAAGCCCTTACGCTGAGTGAGGAATAGAAACACGTGATTCTGGTAGAAGCTAGCTCTAAGTAAGTGCCGCAGAGCTACAGCAAACCTACGTATTAGGTACAGGAGGATGAGCTCGATCCTTTTCAATATGGTGCTAAACCTAAAAACTCTACTGTGTCAGGGGTACAGAGATTTTTTTTTTAAATCTCAGGATAATGGGCTATGAAGAACATGCAAGAACTGCAAGTGTAGATTTTCTTCAATATGAAGTGTGCAAATACAGTAATAACTTTAACTTGTCAAATTTCATATATTATATGTATACTCTTCCATTTGTCCTCTTGAGAAAAACAAAAATAGCACCAATAACAATTTTTGTACCTGAAAAATCCTACTATCACCTTGTCTTTCTAAGTACTTTCATATCCTGTGAAGTAAATAAGTCACTGAGTATTTTAAACAGGTACCCAACAGTAAACATAATTCCATGGTAGGTTAAATGTCTTGAGTTGATGAGGTTATGGAGAAATGAGGAACTCTCCTATGTTGCTAGCAAGAGAAAGTCAGTAACATCTTTCTGAAGAGCATTTGGACAATACTTTCAAAACCTTGTAACATTCATCCCCTCTGGCTCAGCAAGTCTGCTTTAGGAAATTGTCCTGAGGAAATAATCATGAAAAGGACCATGATACACACACAGATATAATGACAATAATGGCTGATGCAGCTTTGCTTTCAAGTATCAGCATAATTGTCTAAGACAACGTTACAGTATGGAAACCACTACAAGAAGATACCTCTTCGATCATCTCCTGGAGATGCTCAGTCAGGTCCAGATTCTTCTTGTAATCTGTTACAACTTTGTCAAACTCATCCACATGTTTTTGCAAATCCTTCATGGTCTCCAAAAGGACAGTGACTTTATTATTTGGATAATTTAAGAAAGAATCAGAAGTCTTATTCTCAACTTTTTCCATTTTCCTTTTCAAAGCCTGTGCCAAAAAAATAAAGTTTTTAAAATAAAATTCAATTTTTATTTAAGAGACTAGCTAGTAATAAATATTGGAGAAAAACTTGGAAAAACTATTGTAGCTTCCTCCATTATAATGTGCTAAAATCATAATTACTACAAACGCATTTGGAAGTAATAAATGAACAAACAAAGTGGAGACAGACTCACGGGCACAGCGAACAGACTGACAGCTGTCAGAGGGGCACCTAGAACTGAAATGCAGAATGATTTTGCAGTAATTGTAGTAGTACATGCTAATGCACACACACTTTTTCATTACCTGTATTTTTTCAGCATACGTATCCACTTGTTGAATTTGATATTTCAGAGCCTTCAGATTCTTGGCTTTTTCATTTTTCTTAGAGTAATTAAACTTTAAATTGTTAAATTTTTTTTTGATATCTTTGAATGACTCTCTGAGCTGCAGGTCAATAAAAAGAAAGAAATGATTTCCTTGAAATGAGAACAGTGATATTCACTTGTAATAAATGAAAATCTATAAACACTTCAAAATATTCATAATCTTCAAAATGTATTCAGAGTGATTTTCAACAGAAAACAAGTCTGCTAAGTGAACAATGTGAATTTAAATATATCACCAAAACATAATTATGAATTCATCTTAGTACTTTCAGAGTTGTGATTTATAATTAGCATTACAATTATAGAACATCCTTTGGCCTCTAACCAATAAAGTTTTTTAACATATGATGAACTTTCAACAACTCTTATTTTCTTATTTGTACTTATTTGATATCATTTTCCCCATTCATTCTCTTCTCCGTGTGCTAGTATTTGTCCCAGCCCTTTCCTTCTCTTAACGTTCTCTTACAAAGCAGTGGTTCATGTTGCAGAGGTTGGTAACGTTTTAACGTTGGGACTATCTAGAATTTAGTGGGGTTAAAGAGGAGGCCCACTAGGAAATATAGTAGGAAAAGGACTTATTTGCCCAAATTCAGCAAAAATTGTTTTTCATAAATGGTTTCCAGTAGAGACTTAATTCTTAGATATAGACCATTAACTCGAGAGGTCCTGCAAAAATGAAAAAGTAAAGTGACAGTTGTCATAATTATAACAATGCGAACTCTTGTATAAACAGAGTCTATGGCTAAACATTGAAAACAGGGCTAGATTATGACAGTCTTAAGAACAAACAGTTCAATGTGCCCAGTAAACCAAAATTTTAAGCAGTCAGTTCCATTGAACACACTACTTTCTGTGCCCCTCTCTACATTCAAGAAGAATAAACACTGACAGGCCACTCTCTCTTTATGTTACCAGCAAAGGGAAGTACAGAGAAAATGTAAACCTCAGATTATAGGGAAGCATTTTAACATCAAAAATGAACAATGCCATGTTGGATAAATTTGACTATGATAAGGAAAGTCAGAAAAACATTAAAATTCTTGTTTTGCAAGGTTAACAAAACCTTGGCCTCACCTTTAACACTTCCTGGAGACAATTATCTATAAAGCCCTAGCAGGTCTTCATACATGGAAATCAGTATACTAATGTAAGTTTTTGCACATGACACACCTGTACTTAATCAGCATCATTTACTTTATTTGAACATTAGTTTTAAGCTACAAACTCAACCAAGCACAGAGATCACATTAAACATTTAAGTTGATAAATCAGTAATATTCTAAAGGAGCAGGAAGAACTATAGCTTTAAAATTTGAAAATTGTTTCTCTATCAGAACTCAAGAAAATATTTAAAAGATCACATTTACTTTTATATATATATATAAAATAACCAATTAATATTTGAATTCTTTGACATTTGATGTTTTAAAATTCATGTGTTTATTTTTACTGGGAAAGGACAAATGAGGTCAATTTTATGGGATTGAGATATAAAAAGACTATATCCAGAATTATTCACATAAAACTTTGGAAGAAATTTTTATTCCGTGAAGTCAAAATCTGCAACTATTATTATGACATCTAAGGAAATCAGAGACCCTTCTATCTTTAAGAAAACATGTTCTCAACAGGGAGTTAGTGTTTAATGAGTATAGAGTTTCCGATTTAAGATGATGAAAAAGTTCTGGAGGTGGACAGTGGTGATGGTTATACAACAGTGTGAATATACTTAATATCACTGATCTGTACCCTTAAAATGGTTAAGATGGTAAATTTTATATTATGTATATTTTACCACAATCAAAAGTAAAATTTTTCTTTTTAATAAAAATAAATAAAATCAAATTAAAATTAAAAATAAAGCAAAGGGTAAAACTAACATTTCCTGTTACTATTTTCCATTTAAAAATAAAATATTATATTCTTTTTTTTTCCCTTACTGGAACATGACATGTGCAGGGTAAGACAAAAGTAGGTTTACAGTTGTGAGTATGAAGAATAGTTTATTCTTGTATTATTATTTGTTAATTATTATTTTTCCATATGACAACTGTAAACCTACTTTGCCCCAACCTGTATTATATACTTTAGTATAGGAAAAGGAATATGGGCCCTGTCATCAACCTGATAATCATTGGGTTACATCTGCTTGTTTAAATGAGAAAGATCATCTATCTGAAAAGCACATGATGAATGGAGAAAGGCTGAACCTTAACCCTTTAATTCTAAACCATGAAATTTTAAGTCTACTTTGGATGAAGAAATTTAAGACTGATAAGTGATGAGTGCAATTTTATTGCTGTTTGTTTCAGAATGCATGCACTTCCACTGAACATGATTTATAAGGCCAAAGAATGTTCATGGCACTATGGGTATGTGAAATGGGATCAGCTTCTTTCTGACACATGAACTTCTTTGACAAAGTTGCTGGCACTTTTCCCTTTTGGTCCCACTGGGAATCCATCATAAATCCTGGGCCTTTCCCAGCTCAATTCAGGACTACTGCAGCAGATACAAGTGGAAGACAACATACATGAACTGCCTTTGCAAAAAAAAAAAAAAAATCTAAGCATGCTTAATTTTCTTACCTGCACATTTCAGTATAAAAACTTTATTTCCCATTTAATCCCCAAATAACTTGTGATCATATTTTTAAAGGAACTGAGTGCCATGGTTGCTTGACTGTGGTATCATTGTTCACGCAGCTGTTTCTAACTTTAGTTAGCTTGTCAACAATGGGGAATGGTGGCGATGGCTGAGACAACTGGTTAACTGGAGCACGTAAGCCAGAAAAAACACCCAAAGCTTGGGGCAAGATAAAGCATACCCAATCAGAAATATTTAACTGTTGTTATAATTTATATTCATAACATTTAGGAAAGACTTAAGAAAATCAGGAGGGAGATTATTTTTCCTAGCAGAGTGTGACTTTCCTGTCTTTGCATGGGCTCAGCTCCTCACTATTTGCTAGGGAACGAACAGACTAAGATAATGTAGTTGTAATTAGGGGAAAAATATTAAGACTTTAAAACTGTAGTTTTTTGACACTGGCAGAATGAGCATCTTCACCAAATGTCCCAGGGAGCAGTAAGCCTCTCTCAGGGGTTAGGAACCAACAAAGCATCTTTGAGAAGAAGCAGATGAAAAAGGGGCTGATGCCTACGAGGGCGGCTTGCTATTCTTAGCGCTGGTTGAGGCAGTTTTGGCACAAGAATGTGTTATTAGTGAGTCTGTTGCTGACAAGGCCAGTTTATGTGAGAGACATGGGATGTTTTAAAACTAAGGAAATGCATTTCAAACAAAAGCCTTTCATTAGAACTATGGCACATGTTTGGCCAGAAGCAAAAACACAAAACAAGTAGTCCATTTCTCTTAATGTCCATTTCATGAGCTTCATTCATTTATTGCCCACCGTTGTACCCATTCCAGAAGAAAGCCTTCTAACTGATGCTCATTTTTAGTAAGAGAAGGTTGCAATGTTATCATCTCCCAGGGATGTCTGCATGTGGAATGATGGGATTCAAAGACTCATAATTTAACTGGGATGATTTGTTATACAATTACTAATGGTAGGTTATTAAGCTTTTGTGATGGAGAGATTTGAGAGAAGACTTCCTGGCCCTTCTGTCCATAATGCAACTGCATGGCTTGTTGCTGTGCTTAAGGCCGGTCTTGTAGCAGCAGGAAGTAGGGCAGCTTGGAAAGAGAAGACATTGCTCTCTTTTAAATTGTAGGTGGCAGCATGTCTCAATAATACCTATTTTATGCACTCTGTGAGTTTTGTGTATTCATAACATATTTATTTACGTTTCATTTTCTGGACTTGATGACTATGATTTTACACTTCAGTTCTCCCTATTCTTTAGGAACAACGGTCATTTTGCAGATGTAAAACACCAAACTTGTAACAGATTTTAACCCTATGAGATGGACATTTTCAGAAAAAATTATAATAGTTCCTGTTCTCTTGCAAGTACCATCGAATGGACCCACAATGGGGCCTGGTAACGAGTTGCTAGGCCATAATCCCCTGGGCTTCAATTTGCCCTGGACTCTGTTTCCTGAAGACTTTTGCATTCTGATGACCCACCTGGCATATGGTAGCCGGATGGATATTTGCTCAATGACAATCAGTTAGGTTTTTTCTTAAAATGATGAACTAGGGTTATCAATCTGGAAAAATTAATAATTATCCGTGCTGCCTCCATCAGGTGTTTTGCCCATCTATACCCTCATTTTCTACTTCTTTTCCTTCTAGTGAGTGACTGTCCATGGTCAATTTGTCAATGGCAGATCGCCATACTACGTCAGAAGGTTTAACTTAATAGTTGTACGTGTGTCTATAGCTACACCATTCCCCTATGTTAATTTATTGCTTCTATTCTTCCTTGTATCCCTTGAACTCAGAAGAATTCCTTATCCAAATTGACAAAGAATGTGTGTGATTAGAACACAGACTCTGACATATGTTAGAAAGACTAGATAGGTAGGTAGATCGATTGTCCTTCTCTGTTTCCTTCCTGATAAGTTAGGTGTTGCTACAGTGCAAAAAAATTCAAGCTGATGTAATATAATTATGTGAAAGCTTCTGAAGGCAAAATTTATTTTGAGAAAATGGGTACCAGACCAATTCTGCCATTACTATTCTTTTCAGCAAAATAATTGTTTGTGGTCCATAATGAGACTCCAGCTACAAATTTCCATTAACATCATGTAAATGTAAAGGTAATTTTTCTGGCCACATTGCAAGAAGAAAACATGCTCAATACCAACTTATTACATTTCTAAATGAAGACGTGTAAAGAATGAGTAATGTTCTGTCATGTAATATGGCAGGGAATGTCTATAACGTTTGTGTATTAACAACTTATTTATATTTTCAGGCAAGAAAATACATAATGAAATTCAACATTCATGCATACAAACATATCTTTGTGTGAAATGGGTGAGAAAAAAATCACAAAATATGTCAGTCTGAAAGCTGTGTTTTCTAGGAAGTAGACATGGAGAAAACGAAGTTTTATAATTTCCCATGTCACATAGTGCATGAAATTAGAAAATAATATTTTACCCAAGGCACAAACCCATAGTTCTTTGTCTTTAAGGAATTATCATATCACATTTTAAAAAATCACATTTAGAACACCTCACTTTATTTTGCCTTAAGGTGTCACGTCCTTTTCAAAGGCCATTTGCGTAGTTAAAACCATGTAAGTTAGTTACAGCAATATTTTTTTAAAAAAGCAATTTTGGTTGAAATAACCAAATAAATTATGTTATTATATCAGGTCATACAAACAGTTTATGATATATATATATATATATATATATATGCCACAGAATAAAGATAGAAGAGGAAAGCATAGAAAATATATATATTAAGCACTAGATCATACAGTGATTGAATGGACTAAAATATTAAGTGAATGGTGAACTCTGAGCTTAGCAAATGACAAGTGCATTGGTGGCCAATAAATGAGCCGCTGGCCCAAAGTTGACTCCCTGAGACTCTGTGAGCTGAAACTCTGCAGTCCTGTTGCACAATGCCAAATGAAAATGATAGACACTTCAGTTTTCTCATCTGAAAAATGAAGATATTTTGGGAAAATGTTGACCAAAAAAAAAAAAAGTGGTCGGGGGAGGCTGGGAGTAGTGTGGGAAATTAGGAAGCCAAAGAACTGGTGTGTGTAGCCCGTGGACATGGATGAAGACGTGTGGGAAGGATGGAATGGGGTGCAGGGCAGAGGGGATAAAGGGGGGAAAAATGGGACAACTCTAATAGCATACTCAATAAAATATAAAAAAAAATTAGTGGTGCACTGCAAAAATAAATAAATAAATGAATGAATAAAAATGAAGATATTAAACTAGACATCCTCCAAAATTCATTTCCACATTTCCACTCTGAACTTGCTAGAAACCCTTTAAGCACATGAGAAGAAAAACAATGTGTTTTCAAATCGACTTAAAAAACCAAATGCTATGCATGGTCTAGTTCCCTAGTAAGGTATTTGACTTGTTTTTTTATACAGAAAAAAAAAAGTAGTGGAACATACTGCTTTTCAATTTTATATAACGTTTGAAGTACGTATACCCAAATTAAAGATGATAATAATAACAAAAATGTCTAGGTGTCAAATATTATTACCACTTGGAATCTGGTCATCTATTGGCACTCTGACATTCATAATACAAACTAGAACACACATATCTTTATTTTACTAAAGGGCACTGGAAACATCATTTCTAATTACTTTTCCATTTAGACTCATGGTTAGAAACTCCAGAGTGTAGATGCCACACTGTGACATGCCTAATACATCTATACAAGAAAGGGAAGGGGGAAAAAGAAGAAAAGCTTTCAAAGATCCCTTGAATGTGAAACTACAACTACTTCAAAGATTAGTTGGATCTGAAGTAGAAGCAAATAGGAAGAATAGCTGTGTTAATATTTAAGGTCATGTTAGAATGACATCTGACTCCTAAGTCAAACCTCACATATCTGGTTGCTCGTTCCCGTTAGGGTACAGACAATCCTGGGGCATCCCTACTATGGCTGGAACAGTGATCTGCCGTCCCTGCCAGCTGGCTCCCAGCACAGGCTCATCACGAGGCAGCCCCTGTAAACAGAACCAACTGTGGGAAAGGCCTGAACACGGAGACCCAGACCCATAAATGCCACGGAGCTTCAGGGATATGGAAACTGAGCCGTAGGGGACTGGGAATAAGGCTCAGCCAGCTCCACTTTTGGTTTCAGTACATAAAGAGTTGAACATCACAGCAGGAAGAGTGATTTTTAGCAAGACACAAAGTTTACCATGAAGAAGGAGAAGAAGACAAAGAACAGGAGGAGGAGGAGGAGGAGGGTGGAAAAGAAAGATGGGGAGAAGAAGGAGGAAGAAGAAAGAAGATACCTTTGGGGAACAATAATAAAATTGTTTTCATGGTTGCAAATCTAAAATTTATAGCCTTGGGGAGAATAATGCTCTCCTTGAGACTGCTCTTCTTACCAAGGCCTGACTGAAGTGTTATTAGCTACAGTGCAGGAACCAGAGGGGGCCATTCTACTACCTAGAGGGCAAGACACACTACAGGTTAGTCCCCAGTGAATCTCTAGCCCAAAACGGCCACCTGGAACACAAACTCCAAGCAGAAACTACACAGTCCTGCAGCACCTTGCTAAAAAACGAAAATTGTTTTTGATTTTAGTTTCTGCTTCCCTCCTGCTGAATGGGATCCAAGTGGCCTCTCCTGCTCTCTCCTCCTCTTACCTTCATGCCTTTCCGCCCAGCCGGGCTTGCCTCCTGCCCTTGACCGTGGTCTATAAAAGGGTGGCCAGCAGGACAGGGCACTTCAGGGCTAGACCACTAGTCCAGTTTAGATTCTTTAGTCCGTATTCTAATGTTTGATAATGTTTGCTATGAGTTGGGCCTACATCGTGTAAACTGGCCATAAACAGAACGTTCAAGAAGGTTTTTATCATTTCTTTCTTCCCCCACCCTCTTTCCTAATAGATCTGTGACTAACGGATCTGAAATAATGATACCTTGTGTTCTGTCCATTTCCTGTCAAGAATGGGGACCCCTGCTATCCTGAAAAAGTACGGCTTTAAACGGAAATTTAATTAGGGGAGGGTGGTGGTTCTGGTTCAGTACATATCCGGGGGCTGGGGGTCAAGTAGAATTGAGGGAGAGGAGGTGGAATTATGTGACCGGCGGTACCTTGATGCAGAGGACAATTTTCATTTGCTATTTCTTTTTTTCTAGGAGCTGTTTTGCCAGAAAATCCATGCTAAATAAATATGAAACCAGCCACTTGACTTCGGCGATAACACTTTGTAGCCTCTGAAGCGAAAAGCCTGCTCTCCTGGCCCTCAGCACCCGCTTCACCATGAGTCAGTGGCACTTAAATAGAATCTCGGCAGGCTGGAGCTGGCCGCCAAGCGACAGTGTCACCCTTTGTGCCCTGGCAGGCTGTATTCACTCAATGAAATGAGTGCTACGAGGGTTTGGGGTGGTGGAGAAAAAAGGATACTGTAAACTGTAATACTAAATTCTAGGTTTTTACATGCGTTGACAATGTACTGATTTCAACAAGTTTGGGAGACTGAAGTTTAGTCAAACCTTGAGTTCTGAGGCCATCGCTCTATGGATTAAAGGTCAAGGGTGAAAAGAAAGCCTGAGTCTGTATGTGTGTGTGTTTGCATGTACAGGCTCAGACACTGAGGCACTTGCTTTAGGTTCAGACACATGCTTCAGGTAGCGGATCAGTTCTGACCCCTGCCACCCACCTCATTTATCTCGTCCCTTGTGGTGCAGTACTGCATGCTGCGGGTCAGGGTCCGCACATACTCCTCAGCTTTGGCATGCCAGGTCACTCTCTCCCCCTCCAGGACATCCAGCTGCTGCTGTAGGTTCTTCGCAGACACATTTGAGCAGTTCTAAAAGTGAAAAAGAAGTGGCAGTAACAAAGGGACCAGGCAAAACAATAGTGAGACAAATATGCTATTTCCACGCATTATGAAGCTCATAAATGACATTTTAAAAACAGGCTCCAGATTTATTTTACCTTAAGCGTATTTGAATATACTGATTCCAGAAAGAAGCCAGACAATCAACATGATGGAAAAGGCAAACTATTAGACTTCAAGTCTTAAAACTTCAGTTTTGAAGTTTGCTCATCACACCCAACTCCTTAGAGACACCATTCATTATAAGGTGTAATTTTTACTTCAAAAGGCATAAAATATGCATTAGGAACACTCAGCTTCTGCACTGTAATTTTCCTGTCAACTTGAGCTCAACCTCAGGTTCATTATGCGAGTGCAGCCATCCCCACTCCGTGTAGGGCTGCTGAGGCCACGGCCAGGCGTGGACTGGAGAACAAATTGCATTATTTGTGCAAAGTGAGACATTTTACCTTTCTTTCTGTTAAAAATAAACTTACTAATAAAATAAAACTCTTTAAAAAGAAAGTTCCTTCTTGGTAAAAATAGATTCTATCAATAGTGACAGATAGTTTGTATTCCTATACCTTTCAGTTAAAGAAATCCTTCAGGCTCCATGTGCATTCCATGTAGCTTAGTGGATATCTTAAATAAACTTTAAAATAAAATTGGCCATTTTTAAAATTAATATTATATATACTAGATAGAAAAAACATAATATTTTCTCCCTTAAATTAGGAATTTGGAGAAGGATATATGTATACACACACACACACACACACACACACACATATATAAGGTCTGTCTGGTGAAAGTCCAACAGTTGTTAATTGTGCAACACGGACACAACCTGGCAGCCAAGGAGAGTGGACTGGAATGTGCATGTGTGACAATGACAGCTTCACTGTGCTAGTCAGTGGGGGTGGTAGACGCTGGTGAGTGAGCATGACTACTATGTGGCCGTTGCATTCAAAATGACTGAGCAAGTACAGCAACGCATCTGCATCAAATTTTGCATTAAACTTGAACATTCCTCCACAGAAACTATTTGGATGAATCAGAAGTCCGCAGCTATGGGCAGCTTGTGATTGGCAGCTTCATCATGACAATGCACCTGCTCACCACATCTTGTGCAACATTTTTTGGCAAAATGTCAAATCGCCCAGGTGACTCAGCCATGCTACAGCCCACATTTGGCACCCCGTGACTTCTGGCTTCTCCCAAAACTAAAATCACCTTTGAAAAGGAAGAGATTTTCAGACCATCGATGGGATTCTGGAAAATATGATGGGGTAGCTGATGGCGATAGGGAGAACTGTGTGAGGTCCCCAGGTGACTACTTGGAGTGGACTGAGGTATCATTGTCTTATGTACAATGTTTCTTATATCTTGTATCTTCTTCAATAAATGTCTCTATTTTTCATGTTATATGGCTGGATACCTTCTGGACAGAACTCGTATATATTAAATCAGAGTCCAAAGTGTTATTTATGAAAATTTGGTCTGGAATTATTTCTTCGTCCTTTTAGACACCTCTGTAATATCTGTACAGTGGAATAAAACAGATCCAATGTCTACGGCTTAGAGTCTTTGACCTCCACTAGGAGGCTCTGTCATTCTGGGCTTTTATAGATAAAGCGACTTCTCTGAGCCTCGGGTTCTTCATCTATAAAATGAGGGTCCTGAGCTGGGTGGTCTCTAGGATAACTTGCAGATCTGAAATGCTAAAGCAGCACCGTCCAAGCAATATAACATGAGCCACATAAATAATTTCAAATTTTCTAGTAGTCATATTAGAAAGTAAAAAGAAACAGGTGAAATTAATTTTCATAATACAGTTTAACAAAATATGTCCAAATATCAACATTTTACCACATGACCAAATATAAAAATATTAATAAGTTTTTTTAATACTAATTTTTTGAAATCTGGTGTGCATTTCGTACTCACAGCACATAAAAATTTTTGCTAACTTTCTATCAGAAATACTTGATCTGTATGTAAATTTCATGGAGTTTATACTTTAAAATGTAAATTCTCATATCTAAGTTATTCTGAACATATTTAAAAGTTTTCCAATAACTGTTTTGTCAGTTTTTAAATTAAAATTAATTAAAAGTTTAGTTTCTTAGTTGCATTAGGCACATTTCAAATACAAAAAACGTGACTGCTGTATTAGACAACACGTCTCTACAATTTTTTAATTAGCAGGAGAATAGATGTATTAAACAAGGCTTTTACAGTCATATTTTTTCTCCTTGAAATGCGTTTCCTTTGTTACAGGTGGTAGAAGCTCTCCACAAGTAGCTGCCCAATGCTGCAGTGTATTTTTAAATGTAACGTCTACCAGGCCGCCCGCCTGGTTCCTCCCCTCTGGCAGCGCCTCTCCCAGCTATATTCGGTATGAGGAATGGTGTTTTAAGTGGCTTACAGGTCGTTGCACTGATGAGATGATGTCCACTCCCAGGCAAAGGGCCAGTTTGTAGAGATGGTCTACGTGTGCCTGCTTTTCCCGAGAGCGACTGAGCCGAACCTGGGCATCCTGAGCATTATCCAGATCCATCGGCTGTTCTAGAAACTCCACTTCTCTTGATTTGATGAGATGTTCCAGCTGGAATAGAAAGCATTGACAATTAACATGAGTTTCATTTTAATGAAGACAGGTTTTTAAAGCCTATTTCCTATGGCATATTTTACTAGCTGGTCAAACGCTGCCAAGACCATCTCCAATTGTTAGTGTTATAACCAAATAAGAGTTACAATGTTGCAAATCAGTAGGGTAAAACGGAGGGGTTAATGTTGTCATTTCTATTGAAGGGGAAAACACTCTTTTTGGTCATCGCTTAAAATCTTAGGAAGATCTAGATCTGTGGTCTGAGTAGATTTAGAGGCTATTTTAAAAGGATATCAATACATCTCCATTTTCTGTTAATAGAGGCTAATAATTATGAAGTTTTTGCTGAGCATTCTATGATGTCAGGTACTTGAGATATAAAAATATTGAATTTGTTTTCTTCCCTCAAAGAGTTTACACTTCGGTTGGGGGTAAAAAGTAACTGAAAATTGAAACGCTAAAATGACAAATGTGTGGAATAATCCATGAGGGGTCCAGAAATGTAGGTGAGAGGAAAGTCATCCCAAGTGGGGTAGGGCCATTGGAAGCAGGGTGTAGATAGCCGAGGAGAGAGGGCGGGATCTGTCCAGTAATGGCAGCCTCAGAGTCGGCGAGTCAGGATGTGCGTGCACCTTCGAGGGGCAGGGCAGGGTTGTTTGGCTGGAATATAAGGGAGTGAGGAGGTGGTGAGAGAAAATTTAGAGGCCAGATTGTGGGAAGCTTCTAATATAAGAATAAGCAATTTGGCCTCTATTTATTATACAGTAATTTATATTTAGTTTCATAGTTTAAAACTGAGGATCTTCCAGATATCCACAACAGGTCTTACCTCTTCCTTGACTTGGTGGAACTGGACTGCCTTGTACAGGATGTCCTCGTAGTCTCGGATACTTTCTTGCTGTTTTTGATGTAGGTGAATGAGGTCCTTCAGCTGCTGAGACTTCTCTTTCACAGGGACTCCTTTGCCATTTAAAGCCTCTGATTCTTTTATAATGTATTGAACCTCATCATTCAGTTGCTAAAATGTCGACAGTGATAAAGGAAATCCAAGTTTTAGAGAACTTTTTACTTTACAATTGACTATATTAAGATCTAAATAACCAATCATTCTCTGATTTGTTAACAAAACCATTGTGAGCCTGATCCCAAGCCCTGTAAATCCCGGTACTGTGTTTGATGCTAGGGGTGTATTGTTCCATCTCTGTCTTCTCAGTAAAATTCTTTTAGATTATGAGCAGTGAAAAAAAGTCCTAATTTTAAAGTTAGGTGGTAAAATGGAAAGTCATGTACTTCTGTAGCTCACCAAATATTCTAGCCATCTGCTACATAATATATCTCATATGTTGTATGAAGCCATAATCATCTTCGATATTTAATACAGGCTAGAATCAAGTGATATGGGAAGAACACCAAAAGAAGACAAGTATATAAATATATTAGGGGAATTACTTGTCCTCCGTGATAAAAGAATGATCAGAATGAACCACAGCTGAATAGCACCATAGATGCGCTGCTTTAAACATGGTCATCCCAGAATCCACAAATAGCCACTGCATGTTGGGAGGGATAAACTGCCTTCCCGTTTACCCAGCACTACTCAAATATCCCTCATAGAAGTCCCGGCCTTGGGGTAGAATGTGCAAAATGTGGACAACTCAAAGAGGAAGCTCCAATAACTTCAGGATGGAATCTTACAGTAAAAACAAAAGTAATGGAAATGATTTAGGATAAGGAGATAATCTGCAGAAGGGTGACCTAATAAGAATCTTTAAGTTTAAATCAAGTAAGTCGGTATCAAATATATGCACATCACAGAGACAGAGCTAAAGAAGCTATCTAGTCCCTAACTCAGAGGAGTTTACACATGCACACACTCCTGCATGTGCAGGGCACGTGCACATGAGCACACATGAAATGCCAATAAGCATACAACACAGGGTACATCAATAAACATAACGTGAAGGCTAACTGGATTTTCTGAGAGTTCACTGTGTGCTACCATGTTGTGTGTTTTGTGTGTATGCGTGCTGGGGTGGCGGGTGGTAATATATCAGTTTGTCTGCAAGAAACATAAATTAGATATTCCCTACAGGAGTCTTGAACCTTCTAATTCCAGGATTCTTTAAAGCCAACAATGACAAAATAGTGGCAAACAGAAACACAGGTATCTTAACTTTGCGGCAAAGAACAAGAATCCAGGCAGGAGGATTACACGACTGACAACCATTTTGGGCAGTCGTGTCCTTGTGTCCCGTTCAGGAGTGTCGGGAGGTGGGGTATGGAATGCATTAGCAGTCAGGGCCTGGGAACATGACTCAAGGTTTATCTCTCACATCCTGAGGGCTCTCTGAGAGGGAAAACAGGAGAGCACAGCAAAATTCCTGGGAGGGTGGAAGGACAGGGGGAGCGGTGGGTGGAGACAGTGACATCACAGGGCCCCGCCAGGGACAGAGGGCAGCAGAGCCTCTGTGTCAGAGCTTGCTCATCCTTCTTCTGAGATGACTTGACCTAAAGGGGTATATGTCTATACCCCTTAGAAAATAATTACAGTAAATATATATGATGAAAACATTAATAAGAAAATAACAATATAAATTAAAATAATCTAAGAATACTTTTAGGACATTTTGTAGCCCAAATGTTTGTATATCATCAAGTCCCTAATAGTGCAGAAAAACAGTAAGAAAAATGTGTTTTTAAGTGGATTTTTTTGACAAGTAATGCTTTTGTTTAAAAAAAAAAAAAAGGGAATTCACCAGTCTGTTAAATTTAATTAGGTAAACTGCAACCAAACAGTGAAAAAACAGTTTCCGTTCACCCAAGCCCATCAGTCTGTTTCTTTACCTGGAACTGAGGCTTCACTGCATTCCATTTTTTCCTTAGACTTAAAATGGTCTGGAGGTTCCCTCCAAGGTCAAGTGCAGACACAGGCATAAGTGCTTCCTGAAGGAGTTTTAAGTTGTGAGTAGTCTGAAATAAACATTGGGTGGTTACGCATGTGTTCTTTGCCACCACCAGGAAATGTTAGGATCATTCCAGTGATGACACGGTGTGTCATCCAGCTTTTCAGTCCCCGTGAAAACACTCGCCACATGGAGTGAGCTCCTGGTTCTAAACCACATCAGTGAAGAAAAGCGTAGGTCCTGGGTTTTCTTTACCTCTTTTGGTTTTATTGTGGTAAAATACACATAATAAATTTTAACCATCTTTAAGTGTGCAGTTCGGTGGCCATTAGTACATTCACATTGGTGTGTGACTACCAACACCATCCATCTCCAGAACTTTCTCATCTGACTGCAACTCTGTACCCATTAAACACTAACTCCTATTCCTGCTCTCATTTCAGCCCCTCATAATCTCTATTCTGTTTTCTTTCTCTGTGAATCTGACTACTTCAGGTGCTTCATATAGGTGGAATCATGTAATAGCTATCCGTTTGTGTCTGACTTATTCCACTTAGCATAATGTTTTCAAGGTTCCCCCATATGGTACCATATGCCAGAATTTCCTCCTTTTGTAAGGCTGAACAACAGCCATTGCGTGCTCCCTCACCTTGCTCAGTTGCTCTTTGAATGCTGCCCACTGCTGTTTCACAGGCTTGCTTGCAGTGGCTTTAAGCCGCCATGCCGTCCGAAGGCGGTTGAGTTCTTCTCTCTCTGCCTTCTGGTTTTCCATAGTGCTCTCCACATTGCGAACTTTATTTTTCACATTTAATATTTCATTTTCTCTTGCCTGTTAAATCAATAATTCATATAAGGCTTCTCTTTCCCAAGAAATATAACATTTTTGTATATAACTGCTCTAGGAGGCAAATACTTGATCACAACCAAAGCAGAGCATGGGTAATTCTGAGACCAAGACAAGTCAGACCAGGACAAGCCCGTGCAGAGGCTCGTCTGGGCTCCAGGAGCCACAGCCCACGCTGGGATGGCAGGTCCTGGGTCCTCCAAGACTTCAGTGCTGTTTGAGTCACCTGCTAGGGTCTGATTATTTCCCGGGGCTTGAGAGGGTGATTGAATGAGCTGCTGGGTGCAGAAATACTATATTAAAGTCAAGATTATTTTAATGAATAAGTTTTAAAATGCATTCTACCTTTCATTTTTAATACTCAATAACAAATGTCAAAATCTCAGGGACTATGAGGGGGCAGATTTTTCTGGTCTTTTTTTTTCTTTAGACTATCTCATTGTATATATTACAACTATTTTAAGTCTCCCTTGTGAGCAGTTCCTCACGTAACTTTCTTTTGTGAGAACAGAAATGTGTATCTATGTATCTCTATGTTTGCATCCCCGTTGTGCACCAGAAGCACGGTATCCAGACTTAAAGACTTCTCTTCCCTGCTTTGGGTTCTGGCTGACTGGTTTGAAATCCTTTAAACAATGGTTTTAAACAAGGGGAAACTCCACTGGAGGCAGAAGAATGGGAGGTAATCAGTAAGAAGATAATGTGCTATTTTATGTGCAAACATCAAAACCTACAAAAGAATATTTATTTGGCAAAATAATCACTTTTACTTTAATGGCCAGCCTTTCTCAACAAATCCTTGAATTTCTGAGAAGCAAATATACATGGATTTCTACAATAACAATGACAACTAAATATCTAAAAGTCAAGGGACCTTTTAGATTGTGGTTAGAAAACTGTCATAAAAATGAAACAGAATATTTAAAATAATAGGTTACCTTATTTTTAAGTGATTTTAAACAACATTAATATTGCATATTTATAGTACTATATTAATTTAAACATTATAAAATGCCAATTAATTGCAAAATATATCATTGCAGGACCTAAATGAGATTTTGCCCATGAATTTGGGGACCTAGGCATAAAGTGATATATTCTGTAATTATGATTAACAAGATGCTAAATATTATGAAAGCTATTAAACAACTTCAGCAGGATGCATACCAAATCATAATTTTTATCTATGCTATAAATAAAGTTAAGGTATTTTTCACATGTTATTAAGAAACTATAATCAAAATGTAATATAATACATAAATTAATGCACACTAGGAAGTCACAGCATGCCAATGACAACAGTGCCCAGGAGGCACGACGGTCCAAGTGAGGCCTAGAAAAGGGAGGTGACAGCAGGGTTTGTCGGTGTCTAGATGGCAGGGTCCAAAAAGAGGGATTCCGTTTTTGGCAGACTTAAGTGCTTTGACCTCTTGGGAAGATTAAGTAATCTACCTGAGGTCTAGTTAGTAAACATACTGCTCATTCCACTTCTGTGCAAGGACACTAAATTGTCTATTTTCCATATATTCAGGTACAGTAAATGGTCTTCTGATATCTTGCTTTTTAGATACCTTCCAAACAGGAAGGCATCCCTGATGGCATTCTTGATATTCACCACAATAAATTTGTAATTGCCACTTTCATGAAGATGTCTGCCAGATTTCTCACTTAAATCGGCTTCTCCAACTTTGATGATTTTCAGATGAACTGAAAATTTTTCAATTTCCAGCTTGAAAATATGAGCCACAGAGCCCCAATCAATGCAGAACACTCAGCAGGTCATGCCGGCTAGCGTGCTCCCTTCCTAACAGCCAAACTAGTTAGCACATTTCAACAATAATGTTTGTTTATAAGCCTAACAGTCCAAAAGATATGAAGAGAAGTAAAAATGTGCTTCACTTGCTTTACCAACCATTTCTTATCTCAGAATGTTACTGAACCAATAAAGTTAACAACTATTATGTGAACCATAATTCTTACCGATAAGGAGGAATTTAACATACGACAGTAGTAAAATATGCGTTTATAAAACATAACGTCCAACATCTGATAAATTTTTACTAGTCCTGCCAAGACAGGACCACAGGACTGGAAGGCAAGAGAAACAGTAGACAACAGAAACAACTCCAGATCCAGATGTAGGAACTCGCTGATGTGCACTTCAAAATGCCTGTGATGAATATGGTTAAAAAAGTATAGCAAAGGTGGAGAAAGAGAGAACAAGAAAGATAATTTCATCAGCAACTGGTCTCTAATAACAAAGGGCCAAATCGACACTTCAGTCCTGGAAAATAAAATTTCTGAAATGAAGTTAGTAATAGGCAAAAAATGTAGTTTGCAAGTATTTAAATTCTCTTATGGTTCCAAATTAGAGAAGTACACAATTGAGAGATGGAAGAATATGTACTGAACAAAGTAAAAATGTAAAAGATAGATGATAGGTGGATAGGTAGATAGATGATACATGTTCTAAATGTTCCAAATTAAAAATAACTTAATTGTTTTTTACAACCAGCACCTGTATAACATAACATAGGCAAACTGCTTAGCAAGTTTCCTGTTATTCTTAAAGATATTATAAGATATATTAGAACTGTTTAATGTATATTTTGTTTCCCCACACATTAAACAAGAATGGCCTTTTAAACAACGAAGGTCGAAACAAAGAAGATGATGTCATTCTCACTATGTTTATAACGTTAAGGAACTCAAGCCTTAGGTCCTGAGATAAAAAACAAAGAAGATAAAGAGAAAATTGCAGCTGAAAGTAGGTGAGGAGAGTTAGACAGAACCTAACTCTTCCAAATGAATTCAGGCTTCAGACTGAGATTAATCACATCTCAGAGTACTAAGAAAATTGGAGATGTCAGTTATCTTTGCACCACTACCAAAAAAAAAAAAGGTGAAGGGCCAGAAAAATCAGAGAAAGAAAAGTGCTCTGACTTTCCAAGGGGGGAAAAGCCTGGGCTACACAGTTTATCAACTGGAAAACTTTACAATGAAAACCAGCAATAAGTTTACCGTTGATCAAGAAGTTTGTGAGCACTTTGGAAAGAATCCTTTGATCACTACGAGTCAACCTGATTTCTGCCAAATTACTTTTATGCAAATCATAAGACATTAGAGAGACAGGGGTAGAATTAAGCCCAGGAGAGATGGTTAATGTATTGGACAGTAGATCCAAAATCATTTTGACAAGGTGAGATGGAATCGTGGGTGAAGATGAACAAAATAACATTAAATAGGGGGAAATATAAAGACCCACATTTACATGTAAAAAATAAATAGCTGACACAAATATAAAATGGGAGACCCCTAACTTGGTGGGAATTGTAATAAAACCAATGGGAGCTTTATTCAATCACAAGCTCATTATGAATCAGCAATGTGAAATCTTGGCTAAAAATGAGCGCATAGCCTTAGGTCTCATTAATAAAGAATGATGTCCCTTTACTGTACTCTGTGTTGCAGTTGTACTTTGTTTTTTGGTCACATTTTATGAATGATTTTGACAAACTATAGAAATTTCTGGGAAGAAGAATCAGGATGGAGAGAGAAACGAAGTTACTTCTAAATTATAGAAGGATTTTCATGTGGTTTGCGGCAGAAGAGACTCAGATTTGATATAGCAGCTATTTTCAATGTTTGAAGGACTTTCACGTGTAAGAGAAATCAAATAGGAATACTTTCCCTGCCCCTTGGTGTAGCTACAGAGAGTTAGAACCAGATATGAAGTCAGATTTCACTTAGCATTTAAAAAAAATATTTTCTAGCAGCTGGCATTTCTAACAATGGACTGAGCAGTTTAATTAGGAAGATACGTGAGGTACTGAAGGAGAAGTGGATTAGCAATCTTTTAAGAATTCTGTAGAGAACTGTATGTGGCTCAGCAGTTGATGTAAGGATTCTAGAATATTTTACAGATGTAAGTGGCCAACTAAAGCTTAGGATTCATTTTTAAATATAATGGAACTTCACTATAAAAAGATCTGCTACAGCAAGAAATTCTTCAAGATGAAAATCCACCCTAGACGTTGACTTGAGCCACCGGAAACTTTGTAAGGACCTTGTTGCACGTTCTCAGCACAGCTTAGAAATTTGGGTGACCTTCTATCTAATAATAAAAATGATGCATTTAGATTATAGTCACTCTTCTACACAGCTAGAAAAGCCTTCACTTTATAAACTTAGGAGAAGTCTAGGACTCAATAAACAGAAATGCTGGGCTTCAGCACTGCTTGACGTTGAATGAAGCTAAAAAAGAGCTTTCTAAACCCACACTGCTGATTAAGTGAGAGCTGAACTTTTGAATTTATGATTTTGACTTTGACAAGTACTCCTTGCAGATGGTGTAACTCACAAAATGTCATTCTTACCATATTAATTAAATTAAGGAACTCGAGCCCTAGGCCTTGAACCAAAAAATTCCTCTTCAGAAAGTGCTGCCACTGTCCCTCAGCCGAGCCAGGCCGATGTGTAGCTCCTGTGGTGCCCTCTTCCTGCCGCGGGTCTACGGTTTGGTAAAACCCCTTCAGGTGCTGACACTGCTCCTCTGCCTGAGAGGGAGGGGGGGAGGGAGGGAGAGAGAGAGAGAGAATAAAAATGCAAAATAAGAACACTTAAAAATGTTTTTAAAGAAAAATGACGCGAGATTCCAATAGAAACCTATATAAAAATGAAATGGAAATTACATTTCAGAATGCCTCAAATAATTATTAAATATTGTCAATTTACTGAAAAGATATGAAAATTTATCTAGGTTGTTTACAGACAGGACTACCGCTGGGTAGTAAATTGAGCTAACGAGCTTATTACCTATAAGACCTATTTACTGTAATCCAAATCATGTGCATGTATTTATATATGTGTATGTTTTGCAACTGGGGACAATTTCTGTCAAATACTGGTATGGTTCTATTTAAAGCTCAGTTTTAGAAAGCAGAATAAAGCCATATACATATGTATGTACACATATGTGTATGTAATCAAGGAAGTGAGAAATGTGAATCAGTGAAAAAAATTTTAGTAAATTACCATTTGCTTTGAATCACTGATAAACCAGAATGAGAGTACAAAGGATTACTAATTTCCCGTACAAATATTAATATTAAACTGCTTTCATGAGCTAACCTTACTGAGATATATTATATTACTTCACCCCCTTAGAATTATAGTTTCTCACTTGCTAGCCAATGTAAGCCGTACTAGGTTATTTTCGATCACTCTCTTTGGAAAGAGCTTAAATAAAATCAAAGGTGCCTACAGAACTAAAGGTGAACATGTAATTAACTGATGTAGAAATAGTAGAAAACTTTGACACCGGTCTTTATGCATTTTGAACAATACTTAATGGCCTATAAGACAAGACTCAAAACCACCAAAATCAATCTAAACAGGGTGAGAAACTTTAGGCAACGGTTAGTCACTGTATTTTAAAGACTTGAACAACATTCTTAATTTAAATGAACTTAACAGGAGAGCCTGCGAATCGAAAACAGAAGTGCTCTCATCACTTCCCACATCCACCTATTCCTGGCCCCGTGCTGCTGAGGTTTGGTTCTTCAGCCCAGGACGATCTTTCCTCAGTTTTGTGCTCCTACTTATCCTTTGTGGGCTAGATACAATGCTACCTCTTCCAAGGAGTCTTATAAGATTTCCTGGAAAAAACTAAGCATTTATTTCCTTGGGCTCCCAAAGATGGTTCTGGAAGGAAGATAACGAAAAGCGAGTTATTACAACACGAGGACAGTACGCACACTGGGCCCACTGCAGAGGGACCATCAACTCTCCAAGGAGTAAACAGAGAAGGACTTCCCCAAACAGGTGACGTTTGATTTGTGTCTTTCAGAACTGTCCAGAGTAAAAGGGAATAGTGGGAAGAGGATCCCAGGTGGAAGGAGCGACCTGTGTGAGGCACAAGTGTGAAAATACTGGTGGGTTTAGCGCTCGATAAATGATCACAGTAGGGGTCAAGTTCAGGTTGCACAAGCTGAGTGGCAGGAGGAGGCGAGAGGGATAATTGTGTCGGGAAAAACCGCACCCGCAGGACTCAGTTCATTGTCTACTGTATCCAACATGTTGTGACACATTCTCATCAACTATCACAGTGACTCGGAATCAGCCTGAGACCCTTCAGTGCTTCAACAGGACTGAGCACTCCAGGCTGGGTGTCAACGTGATCAGCTGTCAGTTAGGTGAGTTCTCAAAACACAAACTCTAATGCATCTGCCTTTTCACCAAAAGCCTCCTTGAAGGCAAGTGAGAATGTTGTCATTATAGGAATGCCCTTGAATCTGTACTAGTTTAGTTTTTGAGTGAGTTAATGATAAACTTTAATACTTTATCCATTTTTAGTAAGTGTTCTTTACAGTTTGCTTCACAAATTACATTTGTCAAATTGCCTGAATTTCAGGAGGTAACATGATTAAATTTGCTTTATAATGACCTTTTTTGAAAGGAGTGAAAGGGGAGAATTATAGGAGGCAGGGAGATCCAGCAGAGGCGACTTCTTCAAGCTTAGCAAGAGACGATGAGGACCTGAACTGAGGACGGGACGGCACAAACGGAGAGGAGGGGACTTCTGAAACCTTCTAGGTTGTGTCTATAGACAGACATAGGAGAGCGTGGCCTTTGAAATAGGAAAAAATAAAAGAGTGGAGATTAGGGATTAAATTTCAGTTCTAATGTTCACTAGCTGTTTAATCTTGTATACCTAACTTCTCAGAGCCACAGTTTCCCTCATTTGTAAAATAGAATATTAGTAAGTAAACACAGAGATGTTGTAAGGATTAAATAAAATCAGGAATGAAAAACATAGGGCCTGGCACAAAGTAAGTGTGCACTGAGAGACTTACGTGTGTCTGCATAGTGTAAGACTTCTGAAAGACGATGGGGCTGTTAACCCAATGCCAAAGGACTGAAGAAAACACGTTTGAGGAACAGATAGCTAGTTGTGTTTTGTTGAGTTTCTGGAGCCCACAGGATACATAAGCAATTAGTAGGACTGGAAGTTGAAAGCGTTGGTCTGAAGGTCAGAAGGACTGGTGCTGAGGAACCATTTTTCAATTACTGGTGAACTGAAGCCATAGGTGGTGGCGGTGTGTAAATTTTATAGGAAACGTGTGTAGAATGTAGAGAGCACGGCAAGACCTGTGGGACCCGCCACACTTCAGGAACAGAGAACTGAATTAGGAAAGGGGAGAAGGGACAGATCAAGAAGTATACAAAGTGATTCCCACTTAATGATGTGAGATACCCAAGTAAGGCAAATCTTTAGAGATAGAAAGCAGATCAGAGCTTACACGAGCCTGGGAGCGGAAACTAAGATGAGCTGCAAAAGTGCACTGGGGCTCTTTGGGCCACGGGAACTACTAAAACTGGGGCGCAGCGATGGTTGTGCAACCCAATAAATATAATAAAAATCACTGTACTCCAAAATGGATGAATTTTATGCTATATAAATTATACCTCAAAAAATCTGGGTTTGTTTTTTTTTAAGCCAAATGAGGTAGGAATAACAGGATTAAATAAATGTGGCAGAAAGATCAAGCAGGATAAAGGCTGAAAATAGACCATTTCATTTGTCAATCGATATGTAGCTTATAAGGACATTTTCAGTGGAATGAAGAGGTGGCAGACGGCACGATTAAAAAGGATGTGAGCTAAACTGCCGTGGGATGAGGACTGGAGAGGATGAGCTAGCAGAGATGAGAAACAGCATCCTCCCATTGCCAAAGCCCAGCTGTGAAGGGAAGGACAACTATAGAGTGGTTGCCTTCCCGAGAGCAAGACCACTTGGGCATAACTGTAGACCAAAGGGAAGGAAGTAATGGAAAAAGCAAATCTGAAACACTGGAGGGGAATGGTAGAGCTAGATTCCGAAGGATGTGGAAACATACAGGGAGGCGCTGGTCAGAAGCAGGGTCTTCACTTTGTTGGTCACAGTGGAGGAGGGGAGAAGATATCCAATGGTTTAGAAATCCAAAGAAGTCAAGGCAGTTAGGCTCAATGGCCTCATACTTTCTTCCAGTCAGATGTGAGGGAAGAGCAGCACAGGCTGAGATTTAAGTGTGGAAACTGGTGTAAGATGTTTGAAAACTGCTACTGAATGGGCTCCAGTAGCATATGGGAGACCCAAGCTGAGGCAGAGGCCCGTAGATTTGTAACAGCGCCAATCAGCACGATTGTATTGTTTTCTGCAGGAGCATCTGGAAGATTGGAGAGAAAAGTTGAGTGAACAGAGCGCTGGATTGATGTAGTATTGAGAGTTGGCAGGGTGATGCAGGGTGGAAGGTAGGAGGCTGAGGGCACCCAGAGTGGAATGTAAACGAGAAACCAGGAGCTGCTGAGGAAAGAGGGAAACCTGAGGGGAAGGAGAGTGACAGAGAGAGAGAACACTGCCGAGATCAGCAGGACAGAAGGCTCTGACAGCTAGGAAAACAGGTTAAGTGAAAGCTGGGAAGATGAAAGGGCACAAAGGCCTTCTGAGAAAGTGTTGTTTGCAAAGTTAAACTTTCAGTCCTAAGCCCAGAGGCCAGCAGGGGGCACGGAAACAGATACTGAACCAGAAGCCGAGAAGGTACCTTTTTGCAGAAAATGAATACTCTGTGCCTTTTCCACCATTTCAAATTCTGAATAAAAATGTTTGTCAACAGGATAATCCTGTGAGTTTTAATAGCTCTGCTGGACAATGAAAATTTGGGGCTAAATGACAGGAATGACAAAAGGTGGAGTAAAGATGTGGAAAGGAGGTAGCGGTCACCTGAGATTTCCAGGGACTGGGCATGCCCTTCCTCCATGGGGGCCAGAATTCAGAATATTACAGACTGGGAGTGGACAGAGGAAATGTGCAAAGGCCAGGTGGTGGGGGTGGGAGGTAGGGTGGGAGTGCTGGGAGGGTGGGAGTGAGAAGATGGAACTCTAGCATGCTGCCTAACTTTGGTTGGCTTTACCCCTGAGTGACCTTGCTGGCTCTACCTCCCACTAAACTAGTGTCCGCCACCTTGAAAGGCAGGTGATCTGCATGCACCTGGATGTACTGGGACCCTAGCACTTTTCTAATAATAACATCGTCTTCAAGAAACTGGGACCTCTGAGAGATAGAATCCTGGTCTACTAGAGAGAATTTACAGATTGTATAGTACAACCCTGTCGAAACAGTGCCTCAGAAAAAGCTCTCTGAAACAATTGGTTAAAAGACATCAGACAAGACAGATCTGCCCTGCCTAGGTGGCTTAGTTCGTTGGAGCACTATCCCATACACCAGAAGGTTGCAGGTGGAATCCCTGGTCAGGGCACATACCTAGGTTGCAGGTTCAATCCCCAGTTGGGGCACGTACAGGAGGTAAGTGATTGATATTTCTCTCTCACATCAACGTCTCTCTCTCTCTCTCTCTCCATTCCTCTCTAAAGTCAATAAAACCATATCCTCAGGTGAGGATTAAAAAAAAAAAAGACAAATCTAAGAATGGACCCAAAAGCATAATTTCCGACTCTGTATATTTTAAATGAGCCACATGAATTGCTTCGGTCTTCAAAGAGGTCCATGGTTTAAAAGATGATTTATTTTTAAATAATTCTGTTCTATGTTTTGGATAGTGTAAATATTTATGGGCTATAATAAAAAGTGCTCCAACACAACCACTTTGCATACTTGTATGTATATCTGCACATACATACTTGTATTAGGTTTTAGTAAAACCACTTACTCCTTTAGTATTTGTACGGTGCCTTGGTGAATAAAGGGCCTATAAGTGAGTACATGCTCTGGGGTTGGGGCTATAGCGCAACCCACCAGGGTTTCCATCCCCATAGAAAGCAGGAAGATGGGCAGAGGCCACCTTGTTGATAAAGGCCAGCACATAGGTACCGTACCTCCTGTGATGACTTTAGAAATGCCACGTAGGTTTGCAGGACTTGTGACCTGGAGCTGATGCTTTGGCTGAGTATGTTTAATTCTTCCTCTAGCCATTTAGCTTTAGAAGAAAGCGCTGCCACTTCATCAGGTTCAAATTCATTTTTCTGTGTCGTAAGTTTTGCTGCTGCTTCTAATTCACGTGACATTTCCTATGAAGGCAAAGCACAGAGGGCCAGAAGCCCAGAGGGAATCGCGAACATTCACATTTCAATACCTTCTGCACATCCACTTATTATGATTATTAACTGAACTTGTACCAAGACTCTCCTCAATAAAACAAAGGTACACATTTCAAAAAAAAAAATTTTAATGAGTCTTAAAATGAAAACCATTTCAAATTATTCTTTCATTCTATCAGCTACACTTCTTATTTAGGGTATTCTAAGTTTTGTGTTACTCATACAAAAAAAACCACAAGAAGAAAGAAAAGTTGTTTGGTATGAAAGGCAGTAAGACAAAATGGCAGAAAATTTTCAATAAATTAAATAAAATAATTATATATCAGAATTGTCTCTGAAATTATTAATAGTTCTAGCAAATTCTTAATTTTTATATACGATATGGCAAGTTTATATAAATTGTTCATTTTTTAACTTATAAAAATTGACATTGATTGTGCAGTCTTATCTGAATTGCTATCTAGAATTTTTAAACAAACGTAGGGGAAGTGTTACTCATGAGGTCTACACAGCCTGCACGGTCAGGGAATGAGTCTTGCTTAAGGTTGCTGTCCTGTTTTATTCTGAGCACTCTTTCTAGAGTGTGAAATCTAACCACTGATTAAAAGAATAAGTTTTGTAAGCATGATATACACAATTGCCATAGAAAGGGCCATATGAAATTTCATGTGATACCAAGCTGGGAATCCAGCAAAAATGAAAGAAAAAAAGCTTCCTTCTCCTGTGCTCCCCTTCCTGTATTTAATGTGCGTCCCCAGTGCTCTGCCGAACGATGGTCATTTTAGTTTCCAAGTGCTGCTTCTGGACAGCACCTGGGGAAAGAGGATGAGGGGAGTTTCTCCCATGCAATTGCTTCCTTAATTATAAAACCTTTGGAATAAAAGAGTGAATTCAGACATACATTTTATTGTAAACATTTTATTTTATGTTTTTTTCATCTGGGTCTAACTTTATTTGATAACATAACAGTTTATAAGGTTTAAGCTATTGGTTTCATTATTTTTTAAATTAAATTTATGGGGTGACATTGGTTAATAGGATCGTACAGGTTTCAGGTGTATGTTTCTATCATACAAAATCTGTTTATTACACTGTGTGCCCACCACCCAAAGTCAAACCATCTTTCATCACCATATATAGGAGTACAATATATAATACATGTAAACATTTTAAATAATGAATTAAAACACCCCCTTTAAAAATGGGTTTATCTTTGAGCTTTGGCTGGGGGTGCTTCTGCAAAAGAGGCTTCTCTGCTGAGAACGGATGGGAGGCACAGCCATTTCCTGCCCCCTTTGACGAGCCAGGGGGGACACTTGACTCAACTTTTCTAGACACCTGCTGGGTCAGGCGGGGGCTCAGTGCAGGTCTGGAACTGCTGGCAGGAACATCTGAGCCCAAGTCCCGTGTGAAAGCGGTTGAAAGGGAATTAGAGAAGGTGCTAGGGAGAGGAAGGCAATTTCCACCCCTGAAGGGTTAATGTGCAAACAAGATTTGCCTCCTGGGACCTTGTATTAATGCATGTTGCTTCTGGTAATTTTCTTTTGTAACTTATTCTAGCAGAAAATCGCAAGGAGTCTTATAAGAGCACTCTCTCTGCCTGCTCTGGCCCCCCAAAAGGACTTGCTAATGTCTCTCAGGCCAGGAAACAGGGCCAAATGAGAGTTTAATGCCAAGCTAGAATGCTGAGTTACAGTGAGCTCAAACTTTCTAGTAAGTGCACATACAAATATAAATTACTCAGATATACAGAAGAGTGGGAATTTTTAAGTCATTATTTGCCATAATATTAATACAGAATTTCAACCCTTAAGTAAACTAGGATTAAGTTTTATAGCTACCAACTATAAAGAAACTGTCTTTACAAATCGTTACCATAATAATAATTTGTATTGTATTACCTTGGCTTGGATACCCAGTTCCAGATATTTACTCAAAATCTTCTCTGACTCAGAAAGGCTGGAACCAATAGCCATTGCTTCGGAAAGTACTGAACCGATTTCCTGAACTGACATTTCCACCTTTAGGAAAAAAGAATATACTGCAGCCTTAGTAATATGTATTTTCATACATGTATTTGTATATGCATAGGAAAGATTAATACTGCTCTCTACATTCCCATGATACTCTAATATATAAGTATTAATCTAAAAATAGTTTTAACTATTTTAGAATTTCATATTTAGATTAATAATGCTGCTCTTCATATGAGGTAATACAACTGACCCCACCAGTAAAGGGTGTATGTTTTAAAATATTTCTTTTATTAACAGCAATGAGATAAAAGCAATCGTCCATGTCCTCTAAGAATTTATTATCTGTTTTATCCAGGAAGGATAATGCACTTGCCAACACATCAGCAGAGATTAATTTATCTGGTTAATTGGCTCACAATCATCCACTATAAGCTGAATGGGGCCCAGTTTTCAGGCACATTTTGAAGTAAGGGGTCTAGAGCCTGGGTATTAGACCACCGTATGGGTTGCTATTTTTAGGGCCGAGGGGCCCTGGGACAGCACCGAACCCTGTACATGTGATAATAAAACACAGGATCACACTTAGGTGACTTAACTGACGAATGTAGAAGGCTATATGAATACTCAGTATACATGGATCGATGAATAGTGATCTTTAAAGGTTCTATTCCATCTGAGGTACTGTCTTCATCCTGGGCTCTAACTAGAGTCCATACTTCCCAGAGTCACACTGGTTCTAAGTTTGCAGTGAGACAACAGCAACAGCTGTTTGAGTTCCTACTGTGTTTCCACCACCACCAAATTAGCCTGACTCCCAAGCTCCAGGGAATGTGGCTCCACAGCTGCCACCATATTTGGAATCTCCCTGGTCCCAGGCATCGGAACGAGGTTCAGATTCCCAAGTTTCTGGACCAATAACAGGTGGGGAGGCAATTTAAATAGAGACATGGTTATCTAATAACCACTCCTATGAAGTCTACTAACTCTGCTTATTTTAAGTCAGGTACATAAATCCATTTTATCAAATGAAAATATCATTAAAAACCTGAGACCCAGCCTATGCAATGAGATGCATCATCATTAATGTCATTGAGATATTACCAGTTTTTGCTATGTATCCCACCTACAGAGAAGTAATTTTTTATTTAGTCAAGTAGCATCTGCCTGACTTTGAAATAGAAGATAAATTCTCCCACACCAAATCATTTGATTCTGTGTGTGGAGAGGACTTCCATGTGTGTGCTTGTGTTCAGAATGACCATGTCCATGGCACTGGCCTGGTTCAATAACGTATGATAATGGCGATTTACTCCGGGAACCCCTGATACCCATCATTTTTGGTATCAATCTAATGTCCTCATGTTGTATGGGACCGTGTTAACTAAACCTGTGCCTACTGGAGCTATGCAGAGAATCATGTAAATCAAGGACACCGTCAAAATAGGCACACGGTTCGGTTAATACAGTTCTGCACAAAGCGAGGACTACCTTTGCACATGCGTGTTCAGGGCCGGGTGGTGAGCTGGATTACATATACAGCTTGGCAACCTGGGGAAGGGATGGTTGATGTGCAACAGTGAATCGCAACTCTATTCTGTTCAATGACAAACCCTAATGTGGAACATGAGCAAAGCCTAAGGAGACACACCCCCCTATTCTCTCCTTAGGCCCATATGCTGCAACTGCCACACCATTTATTATCACCAAATAAGGAGGTCATCTAAATAGTAGCTTAAGGAGGAGACATTTTATGAAACTACCTTTCTTAGGTAGCCCTCCACTGACGCCGTGAATTGTTGTTTCTTAAGAGCAAATTCCTTGTGCGCTGAACACTGTTCAGTCAGGTGATCCACTTGTCTCTGAATACATCCCATCATCTCATGGACACCAGTCACCCGGGAGCTGAACAGAACAAGCCAACTGTTAGTTCACTCCACCCCCATCGAGAAGCCCCAGCAACAGGGAACACTGGAAAGCAGGTCTGCTCTTTCGTGAGAAGTATGAGTTGACAAAAGTTACCAAGCTTCAGGTTGTAGGATAATAGAAGTTAAGTAGTTATCGTCCTGGCACAGCAAAGAGCAAAAGCAAATTATATTCCTTTGTTTAAGTCAGTCAGTCCAGAGGGAAAAGATGAGTTATGGGTTTTACAACCAGGTCTAATCTTCTTTTCTAAAGGTTTGCTTTTCAATATTATTTCTCTAAGCTATTTTAAGACCCTTACGGCAAAAAACAACAGTTTGTTTGCCAGGAGTTTTCCTGGGGGTGTTATTTAAAAGCTTCATCTATCTAAAGAAGCTCTTTGAATAGAAATGTGGATTAGCCAATTAACAAAACATTTACTAATCCAACAGGGTAAAATATTGATGTAACACTAAGGACTTTGTTCTTCATGATTATGAATGCTCAAGGCGGCATTCATTAGAAGAAAATCAAGTTATCACCAACAATTAGGAAACTAATGTACTTGTTCAAAAAAAAGGAAACTTGTGCTGGCCTCTTGAGAAATAGGAAAGTGACATGAGAGCTCATAAAATGAAAATACCTTTAAAACAACAAAGGAACTTAGAGTTGGACCTCATTTGCTCTAGTCTAGAGACAGATCAGCAAATTTCCTAATGATTCCCAGCTTAGGTCTGCAGGACAGTGAAAGAACATTGCTGATGGAATGAACCCTCTTTCGCTTGTCAACCTATTCCTAAGACACAGTGTGTGCTACTGTGTCAGAAGTTGAAGTCTTTTATTTCCCCTCAGTCACCTGCTTCAGATACTAATGAAGATTAACATGATAACGCTTCAATTTAATTACCCAGAGTTTAGAAAGATCTTGGAATGTGGTACATATTTCAGTAGTTTTACCTCAAATAATTAATTTGTGACTCTGTGAAACTGAATTTAATTAGTAATGAAATGAGGGCAAGGTCCCAAAGGACCGAGAGGTAAAGTAGTGTCACGGGAGTGACACTGAGGCTGCTGAAGAGGTGAGAGTTCATCAGGCAGCCTGAGAATCTCGTCGAATGAGCACGGGATTCCAGTGTGTTCTGAGGGTACCATTCAAGTCCCAGAGAAGTTTAATTAGGAGGGTTTTATTACTGACACATGTTGTTCCACAGACATGACACTTAAAACAATTAGTTTTATATATTAATAACTCAAACACAGTGAAGAGTATAATCAAGGAATCAGGAGAGCTTCAGAAATAATTCTTGTAAGTCCACAAATTCTTTAAGAGCAGTGTATTGGTAATGTTAATCATATTTGAACTAGGTTTTAACTAGGTTTTAGACTTTGAGACATTATATGCTTAAAAAGCACTTAAAAGCCCCATTGTTCTATATCTTATAGGTTCCAAGTCTTCTATAGTATATGCAAATCTAGAATGAGAAAAATAAATAAAAAACAAAAAACGAATAAGTGCTGTAGAAAGGTGGTACAGAGAACAAAGTTTATGAAATAAATGGGTTTAGATTTTCTAAACACAATTACCAGGTACAGTGGAACTTTGGTTCTGGAACTTAATTCGTTCTGGAAAACTGTTTGAGAAGTGATTTGAAAACTGAATCTCCTTTGCTGCCTGAGAGACATGTGACTGATCACACGGGTATCAGCATGAAAAGGTTGTCAGGTAGGGAATCGAGACCCGGAGTTTTGTTAGACAATTAAGACTTTTTAATTTTTTTCCGTGAACAACTTGGTTGAGAACCAAACTGTTTGAGAACAAAGATAGTCAAGAAGTGAGGTTTAACTGTACTGACTGTGACAAGCCACCATTTTTAACGTTTTAAACCATCTCTTTTCTAATTCTCATAACTACTCTGCGATCTGGGTATAACGCTTATCTCATTTTGCAGATTAGCAAACTGAGGAACAGAAAAGCTCAGTAACTTGCCCAGGTCACAGTTATGTCAAGGTCAAGCTGGGATTTGATCCTGTTCACCTGATCTCAGGGTCCTCACTCTTTACCACCTCATACCACCTTTCCTGGGTCTATAACACATGACAGAGGTGCAGGGGTATCCTCCCTTTAAAATTTCGCTGGACCCTGAGATTGAGTGTTGATGGAAACAGGGTTAGCCTAGCTGGCATGTTCTTTGGAAACTGGCTGTCTTCTCTAGGTAATGCAATGTCTGTCTGCAGTTTTCGAAGTGGCCACTAGAGGGGCATCGTACCAGCACAAAGAAAGGAAACAGGAAAACAAGGTAAAATCGAGCGCATTCCTTCTGTAAAAATAATGTTCTTTAGGTGAATCGCCGACAACAAATAGGATCTCTCTTCTTTTGTCTTTGGAAGGGCCATTCATTTTCCATTTTTCAATGACCTAGGAGATTTGGTCTCATTATGTGGTGATCTGTGCTTTATCATGTGTATCAATTACATTGTAAATTCTTTAAGGGAAAGGACATTTGTTTTATTAATATATCTCTGTAGCCCTGAGCACATAGCCTTGTAAGTAGTAGATTAATGAATGTTTTCAAGTTAAATAAAATACACTTTGACAAATATTTAAGGGAAGAGGAGACAAATTTAAAGAACAAGAACACATGCTTGGATAATTACTGTATAAAAATGTCACTAGTAACAGTTTCCAAACAATGACGACTTTGCCCTTTGCCCTTTGCCCGCTTATAGAAGGTTTAGGCTAGCAGAAGACTGCCCGGCTTCTTTTCTGATGGTTTAGTATTTATAGTTGGGTGGACTGGAACCTCCCTCCTCTATTTAAAGCCTTAGCGGGACCGACTGAATTGCCTTGTTTCCCCAGGCATCGCTGCCTGTGTGACGTGCGCTCCATGCTTACTTGGGGCTTTCACCCTTTCCTCAGTGTGAGAAATGTGTCATTATCTCGCTTGCCTTAGCCAGCTCCTATTTTCCTCTAAGTCCTCCGTTTGGTCATCTCTGTCTGTTCTCGCTTTAATCTCTCCCCTGGTTCCAGGGTGGAACATGTTTGTCACACTCCTAACCCCAGGGCCACTCTCTCTCCGTTCCTTCTCCGTGAAAACCGAATCTGCAGGTTAGAACCCACCCTGAGTCCATCATTTTCAGTTAGAAATTTTATACACGGATGCCAGGCTTTTCTTTTGAACATCCCAAACATTTTAAAACATGTATTGCATGCACACTGGCAATTTTCTCAGAGCCTGTAAAGCAGATGGTTTGATCAAAGGAAAAATATTACCTCACTCTCTGCCAGCAATTCTTACATGAACTGAAAATAAATGAATACATTTCCATAAGTCACCCAGGAATGAGTCCTATTAGTTTGCAATCGTATTAAATAAATGATGGGATAAGAACTAAGAATGAATAACAGAGCTTGTTGAAACAAGTGTCATCATTGTGTTCTGATTCTGAGGCCACACTGCTCGTGCGCGGTCCGTCTGGGCAGGGGAGGGGCTAACCATGGACTGCGCGTCTAGGTCTAAGGATCCGTGACGCTGCACTGTCATTGGAAATGCTGATTGTTCTTTGAGCTTTCTCTGTATGAATGGGTTAGATGGTACCTGACTGGAGTGTGAGTGTAAGGTTCATCAGACTATTCCTGATGTTGACTTTGATTTTCCCAAGCATCACAGATACTCGGAAATAACAGACGGTGACATTTCCTTCAGACATTTGTTAGAAACCCCATTATGGGAGCACTTTCTCCCTTGTTAAGTAAGCCAGTAGAGGGGAGGGAAGGAGGAAGAAAAATGGTGGATTTTTTTTTTTTCCCAAAGAGTAGAGACGTATTGACTTCTGGCTCAAAAATAGACTGTTCTATTTGCTGTATGGAAACAGTTGTCCTATCTTTGCATCTGTCACAAATTGGGGCTGGGTGAGGGAAGCAAATCCCAACGTTAATGTGTCCTAATGATTCTTTCCTGAGAACGGCAAGTTGCTTTCAAACCTTTCATCAATTACTATTGGCAGCCCATCTGGATTAGGAGCTGAACCAGATGGTAAGCACTTGACAGCTTCCTCTATCTCACCAGAAGGGATCAGCTGATCGTGCTTTTCTTTTTGCCCATGGACAAATGATACTTTGAAAATGGAAAAATATATATCTTCCTTATCTTTAGCTTGCTGCTTCTTTTGACAGGGACTAAAACAGTGTCGCTTCATGTGTATAATCTTTACTTCGAGGAAAGAAGTGTTGTTCTCTAGTTTTTACATCTACTTTGAAAAAGTGTCATTTGTACTGTAGAAATGAAATATATGTTTTTAATTTTTTTCTGACTTAAGTTATAGACATCAGAACCCCTCCCTACCAAGTAAATATCACTCTGTCTCACACACACACACACACACACACACACACACACACACACCCCTTTAATATACATAACAATGCAGAAACAGAGAAGATCATGTGCGGCTGAAGCTACCGAGCTCCTGGGTACAGATGCACACAGAGATGGCCACAGGTTCCCTTCCTATGACGCCACAGAGACCTACATGATGGGCACTATAGCTAGGAATCTACCTGCAATAAGTAACAGGGGAGGGGTTCTACCTCCTTGTAAAAGGAGACTGAAAAATGCTGTAGCTAAGTGCTACTGGGGCAAAGAAATCACATGCTGTCGGGCAATCAGAAACCACCTCTCAGTCCCCACTTGATTTTCTGAGTGCATCTCTGAGAGCCACCGTATCTCACTGGGGGCTAATATGACTCTGATCAAACAACAGGAGACTGATTCTGGACTGGAGACCCTGTGAGTTCAGGTGGAAGTCACTGCGAAGCTGTTAGGGATGAAAGAACAAAGAGAAAGAATAAAAAAAGGAAAATAAAGCCAAAAAACCAAACTCCGGATGAAAGTACAATCTAAAAAACAAATTCAAAACACATAAGGAAAATACATCCTAAGAAAAGACACTAAACAATCAAGAGATAAATGTACTCTATATGAAATGAAAATAAATAGAACCCGAAAATGACTTTAACATAAACACATCTGAGATCATCAGAGAGATAAAGGAAAATTCAATGCCCATAGTAAACAAACAAGAAACTCTGAAACAAAAAGTCAGAAATCAAAATAAAACTGGATATGAAACAAATTAGTTAGAAGTATAAAAATACAGTTATGAAAACTAAAAAAAAATCAGTGAATGAAAACAAAGAGGTAATTGCCAAAAGAGAATATTAGTCTGAAGGGTTCACTGATAATTCAACATGAAGAGCTAAAGGGATAAAAAATATGAAAGTTCAGAGACCTGAAAGACAGACTGAGGGGCTCCCACATGCTACTAGGAGTTCTAGGAGAAGACAAGAGGCCACAGCAGAAAATCAATATTTAAAGAGGTAAGTGCTAAAAACTTTCCATGCTTCATGACATACATCTTCAGATAAAAAGGGCAGAGCACAAACAAGCAAATATTCTCATTTGAGATAATTTGGAAAATAAAAATAGATTTTAACGTATTTCCTTCCAAAAATTTTTTCTGTTTGCAGTCCTTTCCTCCTTTTCCCCCAGCAAGAGTTAGTGTGATGCCATATATACAACTTGGATCTGACTTTCGCTCACTTAACATTATATTGTGAGGATTCTCTCTGTCTTTAAATATTCCTCAAAAACCACTATTTTGATATGGGCTGAGAAAATTTCATGATGTCCTTGCCTTTAAGATATTAAAACATTTCCCTGTTTTCTGGGAATATTTAGCTGGTTTTCAGATTCACATTATTAGAAACAGTACTGTGATGAGCATTATTTTCACAAACATGTCCACTCACATCTCTCTCTCTTTTCTGTGCTCCTTCTGCCCCAGATCCTCTAATCTGAGACCACTTCCCTGGAGTCACCCAAGGCAGCGGCGCCCATTCTGCCCCTTCAGTCAGGCTTCCTCCTCCGGGGACTCCGTAGTTCCAGACCTTCTTACTCTGGGGGTTCTTGCTACTTCACCTCACATCATAAACACGTAAGTTCCTATTGTAATGAGGGGCTCCCAGATATGTTACAAAAACCTAATCTAGTTATCCCTAGAAGTAATGGGAGCTGTGAACTTTGAGAGCCCTTCACACTAAGAGTTTCAGAATTACAAAAGCCCTGACAGTGTTGCCAGGCCCTGAGCATAGTGATGGCATTTACTCAGCCTCTGAAAAGAACAACGTAACATAGACATGAAAATATTTGGAAAGTGGTTGAGTTAACACTGTCATAAGAACTCAACTTGGTAATTTCCTAAATTTCAGTATCTGACATTTACCATCTAAATGCATCATCAATTTTTTTTAAAACAGCTATTTTAAGTTCTTAAATGCTCAGCAGAATTCCTACAAAATGCAACTATAAATGACTCTATTAGGCAAAGGAAATTTCTGTTTTCGTTTCTTTGTTTTGTTTTGTTAGAGGATGGGATTGTTTTTGTTTGTTTTCCACTTAAGGTCTTTAAAAACAATTTTACTATAATAGAGGCTTTCCTTTGATGCCATACAAAGTCCTTTGATACTTCAAATCAAGTCACCTAATATGTAAGTACTAAGATGAGGGACCTAAAACAGATTCCCCGTACGGTTTCAGCTCTATAAGCTCATGGATAAGGAAATGATACCGTCCCAAGTCAAACAACTAAGGAATGATTCAGAACATCACAGAATGAAAAGTGAAGCCATGAGACAGAGCTGACCGATACACAAAGGAATTCAAAAGTAATTGTTTTGTGGACTGATTCTGTTCATCTTGAATAGAAGATGTAGGCCCTTCACCCACCTTAGGTCATGAAATTCCATAATGGCCCTCTCAAATCTCACTCCTTTGCTTGTCCTACCCTAATCAGGAGCTTGGGAATAGGTCTCCCTTTTCTGAAAAAGGTGGCCCCAACACCCACTGTCCCCATGACTTCCTCATTCCCAGAGCGCACTCCCCTGATGTGTCATTCCCTGACTGCCTGTTTGTAAGGTTCTGGAGCTCTGACACCAGGTTTCAATATATATTTGCCTGCCCTTGAAGCCTGCGCTGGGTATGTCATATTAGGTGTTTATACGCACATTAAATAATTTTTTAAGTAAACTGAAAGAAAAACTTTCAGGGAAGGTGAGACTTGCCTTGAAGCTAGAAGATAGGTGGAGCACATTTTAAGTACGCTAGAATAAGAAAGGAATCCATGTTCATTAAGCGGCCAGGCTCCTTGTTATTGATAAAAGTTGCATGAAAGGAGTAAACGGACAGAGAACTAGCAACCTAACAAAGCGGTTCAGACCTGCATTCAAGTGCTCTGCCTCTTACTGCCATGTGACAGGTAGCACAGTAAGTTACCGAACCTCTCTGTGCCCTAGTGTCCTTGTTGGCAAAACAGGGTCAATATTAGCAGTAGTGCTGGTATCACAGGATGGTTTTAAGAGTTAAATTTGTTAATGTCTAGGAAGTACACAATGGTTTGCCATTCTTGCGAATGACAATTTGAACAGTCTAACCTCCACCTAAGTCTTTGATACTGCCTTATGCCCCATCCCCTTTGTCACCCACTCCTCCAGCCACACTGTCCCTTCTGTCACACCTTTGCTGTTGCTCTACCTGGTCCATTTGTCTCCCAGCTGGCTGCATGGCAGGTCCTTCTCCTAAAGAAGCCTTCGCTGACTCCAGCGTCTAAAGTGGCCACCTCCCCACAGTCACTCCCTGTCCCGTTTCACTGTTACATTTCTTCTTAATACTCACCGCTGTGTGAGAGTGTCTTATTTATTGATTTATTTCTTAGATGATTGCTTCTTCCTACCAGAATATAAGCAGCATGGGGGCAGACACTTTGCCTATCATCACATTACACTTGGGAGCCCCTGATTTATAAAAGATGCTAGATAATATTTTTGGAATAAACAAATAAAAATAAAACATGTCGTGTCTGAGTTCATAATCATCCACAAAACAACCAAGGGAAGCAGTGGTAGCCAACCTAAATGAAAATCCCAATTAACTCCTGTTTTAATTTCTCTGTAAAACATGAAAGTATGAAGAATTAACATTAAGAAAGTAATGTGTTAGATCAAAACAGACAACAGTAATAACAAAGCAAAATATTCAATCAGGAAGAAGTACTTGATACACTTTGTGGACAAAAAAAAGGGGCTCTGAGGAAAGGGACCTCACAGGTGGTCTGGTCATATATTCCTAATTGGGCAGGTCAGGAAGGGCCGTCAAGCCTAGGCATATAACGTTTTAGTAAAAGGTTCATCTTTGCCATAAGCAGTCTGTTCATTGTTTCTGAGCTTCTAAGTTAACACGTCTTTCAGGTACCTCTTTTTAGACCCCGCCTCTTCTAATACGTGAACCACCGTTTCGAACCCGTTGTTCTAAGACATAACCACACCCAAGGGCGCACACAGCCTTAGCCGTTCTGTCGTCTCGCCCTGCCTTGCTTCCTCCAACACCCATGTCGTCTTCTTTCCTCCGTGTTCCTTCCTTAACTCTAAATGCACAAAAGAAACTGCAAACTGTTGTTCTTCGGCGCATTTCAGATCTTGCTCCCCAGCGTGCTATGTCATCAGTTTGGTTCAAATAAACTCTCATAAAAATTCTCTACGGGTTTGGACAGTTCTTACATTGACAGCTTAAATTCACCTCCGCAGGTATGATGAAAATCATACAGTGTGCTCTGGCCAGTGTGGATTAGTAGGTTGGGTGTTGTCCCGTAAAGGCCAAAAGGTCATGGATTCCATTCCCAGTCCGTCGGGGCACATGCTTGAGTTTGGGTTCAGTCCCCAGTTGGGGTACATGCAAGAGGCAACTCATAAGATGTTTCTCTCTCACATCAGTGTTTCTCACTCTCTCTTTCTCCCCCTCCCCTATCTTCAGAATCAATTTTTTAGAAAAGAAAAGAAAAAAAATGGTACGGTCTTTTCTGCAGGGATAGAAATTGAATCAATATTGAAGCAAATTTACTTGTAAATATTAAATTAATTTTAGTAAACAGAAAAAGGCAAATGAATACTTCATAAGGTGGCCTGGTTTTGCTGGGTGTTTGCATGTCTTTGCACTCTGAAGTGGTAGCTACACTGACCAAAAAGGAGGTCCCTCATTTTTGTCCAGTTATGGAAAACTTCACTCCCACACAAGGTCTCGGAATTGCTGCTTCCAACCACTACAGCTTCCTAATAAATGTAGAATTCTACTTGGTAGCAGGCCACCTATGGTCTATCTTTAGATCCAGTGCTCAAAGGTGGCGCCAAGTGAGGCCTAAGAAGAGGTGAGGAGGGCCAGAAGCCAGAACATTTCCACTTCACTGTATGTCTAAGTTTGACCATTATCAGGTACTATTATAGGTAACTGACACCTAAGTGCAAATGAATGCACGAAGATGCCTTTCAAATTAAAGTGTATTTAGATTGTGACAGATACACTCTACAAAGGGACTCAGAATTATCACAGGATTATAGGGAGGAAACAGAAAATGCAAGGACACATTTAAATAACCATTATTCATTTTGTGAGGCTGCTCCAACTTCAAAGGCGTTCGATGCCAGGATAGGAAAACAGTGTGGACCTGCCCCTAATAAGGCAGTGATTACAGAATGATGATGCCAAAGACCTGAGATTTATGGGGAAGCTTCATCTCAGATGAATGTGAGCTTCTCAGGTCCTATCTCTTTTGTTAACAGAAAAAAAAAACATCAGATCCAAGGGTCTCTGAAATTCCAAACTGCCCCAACAGTAAATTCTGCCTTTATTATCTTAAGATAAATGTTTATCTGTCCTATTTCAAATACAACCTTCCCAGTTAGTGAAAATAAATATGATTTTGTGTAGCTAACTCTATTGCAATCATTTGAGACAATTATGTCCCTCAGTATTTATTAGCTTTTAAAGCTGTTTATATAGATGGTAAAAACTATAAGTGAACCAGTTGTTTATCGGCCACTCTATAGGTACCAGAGTGCTGATCTCGCATCTTATTTAAAACAAAAAGCAAAAATATTCTATGAAATATATACCTGGTTTTTACAGATGAGGAAACTGAGGTTCACAGAAGCTTAAAAATCATGGCATTGTTTCGGCCCTCAAAATGCATGAAATAAAACTCTTTTGACTCTGAGTCTTATTATTATTATTTTTTTATCCACACCAGCTTTCAAATGTCTGGTACTAGGAATCTCTCAGCTTCCTGTCCTGGAAGTATGGATGCCAGTCAGAAGTCTTAGAAGCCATTGTGATGTTCAGGAATATTGACCTGGTGCTGTTGAAAATGACATTTATTTCCATTGCCGCCAATCTAAACTCCACTCCAGCAGTGGCTGCAAGCTGGAAACTCCTCCTTAGATTCTGTTTCTTTCCTGTGATGGTGACTCAGGTCATTGAACAGACAGACCCTTAGATGAGGAAGAAGAGCGAGTCCCACACAGAACGCATGGGATCGAAGTCAGCAGCTACATGAGGCTCTAGGCTGCAACTGAGACTCTAATGCATTTCAATTCAGTTTTTAATGAATTTTTCTTTTACATCTACCTTCTAAATAAAAAATGTCCTTTTCCAAGTAACAGTTATACTTTACCTTCACTTTCTCCTGCAAAAATAGGAATAGTATTTATTTGTGAAATACTGTGAACTCTCAGGGCAACCAAACACCCTGGAACTACTACAGGAGCTCATCTATCTAGGACATTGACAGAAACCATAGTATGAATTATTTTTTTAAATCCAGTTATCTAATCATTAATTAAAGTTTCTTGAAATGGCCCTTAACTATTACTTTTTCTATTGAGGTTCAGTCTGCAGCCTGAAGAATAGGATTATAGATGCCTCTTTCAAAAACAATATATTTATATAAATTAAGACAAGAAAGAGCAAAGAAGGGCAAAAGAACAAGACTAGCTAAGTAAATAAATGTGGCCAAAAACAGTCACTAACACCCTGACTATAGAATGTAAACATAAAATAAAAGCACTTTCTTCATGTTTAAGAACTGAAAATAAAGCATTACCGATCAGAGGTAACAGGGTAAAATATAGCAGTAATGAATTATGGTCAGCTTTCCAACTTCAGGAGATAAGCATCAAACTGAATGGAGAACTCTGGTTTCTAGCCAAGAAGCAGGGACTGGATTTACCCTCACACCTTGAATGACTAGAAAATAAACAAAATATATGAAACAATGGTTCTCGGACATTGAACAACAGATAGCACTGGACAGTGATCCCTGAGAGAAGGGAGACAAATGAATCAAGCTTGCAAATGCATCAGTGTATTGCCTGGAAGGTAATTTCCAGATCAAAGCTCAGGGAGGTAGAACCCATACAGAGCCCAGAGGTCTTGCTGAGTTGAGGGGGTGTCTTCATCGAGGCAGATCTCCAGAGATCTGGGAGGGGGCTTTGGCTACCTCCCAATCTACCCATGTGTGAGAGGACACTGCCCAAGGCCAGGGAAAGCACTATAAGCAAAGAGTAGCCTGAACAGAGAAATAACGTTTGGCTATGCTTGGAGACCCACTTGCTAAACCGACATGGGACCATTCCCCAATTGTAGCTGGAGACTTCACTATGTAATTCAGTCATCACGAGACTCATGACTCACACCAGGGTCCAACACGCACCCTGAGTCCAGGCACGGTAAGTATACACTTTACTTGATGCGTACGGTGTGGAGAAGCTTTGCCGCAGTAAAACCACTGCAGTAGCTATGGTTGTTACTGTTAGCTTTTCAGAGGGGAGGGTCTGCTTGCCCTCTCACGCCCTCAGCTTTCTGGCGACTGCCGGAAGACCGTGGATCAGTTCTGACCGTGGCTTTGTATGGTCCCATAGGCACCATCGCAAACCCTGGTTCAATGTCTCGCTCCAGATTCACACTTTCTCACGGAAAGAAAATTTCCTTAACCCAGACTTACCAAATCAACACTTTTAAACACATCTAACAGAGCAGAACAAAAACAAAAACAGAATAATTTTACCACATTCTACCTATTCCATTGTTTCTCAAATAGAATGTTTTAGACTTTCAGGAATATTGTGCATATGGAAGATAAAAAACTAGGCTTAAGCCATTGGCACAAATTTTTTTTGTCTCTCTGTCAAAATGCAAGCCCTGCTTTCATTTCTCCTAGCGAATATCTGTACCACCACCTGCTTTAACATTTCTCTTTTGTCTTCCAATCCCTGTTCTTTCTCGTACATTCCCATTTGATTCTTTTTGTTTTTCAAGTTCCTTCTCTTTCCTCGTTCCACTCAGCTCTAGACTCACACTGATACACTCACCAAAGGTGCTCATAAAAACGACCAGCCCTGGCACACTGGTGAAGAGAATGGGGTCTGGGGCCCATTAACTTGGATTCAGACTCTGAATCTGCCACTAGCTGGCTGTGTGACCTCTTGCAAGTTGCTTAACCTGTCTGTGTCTCGGTTACTTATAAAAGTGGACCACTAGTAGTATGTGCCTTGTAGAGCTGCTGTGGGGATTAATGAGATAATGTTCCTAAAGCTCTTCTTGGCACAGGGCCTGGCAAATGCTGGGTTCTCAATAAATGTGAGCCGTTATTATTATTAACAATGTCACCTTTTATTTGGGGTTTCTGCTTGATGAGCCACCAAATTATCGATGAAAGGGAATTCTGGTACTTTATTATTTTTTTCCAGAAAGGAAAAGAGAAACAGGGTAGATTCCAGGCTCATGCATTAAAAGGGCAGAAACCCCATGGAGGGTATGAAAAGCACTGAGAACTAAGGCTCTGCTTCTTCTTTTGTCCTCTCCCTCTCCCCTCCTCAGAAACTCAGAAGGGAAGCTTTAGCATCTTCAGGTCCTCAGGTTCGGAATATAGCCTCACCTCTGGCTGAGCGATGCTGTGCTCAGAAACACTGCTGACCAAAATTCGATAGATCCTTTAAAACATGTCATAAGGCAGCAAAGCATCAGAAGCAGAAACAGAATCATGCAACTTATTTTTTAACAAGTGGGAACTGTGTGAAAGTGTGTTACACTGAGGAAGAAATGGACTTTACTCACCTGCAGGAGTCCACTTGGCTGATTAGGACGAGTCCCTTTTGCAAAGCATCAGCTGCGCAGTCTTTAATTTCTCTGTGTAATTCCTCATGCCTCGCTGCCAAGACAGGCAGACTTAAACCCTCTGATTTAAGGAGCTTAAGGTAAGCTTCAACTCTTCCAAGTACATCAAATGCCTGCCAAAGAAAACATGCTTTCATTTTCTGCTTTTCCAGTTTAAAATCTACAGCGATGTGTACATGTAATACTAGAGATTAAGCCAGCCTGTTTAATTTATTAGTTTAATCAAAACCAAAGACAACAAGTTTAGTCTTGGAAAAGAGCTCTATAGTTTTAAGGCTCTATTTAAAGAAACTGATCACAGCTTAGTTCAGCATCGATAAATGTCAACACCTTAAAATTACCAAAATAGTTTACATTGAGAACGTATCTACACAAAACAGTTATTCCTGTATAGAGTTTGTAGGGTCACATTTATTTTTTGCACATTCTGAAATGCATACAAATAATGGATGAGTTATTTTAAAAATATTATGGAGATTTTCATAACTTGAATGTCTCTGTAATATTCTTAAAAGGAAATTCCCAGTAAATTGTACTTTCAACCTGAAACACTGCAGAGAAACAGTCAAAAAATTACTAATGTGCTTTTGCCCTTCCCTTTCCAAGTAGAAGATCTTCTGCCTACACCATCCAAGACATCCATCTGTCTACAGAGAAGATTAGAGTTTGGATCTGAAGCAGTGCAAAGATTAAGACCAAGGTAATGTTTAGCTTCCAACACACAAATAGATTATGCAGAAAAAACCCTATTTCTGTAAACCAAGATATTGTCTTGAGATTTTTTAATTCTTCAATTTTCTTCCCTTATTAGCAGATCAACAACCATGCATGGGGGATTAAGTTTATAGAATTAACATAGACAAATCCTTTTGGTCATCAGGGGTTGGCTGGCATTAAGATGGAGGAGTATATGAAAAAAGCCAGTAAAAGAGGACTGTAGAAATATGAGGAGAAAGAGAGCAGAGTACAATGGTCTGCATAGGTCTCCTGCTGTCCCGTCTCTGAACTTGATCCTGGAGAGCAGGAGATAAGTTAGGCAAGCTGAAGAAAAGCTGAACAGCAAGGGAGCTCTCGCCATGTTGCCCTTTGGTACGTTGGAAGAAACCACCGCACAGGATGCTCCACACCTGTCTAGAGAACAGTCTTTTCCCGGTAAGTCTGACAGTGCCGCTCTCGGTGGGGGCCCTGAAGTCCACCCTTCCCGGACTGCTGAGTCAGAAGCCAGGGAGTGGCAGGCGCCCACCAGGTGGAGCAAGGACAGCAGATGGTCTTGTAGGTCTAGCACCACTGAGACCTGAGACCAGAGGAGCACGGCAGAGTTGATGTTGAGGGGACACAGTTTAAGCCAAGCGTAGAAGATCTAGCTACGGAGCTGTGTAAAAGCACCCAGGTCCCTGCCCAGTCTCTACCTTAGGGAATGAGTTTGAACGGCAGAATTGGAACTGGGGGAAAAATTGAATTTACAAATGAAATTTCTCAGATGCTGTCGTATTACATATATGTTCACATTCTGTTCTCCCACCAATGGCCCCCTGTCTCCCGAATCTGCTCTTTCTGTTACTTAGAACATTAAAACAAAATCATTCCCATGTATTTAGTAGCCGACAGGAAGTACTAATAACTATAGTTTAATGCGAACTATGTGATGCTTCTGTACCATTTGTTTCAAGATTACTTTTCATCACTCAACAAATATTTTTGAATGTCTGCTGAGTTTCAAGAACTTTATCCTTAACAGCCCTGGGAGGGAGTGGGAAATTATCTCCATTACATGAGTGGGGAAACTCAGCCCAGAGAGGTTAAATAAATGGCACAAAGTGATACTTCTACTAAGTGGCAGATTGGTATTTGCACTCAATTGGTCTGGCCCTGCGGCCCTGCTCTTGAACCAGGGGCGGTAGCACCACGTGGCAAAGAATTACTATGGGAGGCTGAGGAACAAGGAGCATTTCCACGAAGCCTGTTAATCTTAGGAGAAAAGTGTGAGCTTTTAAAACTTACTTCTTAGAAATAAGTGCCTACCTTTCCTTCTTACAGGTGAGAAAAGATACAGAGGAAGGCTGAGCAATTTTTCTTACGCTATACAGGACTCTAAAAGAAAGGGAGCTTTATTAAAGAAACTCTAAGGCTAAAGAACTCTTTTTTACCTAATCCATTTTCTCCCGGCAGTTGGCAACAGAGTGAAGATGCTGATATTAGAAAAGATGATTTGAATTACTCTCTTGATTTTTCTATAACAAATTGAAATACCACTTGGCAATAACCACTGTTTCTGGAATTTTGTTTTATACTTTAAATTTTTATTGCTTAGTTTAAAAAAATGGAGTCTCTTGTTAATCACGGGTTAGTATTAAAGCTAGTGCCTAAAGCGAAAATCTGTTGTATTCAAAAATTATCACGAATTTCCTTAAGTCACATTTAAAGTTTAATATATGTGAACTAGTGCTTACAGTAATACACATTCACATTTACGGCTGAGAGCTGCTGAGCTAGACAAAAGGGAGAAATAAAGGGAAAATCTACATGCAGATGTCAGGGCATTTACTTCTTTTTTCCTTTAAGATAATTCTCAAATTCCTACTGTGAATGGGAAAGAATAGAGAATTCCAAAGTGCTTTTTCTTGCCTGCAAGTTTAAGTCCACTCTGTTTTAATATTAAGCCATTATAACCTTAATATGTATCATGTTTGTTGCTGTTTTGAGAATTAAAGAAGGAAAAAACTGAAAGAAACTGGGGTACAATGGTGCATACGTAGTAAGTGCTTAGGAAAATACTTGCTGGCTATTGCTCTAAATCTTGAGCGATGGCTAACGTCTTTGAAAAATCACTGAGAAGAAGAGGGCCACCCCCGCCTGTCACTCACCCCACAGGGGTTTTGCCTCTGTGGCTCCATGAAGAGCTGCTACTCTCACGTCATTGGGTTGAACATTGGTCTCACCTTCACAGGAGTTAGATTCTAAAGCCACGTGTATATTAAATGTGTGTATGAAGTGACTCCATGCCATTCCTGAATGTTATCATACCAGTATTATTTCCTAATTGCATGGAAATAATTTGAAGGGCTGTATGTTCGCTGATACTGTATCAAGGGTCAAGATAACCTAGAAACAAAATAGCCAAATTTTATTCCAGAGTTTTTTCTCAAAAAGATCAAAATGTTAGAAAAGCATTTACTTATGACCTGTTCTGTGTATCACACAGTGGAACAACGGTGGCTGAAAGGAGGTGAGTGATTTTGTTCCTTCTTTAGCTCAACAAATATATTTGCAAAATACCTACTATACATAAAATAGACTAGATGCTGTAAGAGGGCTTATGTTTTATTCTTAATCCTAACCTAACACTAATGGGAATCATCTATAAACACAGAAGTAGTTAAATTTCTTAATTTTAAGAGGAGCCCTATTTTAAAAAGGTTATACTGTCTGTGATTGTCACATGCAAAGCCATTTCTCTTATTCCCATGTACCATCTGATGAGGAATGTGTGTGCCAATTCCAGAAATGATCTAAGCATCACTGCTCTCACTGAATCTACCCCCAAAACAGAACCGGCACTCTTGCATTCACTATAGCCATAAGGAACCCGACACACCGGATGCGGCTTGGAGAGGCTCTGTTGCACACACGCAACAGAACAGCTTACTTCTAGTAAGAACACTGTGACCCTCACGTTCACTCCTTTGATATGAATATTGCCCTTCAGTTTTTCTCTTCATAGCCCCCTTTTTTCTTCAAACCTTCTGCATGCTGGTCAGATATGTTGAGCTATGACTGGTTTAGGAAAAAAAAGATATAAGCACAAGTATAATATTTTTCTCCCTCTAGGGACTAGTTCTTCTTGACAATTTGATATGGTATCACTCAGCTCCCAAGTGGATAAAGAAGAGATGAACAAGCTCCTTTTGGCCCTGGTTTGAAAAAGACTAGGATTTTCTTGGTTACTGTCCTGTGAGATGCTAATAAGGGTCTTCCCCTTTTCCCTTGTTAAGTGTAAGATCCAAAGCAGGCTGCACCAAGTTAAACAGAGATGCTATCAGGACATGGCGCATTTTGTTCTTTTTAAAATGTTATGAGATTAATAAATTATGCAAGAACCACAAGTCATTCAGCCTAATTTTCATACCATACTGTTTCAAAAAGATGTTTAATAAGTAATAGCATGTGCTTCTCGACTAATTTGAAGAGAAGCAATATAAACACACACACACAAACCCAAAACACTGCAGAACCTTGAAAATTTCTTCCCATGAGTCTAAAGGCCAGTGAATGAGTTTGCTTGGAACCTTTGTAATTTCCAAGGATACAGACGCAACTCAGCTTTTAATTAGAGCACTGGAGTCCACTGTCTGCAGAGATGCAGATTTCCTGAGCTGGTTTTCTAACAACGAAAAGGTTCAGTGTTTCTCCTAAACATTACCTGGGACAGCTTCGGACGGCTCCCACCGTGGCAAGTGGATCCCTGACTCTAGCCACCCAAGTCTAGCCAGGCTTGCAAATGTCATGAAACGCAAGGGCAAAAGGAGGATATGCTTTTCAGCTCCCCGTTTTTTCTGCCCCTACAGGCCCTCCAGCTCGCGCCTTGCTTCTCCAAGGCTGCTGCTGCTGAGTCCAAGAAGCACTGGCGTTATCAGTGCGAGGAGGTGGATTAGCAGCATTAATAAGAGGCGTTTAAAATCATGAGGACCTAAAGCGGCTTTCAGCCTCACGATCTGAAACGCTGAAAAAACACTGGAAGAGGAAGTCTGAAGCACTTTGTCGATAAGGAATGCAGGCCGTTTACGTACTGACCACCACTTACTTTCTCTAAGCCTATCTTAGAAATGGATAAATTAGACCCATAAGTAGAACTTTAGACAGCCAGTCATTATTTACAATATTAATTTCTGAATTATATAAATTGACCTCAATGATTTTAGAATGACCTTGGGAATGGTAACCTGGAAAAATGTTCATTTACAATGTGCAAGGCGTTTATTTTTTCCATTTACACAACATATTTATTGAAATCTATGGGGTACATACTCTGCTATGTGCTGAGGATACGAAAATGAACAAAGCCACTTAAGTCGTGTTTGGGTGGCCAGTGCAGTGTTAAATGCACATGTAATGACAAAATAAGGGCTGGCACTTAGTGAGTGCCTTGCTGATCTACGCACTAGTCCCGCATTACCTCACTTAGCTAGTGCAATGGCTGTGTGAGGTACATATACTTATTATTTCTATTTTACAGGGAAGTTAAGTAACTGCCCAAGGTCACAGAGCTAATAAATGTCTGAGACCAGATTCACGTCCATGCAGCCGGGCTCCAAAATCCACTATATTATTTCAGGAAAGTGTCATACCAGCAATTTCTAAGTTTTCACTTAATACGCCACAATTCTATTTTTTACTCCAACTCTACCCTGAAAAGATTCTGTACATTTATCACCAATTATAAGAACTTTTGTTACTGAGTGATATTCCCTGAAGTCGATAAGGATTGCTAGACCTATTTTAGGAAAAACAAAACTCAAGCTCAAAATGTAAATTGATTTGTCACATGGTCACGCATTCAACAAAATTTGAACACTAGGCGGCATACAGAGATGATAAAGACATAATCTTTTTGTAAGGAGCACAGAGCAATCCTAAGGGAAAGGAAGAAATAAGCAGTTAATGCTGCATGGAGACTTCTCAGAGGAGGTGATTTGTGTGATGACAAGTCCCTTTACACTGCACTACTCTCCTTCTCAGACAAGACGTGCAGACTAAGCTTGAAATCGGCATTTCTTGTGTATTACGGTAATTAAGCTCTCCTTTTTCAAAATGATCTCATCCCAGTTACCTTGGCTCAATATAATCTCTTACAATCAATGTAATGTACTTGGCCTTGAAACTCCAGTTTCTAACATTTCATTGTCCTCAATCATTCAAATAATTATTGAGTATCTACAACATGTAAGGCACTGCCCTAAGTGTTCTGGTGAAAACAAAGTGAAATGGATGTGTTTCTTTACCTTGAGGAATTTTAATTTAGCAAAGGAAAATAAATCTACCTAAAATACCTAGAATACAAGAGAGAATATTGTGCATGGAAGGGAAACCAATTAATACACTCAAGACTTAGAAGCGAATTGATAGCTTTGAAAGATACTCATGAGTGAGTGACAATAAAATTGAGTGTCTTGATTATAAGACTAAATATGGACTGAGTTGTGGACTGTCATGACAACTGTAAGATGTTAAAGTAGCCCTTGATCTTGGTAGATGTTTCTGTTATATGTATTTTAAGAACTTTATGGTAATAGTTTAGCCATATTTGTCAAATATTTGCTGTGGCTTAAAAAAACTCATCCCTGAGCCCTGGCTGGGGTGGCTCAGTGGACTGAGTGCTGGCCTGTGAACCAAAAGGTCACTGGTTCGATTCCCAGTCAGGGCATATGCCTGGGTTGTGGTCCAGGTCCCCAGTAGCGGGCGTGTGAGAGGCAACAGACTGATGTATCTCTGACGCATTGATGTTTCTCTCTCTTTTTCCCTCCCTTCCCTCTTTCTAAAAGTAAATAAATAAAATATTTTTTTAATTAAAAAATAAATAAATAACTTGTCCCTGAGCTCTAAAACCAAAGGTTTCTAAACCATTCTCTCAGAGGGAGTAGAAGAGGGAGAGTAAATTAAAACATCACCTGCTTCTACGTGAGGTGGTTTGCCCCATCACAACTTTTTAAAATTCTTACTCTCTCTGCCTACCTAAGGACATATTCAGCATGAGACAGAAACTTCTTAGCATGCTATTCAAGACCCTTCCCAACAGATCCCTGCCTATTTCTGCCACTTCGATCTCTTGTCATTGTGGGCTTATACCCTATGCTCTTGGAAAAATGAATTACCTGAGGTTCCCCAAACATGCCATGACTTTGTACCATCCAACCTTCCCCCAGTCCCTTCTTGCCCCAGCCTTCCCAATCTAACTCAGTGGTCACCTCCTCTAAAGAAGCCTTCCTTGACCTTCTTTCCCTGGCCCAGGTTAAGGCTCTCATCTCTTTGTTCCCTGATACTGTGGGCTTAACTCCATCACGGCTTTTCCCAAGCTCAGCTGTTCTGTATCCTTGCCTCTCCTCTAAACTAGACCAAGAAGGCAAAGACTGTCTTCCGTGGCTTTAACTCAAGCACCCATGTGATAGATGACAACAGCACATATACCACATAGTAGTTGAGTGCAAATGTGAAAGGAGGGAGGGAGTGAAAGCAAGTTGCTTTAATGTTTTCTCAGAGAAAGGGAAGTTGTTCTGGAAATGAGAGGTCTGAGACAGGCTACTTCGGGATTATGAAACTGAAAGTAATTAGGCCTTCCTTGATGTCTAGTGACAATTACCTTAATTTCTTGAATTCATTTATATCACTTCAAATTCCTTCTGGATAATATTTTTTAGGTCCTCTATTTGGACAGGTTTCTTTTTTCAATCCATACAGGTACATACAAGGAATATTTTAATTAATATTTTCCTACATGTAGGGTAAACTGTATCTATTTTGAAAAAGATAAAATATGTACATATAAATGAAAAAATGTACCAAATTCTATGCTTAATTATTTTGTTTTCATCTGTAACAATAATGTTGCTATAGACATTATTGTTTTGCATCACTGTAAATATGGAGAAAAAGTAACATCATCTTTTTAAGAAGACATTAACTTTTCCGCAGTGATCGCAGAAGCAGGAGACACCATGACACTCATTCCATTTCAAATGGATTTCGGTGTGTTCCCTGGCTGCCACAGCTTCTGCTTCACCTCTGCTTAAATTTAGGCTGACCGCCCAAGAACCAGACCATGGAGATTTGGCCTCTCCCCTCTGCTTGATTTCCCCAATGAAATCATAGGCCTGGGAATGCAAATCATGGGATATAAAACTTTATGACTAATCAGCCATGTTTTATAGCTTTAGGTTAAATCATCATTGTTATATAAATACAGACTCACACTGTTCTGCTCTTGAAACATATTATGTATATTTATCTGTTCGATTCAAACCACATTCCCTAAACAATGATAAATACATTTTGGGTAATCAGCACATGTTAACCAGAGCTTCCTTTTTGTGGGCATGCTATAAATATAATGAATAATATATAATCATGAAAGATGAAAATATGGGGGGATCAAGATGAGTTACTCCCATAGGTGTTATGTTCTCATTTCATGCCATGTCCTCAAAACTTTTAGCAACATCTAGTAATTAGAGAAACTCCTCTCCAATCAAGCCCTAATTTTATTTGTTGCTAAGTGATTTAGCAAATAGATTCAGTAAACACAGTAGATTACTAAAATGGTAAGGAAGTATCTCAAGTTCTTGAGTTGTATGGCCCAATCTCGACTTGAAAAGCAAGAGTAGCGATACTCCCATGATCCTGTGTGCCAACACCGCCACCTACTGCTGCCTCCAGGTACACCTCAAGCCAAAGGCTGTAAATACTGGGTGAGAAACAGGCTTGTTTTTGAGCCTTTAGTAGTTATCAACCCCTAGCAGGATTAGGAAGTAGTGAAAGGCAGTAAGGGGGCACTGTTAACAATGCGGACAAGTAATGATAATTATATTTTATTGAATTTCACAAATTGGAAGTATATTGGCTTACAGACTTTTAAAATATGAGCATTACACCAAAAATTAGATAAAATAGTGAGAATTTTGTAAAATTGGAGATTCTACAATATAAATAAAAAATAAAAATTCCATTTACAAGTTTTGAAAAGAATTTCCTTCTTTAATTTAAATGGATTTACCCACTACATCATTTCATCATTTATTCCTTCTTAAGAATATAATAAATAATTAATTTTAAGAATCATAATTAAATATTTCTTTTCCAAATCCCAGCCTCTATTTTTGCTGAGATAAAAGTACCCATCATCTTTCACACTGAATTCTTATATTTGGAGCTGGAAGTCATTTCCTTGATGCTTGGGAAAGGGAGAAAGAATCCTATACCTTCCTAAGTGCACCTGACCATAGAGAATGCTACAGTATGGGTAACTCCCAACTGAACTTAGTATAATTTGAATGCCATGACATTCAAATGATAAACCAGGGGATCTAGAAATCAAGTCTTTACAGTTAAGAAACATGAGTTTTCTGATTCTGACCTGAATTACTATATGAGTTTAAGAAAGTAACCACTTTGTTCTTCATTTTAAAAAATTCCTATTTTAGAAAAGATATTGTTCTCTGTCCCTCAAGACCAGCAATAATATTAGGGGAAAAAGTCCCCCTGGCAAGGTACCAAATATTGAAGGCAGAGAAAGCAAGAGCCAGGCCATGAGAATGAAATAATTCAGAGAGAGAGAGAGGTAAAAAACTGCATTTTGTAAGGTAATAAACTATAGATGTGTACTAGAAGCACTGTTCTACTATAGCAAAAGGGTCTTAAACAGTTTTCCTTAGAAACAGCATTAATTGACTGGCAGATGATCCACTAATTTTGTGGAATGAAGGTGTAATGTAAGTTAAAAAGTCTCTTCCTCATAAACAGGACTGCTGAAAAGAAACTTAGCTACCACCTACCCTCTGCTTAACTCAACGGCTCCAATAATATGCTGTCTGCTTCTTCTCTTAACACAAATAATTTCTAAGCTATAAATAATTTAGCGACAAATATCTCTTTAACAATTTTTATACTATAACTCTAGCACCTCTATTTTAGAATTTTATTATTCATCTTTTTCAGAATGTTTCCTATGAGTAAAGAATCTCAAAATTAAGTAACTATTTTGATATATACCAGGATATTGTATTCAGAGTGTTGGTGTTGTGATTTTAAATCACACTGTGCCTAGTTTCTAAGGGCTCCTCATTCATTTTCTGTCACATCATTCAGTTTTTAAAACATCAGTGAAACTTATGGTATTAAAAATTCCAGTGAGGCAGTTGGAAGGGGTGTATTGGATTGGGACAGGTAGAAAATTTTTCAAATAAGGTCACCAGCCTCAGACACTGACCTCTACTCAAGCGATGTGAACAGGTGAACATTGCTGTGCAGCAGGGGTCACCCATTACAACCAATGTTAGGTGATTCAACCAGGAGAAGCTGAGCACTTCTCCAACTGAAGAAGGCCTGGAGACGGCCCCAGTGAGATTCTCCTCAGCTGACTCAGAAAGGCAAGACCTGGGCAGGGGAGTCAGGTCCCGTTTCTATTTCTGGCCTTATGCTTTGGGCAGAAGGCTTGCAATATTCATATACTTTTTTACCTGGTAAACAAAAGACAAAAGTCTTTTTTTAAAAAAAGAAAGACTTTCGGTGAACATTTGAAGTTTTTTTTTTTAACTTTGGCATGTTTTATAAGAATTCTCTTCCTCCATAAGAAACACTCTCGCAGTGGACACGATTATTCTTTCCTACCCCTAAACAGACCAATGACTGCTCTAAGATGAAGTCCTCCTGGGGGATTTTTAAAAGTGACTCTTAACCTGTCAAAGCACTGAGTGTCTTAGGCTGGAGAACCAAATAATGGCCACGATAGGAATATATTTTAAAAGCTCTTCTCTGCTGCCACCAGTTTTGAAACTCCTCGTGAAATCTCAATTTCCATGATGTGTTCCAGCCTGTTGAAGTGATGGGTCTCTTACTGGCCTGCCCTATTCACCTAAAAGTACCAACCTGATCTCACACTGACCTTGTTGGCGCTGTTAAAAAAATCGTTTGCCTTTTCTAACCAGCTTTTCCTTTCCACGATGAGTCGGCCAAATTCTTCTTGAAGCTGATTGAGTTTCTGGTGAGAGAGCTGTAGGTGTCCTTTCTCCTTGTGGTCCTTGGACAGCAGGATCTCAAGTGCCTCACTCTTCAGCTTCTCAACAGCAGAATTCCATTCCTGCAAAAGATCACTCTCTTCAGTCCTTTTTGCACACCCTCCCCTTGTTATAACCTCTGCGAAGAGTCACAGAGGGTTTCATGTGTTATTATATATTTTCAAATCATGAAGGGAGGAAATGCTGCATTCCAGGTATGAGAATCAACATGTAGATTAAAAAAAAGAGATAACACAGAAAAGAGGCTAAAAAGGGACAGGAGATGACAGTGAAAGGGGCAGAGGGGCTGGGATGTGTGATTGTTGGAGTGTCTGGTTGCCCTTAACACACGTTGCCTTCCACTCCCGTTAACACTACCTGAAAACATACCAAAATAAAATCAACAGTACTTTCCAATTTCTAACTCATTTTGATCTACTTTTACTCAATTATGCATAAAAAAGTCTCTCTCCCCATTCAGTTTCATTGCCAATGTAAGCAAATGTGTACCGGAAAGAAAGGGAAACCTCATATTTTATGGCTGTTGCTTCTGCATTTGCCTGCACTTAGAACTGAAACTAACACTGTTATTCTCCACAAAATTCATAGTTGTAATTGTGTAGTAGTATTCCCTCCTTCCTGACCCATTTCACCTCTCAATGCTTCACCCTTAAAGGTATATAAATATTTCAGAAAAAGAAAAGAGGTAGCTTTTTACTTTCTATTGCATGAGGATGAAAAACAGTAGGGAGAGAAGAAAGAAAATAAGAGTTGTAAACCAAACATATTAACAAGCAATTTATTTGAAGGGAAATTCAAATTTCTTGCAGTAAAAAGCTGAATCCAGATCCAGTCTCATCAGTGAAATTTCTGGCTTCCAACTTAGCTGAGATGGAGTGCTAAACATAGGTTATTTATAAAGCATTGGAAATTTAGGACCAAATTTCAAAAATCACACTCTGACTCCATCATGGCTTGTTCCCAAGTGCAAAACGTCCTGTTATTAAATACATTCGTTATATTATATTGAACAAAATAAGCATAATTTTACTGCAATTTACCACTGCTATTTCCATTCATTTATTTCATAAGACATACTAAATACCATGTACCTAGCACTAGGCTAGAATAGATGTCTTGGGGAATATAAACAAAGAATAAAATGTAGCTCTTTCTTTTAACAATAAATATATAAACTGCTACTTTATATACTTTTCATATATATTTACATTATTAAATATATTAAATATATGCTGGTCCTACAAACACACATATACAGATAATCTGGTAATATTTAAATAACAATTAACAGGTGTTGAAGGTAAAAAAGTGTACATAGGACTCCATAGAACCTGTTCTAGTATTTGTGCAAGAGAACAATATTTTGATCAGTAGATGCAAGAGGAAGGACGGTGGATTAAGGGATTGGCATTTTTAGCACCAGTTATAAACCTGTGGATTTTAAGTTTAAGCCTCACAAACTTAGGTTAGATATTACTATCTTTCCAGTATTTACATAGGCTCAGAGGAGTAAGTTACTCAAGGTTACATACACCACTAGTAGCAGAATCAGGACTAGTTCGCAGGTGTGTATATAAAGCTACATTCCAGAGAATTGAGGATAAAGAGGCTCCAGAATCTCCAAACTTCTCAGTGAGTGAAAAACAATACCCTTAGGCATGAACAGGGGCTGAGTTCTCAAGGTCCTGCCTTATTTACAGAGTAATGCTGTCCCCACTTAAGGACAGCTAGAATGTGCCATGATGTTCTTTCATAAAGCACTGCAAATATTCCTCCTGCTTAAAACCATTACCTTAACTTTACCGGGAAAGAGCAAATATTTTCCAAGCAGTTAGCATGCTTCTGGCACACATAATAGGTGCTCATTAAATGCCAGCCCCACTTTTCTTCCTGTCAATTTTATCACTTTTCACTAGCACCCTAAGGTTGGTTCTTTATTTGTGGGTATCCTAGTTTCCCAGTTGTAAAATAAGAGCAGTGGGAAGATTCGCTGAATGGTACTGATCAGTGCTGTATATTCACCGGTATTGAGGAATAAACAAAATAAAGCAGGTTTCTGTACTGCAGTTCTTCCCAGAATCTTTAATACATTCATACGCATTGAAACTCCTGGAGGGAAACATGGTGTGAAATATTTTGAACACACTTTTTTGACCAAGAAACCATTTATTTGCTAATCATCTCAGGGGGACCCATGCCCCAGTTGAAACAATGTCGGGAAACACTTTTTGTGGCGAAGAGCAGCTGAATCGCCTATGCGTTCACCTGCTTTCACGAGTCTTTCTGTTTCTTTCCCCTTTTGTCCCTATTCCTCCAGCACCTCAGTCAGTCCATTTCCTCTCCTTCATGTCCATTCTCCTCTTTTTTGTCTGTTCACTTTTGTGGGGCATCAGTGAACTCAGGTAAAGAGGTACTTAATGTGTGATGACAGAATAAAGCAGATAATTCTTTTTAAAAATTCAACATTGACCAGAACCTTTTGTGCTCATTAGAGGACTACCCCGTAAGAAATACAGAGAACTCGGGAAAGGCTTGGAAAACTAGGGGGAAGGAGAATGGAGAAGAATTTAGGACGTGGAGAAACAGGTTACAGCCACCATGTGCTCAGTCCAAACCACACTAAGCTCTATGGCAGTGATTTTCAACCTTTTTCATCTCACAGCACAAGTAAACTACCAATATTCTGCAGCATAACAAAAAATACATCGTATTTTTTGCCAAGCTGACAAAAAAAATAGGTATAATTTTGATTCGTTCACACTGGACAGCTACTGTTGACCGTTGTCATTTTTTATTTGACAATCTAAGGGAAAAGAGGTCAGTGTCTCTGACTAAATAGTCAGGTATTGCATCTTTTAAAAATTCTTGCAGTACACCAGTTGAAAATCACTGGTCAAGGGTGTTGTCTTAACTGTCTGCAAAACAGTAAGGGTTGATTTTTCTTTCTACATGCCAGCAATGTGCTAAATGGTTTCCATATAGTATCTCATTTAATTTTCATCACACCCCTACAAGGTTGGACCTATTATTATCCTCTTCATTTTACAGATGGGGCATCTGAGGTTCAGGGGAGACCTGCCCGAGGTCTCAATAATAGTAAGTGAAAGAGTCACAATTCAAACTTAGGTAGTTTTACCCTGGAATCTGCTCTCTCAACCAGGATGCTAGCCTTAGCTCTTTATAGAGGTTATATACAGTGTTCTTTAAACCACGCAAAGATTAAACACATTAGCTTAGAATTATAAAGGTGAAACTTCCAGAAGGCCTGGATAAGGCCATGAAAATGAGAAAAGCTTTATACGACCCTTGGATTTTCGGATTTGAAATCAGAAACCTCATTGTTTCTAAATAAACATGATGCTATTATAGATATAATTGTGAATTTACAGCCCAAATTCAAGCTTAATTTTGCTTAGCAACTATACCAAAATAAAAAAGCTCTTTTCTATGAATAAGAAGAGAAATACCTGTTCTCTAACAGCATTCATAAATCTGCCTTTAGTATAAATTTTGCAAACGACATTAAAGGGAGACTTCTGGAGTAGAGTCAAGTCTTTGAAAGCCACTTTAACCTTGTGCTTTCACATTGTGCTATAAAAAGTAGGTTGTGACCTCCCAGGGAAACTGCAAAGGACCATTTTGTGCTTCTTATCTTTTCTAATTCTCCATCCCCAGTCTTCTTAATTACATTTTCACATGCACTCTGTGGGTATTGAATGAGGCTGGGTCTATTCAATATTTCTATTCAATCTTCTAAGAAAAATTGGTTCTGTTTTCTTTGGGCAAACTATAGGCAGTTTCTGATGCATTGCTATACCATTTTGATGATGTATTTCTCCAGTCATTTTTTTTAGGGGACACTTACATTGTTTTATGTTTAAGATAAAACTTTCCAGAGTCATCTGAATCCATCAAACTATTTAAACATTTTCATTGTCATTGCTGTCAAGGCTGGAAGAACCCAACAGTGATAATCTTGGTCCGTTTTCTCCAAGCCATTGCTGCCTGCCTGCTAAGTGGTAAACCTCTGACTGAGTTCCAGTCACTTTGCAATAAAATATTTCCAGTGCTTGTCCCCACCAGCTGAAAGCCAAAGCCTGCCATTTCCTTGGTTTTTCAGTTTGACAGGAGGACATGCCTATCTCTGACCCAGTAAGGACGCGGGGTGCTGTGTGGTCCTGGGCTCAGGGTGCCTCCACAGGCCACTCCATTACTCTCCTTTCTCACTCACAGCAGTAACCCTTTTAAACTGTACATTTCAGTTTTCCATTTGCTGAGGAAATTGAGCTTCTCTTGGGTCCCTTGATTGAAAGGCTACTTTTAAGAGGATTAGTGCTGATAGACAAGAAAGTGAAAATAATTTCTTTCCTTTTTTTTTTTTAACAGTCCCAGGTTAGCCCTTCAGATGCAGTTATGGATTTATGGATTGGCATGAAAATACTCAGCAAGTAGATTCAAAAAATAAAAATATTAGCTACACCATTAGAAAAACAATAGAATCACAATGTTTAGTAATCTTTTTTTCACATGAGAACTTCTCAGTACATAAGGAGATTTAATGATTCAACACCATGTGATAAATTATTTCCATTATAAATTTGACTTCAGAATGTAATTTTTAAGTGGGAGAAGATGGACAAAAAAGCAGTAGCGAACTATTTGTAAACTACTAAGAAAATGTCAGTTGTGAAGAACGCTGGCTACAATTGCATCTGGCAGAAGCATGTGTCGAGCTCACGTGTAGTTCCTGTAACAGCTATTTCTTAGGACATCTCATTAGACACAGCCTATTTCTTGTTCATTCTCTAAGTCTACAGTCCCATTTGGTTCAGCGTCCAGGAGAATGAACTCAACTGACACAAACTCCTAGAATTTTATATGATTGCCGTAACAGATGGTACTAACAAAATAAACCTGGCAATTTTCATCGCAGAACCTTTAAAAGTGAGTTTTGAGCAGGAATTTTTAAAAAAGAAATGTTTATGCTTTTGAAGAATGGCCATGAGCCTTTGAAAAGCTAAAACTGATTATGTTGAGTTGAATTGCAAACTGGGCCGCAGCTCCCTCTCATGCTCCCTCCCTTCCCCCTTTCCCAGGCATTTCTATCTTGACTGACATAAAACAAGAGCCATGCAGGAGAGAAAGGTCTCATTGCGCTCTCACTGAAGGGCAGAGTTCAGTGCCCACAGGCCATTGGAACTCTGCCCTCACTGTGATGCATTTCGGCAAAGGCACAGGTTGCAAACAGGAAGGACTGATGCTGTGTTACCTAGAGATGAAAGAAGTATAGTACTTCATTTCACCTCCTGACCATAAGACAGAGAATCACAGCTACGGAATCAAGGAAAGCTTGTGGGTAAGAGCGGAGACTGGGGCTGGAAGTACGTTTTATTGCAAACTGCTTAAGGGTCCCAAAGCAGGGTATTTTGCTCTTCTGAGCCTTACTTCCTCACAATGCATGGGAGCCACCGGCACCCTACAGAGGCTTCTGCTTGTCTAGGGAATCGTCTGTGAACTCAGTGATGAACTGGCTGTACTGCAAATTCCTGGATTTTAGGTCCTACCACAATTTTGGTTTTTAGCTGTATTTTCCATAAATTAACCCTATCAGGATTAGGACTGACAGTCTGTACTAGAAATGACAGATATCACCAAAGTAATTTTTGAGTAATAGTGTAATAGTTGCTGTTTTCTTTTTTCTCAGTCCATGCAATTATTCCTAAAGTCTTGGGGCGGGGGGGTGGGGGGGGGGGGAGAACCCAGCTTGTTTCCCTTGATCTGCTCAGTGCTTGGCTACTCCCGCTGCACATGGCGGGGTGCTTGCCGTAAGCACTGAAGCAAACAGACGAGCAGCAGAATGCGTCTTAAAATCAAGTGAAATCATAACAACTGGCACTCATGAGCAAGTCTTCAAAATGACTGAAGCATCAATGCATTTACTTTTCCCTTCAGTATGTAGTTCAATATAGTTTTTAGATAAAAACTTACATGGGAGAAATTTTCTCAAGATTTGTGTTTTCCAAGAATTGTTATTTTTTCTTTAGTGTCCTTGTTGTTTTTCTTGGATTTCTTCTTTCTCTTAATCACCTTTCCTGCAATTTAATTAAGTAAGATGCAAAGCCATATTTGGGGGTTTTGTGTTTCTATTTGTAATCTAAATTAATGAAAGTCTAGCCAACCAAATATTTTCATCTAATAGACACAATGTGTCTACAATCAGATTGTGTCACTGGCTGGCTACATGGTCCCTATTTATATTGATGTTCTCAAAGGACTTACTTTTTCATTTTCTAGGTAATCGATTCCAGTTGTCTTCAAAAGCTCAACATATAATAATACAACTGTGGGGAGATTAAGTTTTGATGTTCACTTTTTTTGAAGATTTCCCTAAATGAAACAGATTAAGTTGAGAAGATGGGTGGGATCCATATATATGAGGTCTGTCCAGAAAAAGTCCAGCTATTGCTAATATAATGAGAATGGTTTGTACAACATCAATGTAACGGGGCAACCAAGGAGAGTGGACTGGAATGTGCATGTGTGAACAATGATGACTTTACTCTCCTGGTCACTGGGGGCAGTAGATGCTGTTGAGTGAGCATGTGTACTGTGTGCCTGTCACGTTCAGAATGACCGAGCGAGTAGAACAACAAATTACATCAAATTTTGCGTTAACCTTGAACATTCTTCTGTGGAAACTATTCAGATGATTCAGAAGGCCGCAGCTACAGGCAACTGGTGATTGACAGCTTCATCATGACGATATGCCTATTCATGCATCACATCTCCTGCAGAGTTTTTGGTAAAACATCAAATCACCCAGGTGACTCAGTCCCCTTATAGCCCTCATTTGGCACTCTGCAACTTCTGGCTTTCCCCAAAACTAAAATCACCTTGGAAAGGGAAGAGATTTCAGACAATTTATCAAATTCAGGAAAACATGAAGGGGCAGCTGATGGTGACTAGGAGAACTTTGTGAGGTCCTGAGGTGCCTACATTGAAGGGAACTGAGGTGTCATTATCCTATGTGCACTGTTTCTTTTATCTTGTGTCTCCATCAATAAATGTCTCTATTTTTCATGTTACATGGCTGGATACCTCCTGGACAGACCTCATATTTTACCCACAATGAATGTCAGATGCAGACTAGAAAAATGATTCTTAAATCTGGCTATCAGTATCTCTTGGGAAATTTTTAAAAACACATAGTTTCACACCTACCCCATAATCCACTGAGTCACGATTACTATTAGTAGGATAGAGAATATGTATTTTTAAAAATGTGAAGCATTTTATTTGAAATTAGGAAAAAACAATTTTTGGACTAAAATATTCGATGAATAAGTAACAATAGACCTAGAATAGGTTCTGTGTGATCGTATCAATAAATGGAGGTGAGTTGATTATACAAGGGGAGACCCCCAAAAAACAGAATTATCTTCTGGAGGGCGGGCCTGTTGTAGTACAGGCAAACAATGTTGGGATGGGCACTTTATAACTCTCCTACGCTGAATGTGATACAATCTAAAAAGCATTATTTAGCACCTCTTAAGAACACCTAGGTAATACAAAAGAGACGATTTTAAGTTCAAGTAGCAAATAAGTGTTGACCAGAAAGGGAAATCTGATATGGGGAATCTGGGAAGTCTTCTTATAGGATTTTAAGTATGGGCAGAACTTCAACTGGTGGGCCTAGAGTGGGACTGGGGAGAAAGCAAGGTAGAAATAGAGGCGGAAAAGAAACGTTTTATTATAGGCCTTGTGCACCTTTAGTTTTTTTTTTTTTAAACCATGGGAATAGATGGTCAAAGGGTAAATTAAATATAATAAAAAACAAAGAAATGCAAGTCACCGAATAAACAAAAGATAAAAACCATATGATAATCTCAATAGATGCTAAAAAAAGCATTAATAAAATTCAGTGCCTATTCAGGTATTGCATGTTTTAAAAATTCTTGCAGCACACCAGTTGAAAACCACTGCTATCTAGCAACAATAGCCAATTATATTTCCTAATAAAGATCCCATTTACCAGAGTGACAAAAACTATGAGATAGTCCTTTGTTCATTTAATCAACAAGTATTTATTGGGCAGGCCTATGCTATGCCAAGAATTCTTCTAAATGGGTCATCTAGGCCAGTGAAAACAGTATGGAGTGAGGGGAGCTCCAAAGTTAGTGATGGTGGTGGCACACCATGTATTTTATTTTCTTTGTTACCAATAGACATGATAAATCAGTACCTAGCCTGGTTTGTTAGAAGGTGATAAAGCTGTAGGATAAAGATAAGTAAAACAGGTTGGGGGACTTAGGGGTTCCGAGCAGGGCAGGAGTCCATGTGCAGTGTTGAACACGGTGCCCTGGAAGCCAGGGGATGAGCCACATGGGTCTCTGCAGAAATAGCTGTGCAGGCAGAGAACACGGCTAGAGTGAGCGCCCTCAGGTGGGAGTTCGCTTGCCAGGTTGGATGGAGGCCGGGAGGCCAGCGCTGTGGAGCTGAGGCAGGAGGACGCTGGAGGAGCAGCCGCGCTGAGAGACGCTCCATAGGAGCGGAGCAGGGGGGCTGTGCCAGCAGGGGCTCGTAAACACTGACGTCTTTCATTCTGAGAGAAGTGGGAAGCTGCTGCAGCGACGTGATTGGATTGAATTTTAAAAACATAAATAAAATAAAGCCACTGGCTGTCATTTGAGAACACAGTGCAGGGGGTGGGGTTCATGAAGAGCCTGTGGCAACTGGCCAGGCCAAGAGAGAGGCGGCTCCTTCCCCGGGATAGCAGTGAGATCGCGAGAAATGATAAGGTTCTGGATTTATGTAGAGGATACAGCCCAGGTGATTTCCTGTAAGAGGAAGAGGAGCTGAAATTCTTTGACCTGAGTAATTGGAAAGGTTAGGTTGCCTTGAACTGAGATGATAAAAGCTAGGTGGAAGAGATTTTGAGTGGCAATATGTGGAATTCAGGTCATGGCATCCTGTTGGCTCCGTCTGGAAAAGCTGTGCTTAAGCTCCTGAAGTCAATATTCACCACCTGCCTTCATACACACACACACACAGATACACCAACACACACATTCCATTAGCGGATGCTCCCGTGATTCCTCCCAAACACTCCCAAGCTGCTTCTGAGAACAGCTTATTCAAAGCTATGAAGAACAGAGGCTTCAAGTTGCCTATAAGGAAAATAAGATCATGAGTCTAAAATAGTAAAAACAAACAAAATACCCAGCAGCTTTGCCAGTGGTTTTCCTTGTTCCTGGAATGGAATGTAGGGACCAAATGACTGCAAAAGCCAACTACCATGTAAGGCAAGGTGATGCGACACGGGAATCTCAGATGGCAGGAATGCCTCGAGGAGATGTTTTGAAGTCCTTAACATGTTTAACCTACTCAGTTTTCAAAAGTGTTGCATGGTCATAGGTAAGAAGTGACAGTACTTTTCAAGATGGGAGGGTTTGGGTAGAGCATACACGCCTGCTAGTGGTATCAGACATGGTGACCGTGTTTAACATCATTTCCCTTTACTGTTTCTTGTGACAATTCATTCAAAGGGACAAGTGTCTAACCCCTTCTGATTACACCCTAAAAGCCTCCTGTGAGGAAGTACTTCCTTTTAAATTTTTCACAGTTTGGGTTCCCAGGTTCCCAGGGACTCACTGTACATGTAAATGAAAAACTTTGTGTGTTTATTACTTGTATGTGGAGTCTAAAAAAAGGTCAAACTCATAGAAACAGGGTATAAAAGTGAATGCCAGGGGCTGAGGGGTGGGGGGAAATAGATAAGTTGGCAAACTTTCAGCTATAAGATGAGTAAGGTCTGATGATCTAATGTACAACATGTTGATTATAGTTGATAATACTGTATCATCTAATTGAAGTATCATCTAATTGCTAATAAAGTAGAATTTAATTGTTCTCTCACACACAAAAAAAGATAAATATGTGAGGTGATGGATGTGTTATTAATTGATGGGGGAATCCTTTCACAGTGTACACATATATCCAATCATTAGGATGTACACTTTAATCATCTTACAATTTTACCTCAATAAAACCAAAAAAGAACAGGAAAAAACTGAATCTCTGGATTAACAATGCAGTGAATCCTATATTACAAACACGAGGTTTACAAAGATCCCATACAGCCTGTACCACCCTTCCACTGACTCAGACTGCTTTCCTCCTAACCCGTGAGCACTGCAGCACTGCATCCATCTTTCATGAAGTTTTGTCCAACATTTCTCTGTTCCCTCAGAGACAAGAATCTTCCCACAGAATTTTATTTACTCTGTAGTCCTGGGAGTGACTCATGACTTCCCAGCCAAACTGAAAAAGTCACTGAAAAACAACAACAATTTATAAGTCCAACAAGGGCCAAACAGGGTAACATTTTGCTGCCAGCTTCCTTTTCAATGGAGTCATCTGCTGACTCAACAAACAATGACATGGATAGAAAGCCTGTCTAGACTGCTGGAAGCAGACTGAGGGCGGGGAACAAGAGGGGTCGCTGGGGGAGTTTGGGAACCACCTGGGGCCATGGTGAGACAGTACCAGGTCCTGCAGGTGGGGCCCAGGTAACTGAGCTCATACTCCCCCGCTGCCAGGCAAGATGGCAGCAGGAGGACCTTCTTACACTGAACATGTACAAGGCTAGCAAGATAATTGTGTAAGAGGGGAAAAGCCTTTCTATCCCCTTCCTATCCCTTTCTGCTACAAGACTGTGGGTGGGACCAGGGGAAGGCAGGCACAATAGAAGTTAAAACGGTGGCAGGAGGAGGTGCTGGACCAAAGAGGCCTATTGGTCCAGCCAGGGAAAAGAAGGGATTGGTTGGTAGGAAGACCCATCCAAACTACATGAAAGTTTAGGAAGTTATTTGGTCATTCTGAGAAAAGCATTGGTCCATCCCACACCTGAAACTAATATATACACTGGGAAACAAAGAAATACCTTTCTTGCTCATCACTGGGTGTTCGGGAACCTTTACTCAGATGGTACACTGGCCTGTCCTCTCCATGGGCTACGTGACCTTAGCAGCCATGTGGCCCACGGCCTAGAGCAGGGAGTTTCTCTCTCTGTCTACCTCTCTCTCTCTCTCTCTCTCTCTCTCTCTCTCTCTCTCTCTCTCTCGTGCAGACCTGTTGGAACATTAACTGGTGCATTTGCATGCTCTCTGGCCCAGGAGCATGAGATCCTGTGGCCCTAGGATCCACAGCCCCTGGGAGATGGGGCAAGCCCGAAGCCAGACAGCAGCTGGGAACAAACTAACACACCTGGATGACAGCTTAGCAGCCACCACAGGGTCCAAAGGATGGTACTTTAAAATGGAGCAAAAATTCGGGGCACTGCCTTTGGTTTTGGTCTTACTGAAGACAGCTAGGCTTTGTCTGGGTTTTGCAGAGGAGATGAGCGTTGAGACGGGGAGTCCCTCATTCTCCCAGATCATTCAGCATCTAAATAAAAACCTTTTTCCTTTCTCACCAGTCTCTGCCTCTGGAGTTGGCCTTTTGGTGACAGTAGGCAGCCGAACCCCACTTTTGTTTGGTAACAACCCTCCAAAAATGAATATACCATGGTCCCTGTTTTTGAGAAATTCACAGCTGTGGGGAAATCAGACATGTAGAGAAATCAAACATGAGAATGGCTGAAATGCCAGGCGGGGTAGAAAGATTCCTTAACTGAGCAATAAGCAATGCTCCATGAGAAAAGGGGAGAATGGTAAGTGCTAAAGGAATCAAAAACTTTGCTAGAGAAGTAATCTGTACTGATGATGAGACTCAGAGTTGTCAACCAAGATCTGAATAGGTTCACCCTGTAGGCTAGAATGGAGATATAGAGCTTTAGATAGACCCTCTCTGCCCAAAGTACTGTCATCTTCTGAAAACAAGACAACAGGTCCAAAAGAGAGTTACATATGCTAAGTCCCACATCACCAAACCAAGACTAACTACAGTTTCAACCTTTCCTAGAAATGAAATCTTAAATCAGTCAATCAGGAAGCAGTTGGTCAGCACTAGTGAGGTAATCTGCCTGATAGACCCCTGCCATCCCCTAAAGGACAGTGACCATGCCATGACCAATCTGTTTTTGCTGGTATAACTTCTTTGTCTACACTCCCTTCTGCCTAAGTCTTTCATTATGCACAGGTCATAGGAGCTCCTTTCTTTCTGTTAGATGGGATGCTGCCTGGTTCATGAACTGTTGAATAAAGCCAATAAGATCTTTAAAATTTATGCCGTTGAATGTTGTTTTTTAACCCTCAAAGTATAATCCAAACATCTTGAATGTTGGTGCTTTGTTTTGCTTTTTCTACTGGGCCCAATCTTCAATAACAAACCAAACTCTGTTACAGTTTCTGTTTCTGCTTAGCTTTTCTGACTTAGTTGCTAATACTTTGCCCCTGATTTCACTGTGATAGCACACTCTATTTTCATTCGATTCCTTGTCCTCTTTGGTAACCAAATTGTGACTTCAGGCTATAACTGTCTCTTCCCATGTCAATTCTAACACTATAATTTGTGATTAACTTTGAACAAGAAGGAAAAGAAAACAAGGAAAAAGAAATTCTACGCTGAGGGTACAGACTGAACAAAGACTCGGTGGTAAGAAGTATGTGGTAGACATGGGAATGACAAACAGTCCAAGCTTGTAACTGGAGAGACTTAATAGATTGGGGAGCAGGCAAAGGGTGGGAGGTATTTAAATTCCATGAGAGTTTGTACTTGGAGATGCTTGAGAGAAAAATGGCCTAGTCTCAGCTTGCCTAAAGGTAACTTTATGACATTATAAAGAATTATTGCAAAATGGAGAGACTGAAAGCTCCGATGACAGTCAGGCATGTGGTTGGGTAATTTATTATGTTCTTCCTATATTATGTTATCTAGCCCTATTTCAAGAAGATAGTCCATATTTTCTTTTGTTTTAGTCACGTTTATATTAAGACCAAAAGCAGAAGTTACGTGCGCGTCATTTCCCCTCCTATCTTTTGTAAAAAAACTGAGTCAATTGAAGACATTATGATAGATTGTGATAAAGGAGAAGATAAGGGTGAGGGCCACTAGAAGGCTGGGAGGTCTGGCTAGCACAGAGAGAAGGCTAGGTGTAAGATGAGGTGTGTGGAGATGCATGGTCTTCTCAGAGCAGTGCCATGAGGCTTCCATGGGGGTGGCTCTGCGTTTCCTTCAGGGACTGGGACTTGGGCCAGTCTGGGACCCCAAACAGGCACAGAAGCAGAAGAGCCACTGAAACTGCAGTCTCTATCCAGGTTGACACAGTGATCATTTCAGAAGGAACCAGAGTGGACTGATGAGTGCAGCGCTGGGGTGCTGTGCGGGCCCAGGAACACTTACAAAACCCTGGGGAAAGGACTATTCCTTTCTAATGACAGAGACTGAATGTCCAAAGGATGGGAGGTCACATTCAAGATTATGTTGAATAAAAGAAAAATTTTTTAAAAAAAAGCAATATTTCATGCAAATATAGTTTGTAGGCTCAGATTCATACTACTACACAACATAATTGTAATAGTCTCAGTTAAGGATTCGGAGAACCAATTAAAGTGGTGGTCCTGGAATGAGAAGATGAGAAGGAGGTCAGGAGGTAAGAACTGACTAAAACTGAGAGATGAGTCAAGTGAGGGGAGAGAAAGAATGAGGATTCTAACGTGACCCTGAAGTCTCTCTAACTTGAGTGGCTGAAAACTGCAATGAATTTAGCCAAGAAGGAAAATAGGAAAAGGAATGATTTTAGTTGAGTTATCAGTACTAGTAAGAAATTAATATGTACATCTTCAACAAGAATTTCTAAAAAGAAGACTGGAGTTGAGAAAAGATATATGAGTTGCAGATTTTTTAAAATGTCTAGAAATCAGCAAAAGTGACATGGTCATCATGAGATTAAACAACTGCAGAGGGGAGGGAGGAGGGGGATAATGGAGAAAAGAAGGGGACGGTCAACATGTACAAAGGACCCATGGACAAGGACCATGAGGTGGGGACTGTCTTTGGGAGTGGGGGCTGGGTAGGGCAGGGGAGAGCAACAGGGGAGGGGGGATAAGGACAACTGTAACTGAACCACAAAAAAAGCAAACCTCCAAGTGAAGAATATACGAAATGAGAAAAGCACCAAAGATTAGGCATTATATGCAAAGTGAGAATGGAGAAAGAGGTGGCATTGAAAGATTTTGAAGGAGTCATTCCAAAGATGGGAGAATTAGAGAAAGAAGCACCTCAGCGGAAAATGCCTGGAGGGCTTCAAGCCATCGGTCACTTGAGAAAGAGCAGCTTCTCACAATGCGGTCAGGGATATGGGGGTGGGGGTAGCCAGAGGGAGGCCAAGGAAGCAGATGATGAAGTAGTTGTAGTAGTTCCCTAGGGCCATGGTAACAAAGCACCGCACACTCAGTGGCCTGAACAACAAAAGTTCTTCCTTTCACACTGTTCTGGAGGCTAGAAGTTTGAAATCAAGCTGTGAACAGGATTGGTTCCTTCTGAGGGCTGCGAGGGAAGGACCTGCTCCAGGCCACCCTCCTGGCCTTGCAGATAGCCGGCTTCTCCCTGTATCTCTTCATGTCGTCTCCCTTTTAGTGTCTGCCTCTGTGTTCAAATTTCCCCTTTATAAAAGTCATTTAGTGAGGACCTACCCTAATGACCTCATCTTAACTAATTACTTCTGCAATAACCCTTTTTCCAAATAAGATCACATTCTGAGATACCAGGGGATTAGGGTTTCAACATATGGAGGTTGGGGCAGGGGGCAATTCAATCTATCACTATGATAGTAAATAAAAACGTGGATAAGCATCTTAAGGGTTGAGTGGCAATATTTTTGTTTTCAATTTTGTGAGAGATTAAAATACAGTCGAAGGAAGAAGACAGGGCAACAGAAAAGTAAGATGTTAAGAATGAAAAGAGACAAAATATAGAGATGAGGAAGGTAGAATTTAGAAAAGTGGATGAAGGCTTAAATTTGGAAAAAGAGGGAATTGAAACTAAAGAGAAGATGAGTGGAAAAAAAAGGGCAAAGGGGAGAAAAAGTCAAGCAGTTTTATTTGGTATGACTAAATGACTCTGAGGTTAAGTAAAGCCTGAGAAGTTTTTAAAAGCCTGAGAAGTTTTTAAAAGCATGAAAGTTTTGAACTGGTTGTTATGGAGAAGGGAGCAAAGAATTAACATATGATAAAGAAAGGAATTTTTAAGGCTAACTGATAATAAATCATTTACTTTTTACACAGAGCTAATCAGACAAATTACTCTAATTGTTTGATCTTCTTTCAGATGGAGGAAGAAATGGGTGATTGAGTTTACTCACAAATAGCCATGACCATGTTGAACAGGACAAGGAGGGAAGCCAGAAGAAGATGGAAGGAAAAGGGGGTGTGATGAGAGAGCTTTTGGGAGACGCATGGAACCAAGTGTGGCCGCATGAGTGGAAGCTGAAGTGAAGGTCTTTGCAGTAAAGAACGTCAAGGAACTCTAAGGCCACAGCACTGACTGTCGCCAGATAGACATTGATGCAGTACAAGAAATTTGAAGGGATTTCGTCATATGACTAAGTATTAAGCCTTTAAAAAAGAATGCCTTCTCAGGTGCTCACTTCAAGTAGATTGAATTCCACTAGCATTATTATGATAGTAATATCACCTTGAGTTGTATATAAAAAGTCAGGCTCTGTGGGAATTTTTATTTAAGGGCTGGCAAATAATAGGAGAAGGAGGGAGAGAAAGAGAAGAAGAAAGAATATATATAAAGAATTTTTATATAAGTCACAACTGAAAAAACAAACAAAGAAAAAACGATTTTTTCCCTAAGCATTTAAACTTAGCAAGCTGGTAAAGGTTCCAAAGGAGGTAGTTTTAAACTTAGTGATCATAAAGTACGATATTCTTTATTTGTTTTCTTAACTCAATCCCTTCTTAGATGGGCATAAGTATTTCCAAAGGACTTTCTAAATCAAATTTTCCTGGGAAATGAAAGCATATGGTTCACTAAGCTTTAAATTAACCCACAAGTTAAGACTATAGTAGTGTTACCAGTGTAAAAATCCCACTATTTTGCAGATTTTCCCAATGCTTGCAGGCAAATCCAATCTATATATACATATTTGTCTGTTCAAAATGAAATTGTTTCTAATTTGTTCTGTGGGAAAAAGAGACATCTGCTTTTAATTGGGAAGCTCATTTTAAAAAATCAAACAAGTGAAACAATTTTTTCACTAAAACAAAGACAGAGGAATTGGCCCTGGCTGGTGTGGCTCAGTGGATTGAGCACCAATGTGTGAACCAAAGGGTCGCTTGTTCGATTCCCAGTCAGGGCACAAGCCTGGGTTGTAGGCCAGGTCCCCAGTAGGTGATGCGCAAGAGGCAACCACACATTGATGTTTCCTTCTCTGTTCCTTCCCCTTTCTTTAAAAATAAACAAATAAAATCTAAAAAAAAAAAAAAAAGAAGAAAAAAAAAAGAATTGAAACGCACTAATCAGGTGTCCTTACTGTTCGGAGATTCATTTAATTTCTGCCTTGAGACATTTCAGATTCAGACCCCCCTTTATTTTTTAAATTACATAAAACATTATAAAAGAAATAAACTGTGTTTCATTTTATAGGTTTTCCTTATAATCATCAGAGATGTGAGCTGATTTAATGAAGCAGTATGTTTTAAAGTGATTTTACCATTTTTTCCACATATATTCAGTGAAGAAATTTGGAGCTGTAATGGAAATTCAAATAGAATAGTCAGCCTCTTTATACATGGTCCTATGTGCCACAATGAGAAATAAATAGCTCAACAAGGTTTGTAAAGCACTTGGAAAATATTTGGATAACCCAGAAACTATTATAAGAACTCTAGATTTTGCTATGCACTCCCTAAACCACTCAAGAAAACTATAAGTAGTTCCTTTTGTACTAAATAGGTCATGTAAGTGCTATTTCTGAGGAAATATTTCTATTCTTTAAAAGGAGTGATCAGAAAATTTAAATACTTGTTTTTTGATCTTCAATTACCTAATGGGTCTAGGCATAAATGCCAACAATAAAAAGAAACCAAATACAAAGTTCAGATGATCATGTCCACACCTTAAGAGACTCAAAGCTTTCTTTAGCCTTAAATCTTCCCAGTTCTTACAATGACCCAATCTTTTGACTCCATCACTTAACGTGTTTTCATTCATCTGCAGTTCTTTCCTTCAGAGCGTGTGTTACCCAAGCAGAGGTCCACAGATCAACAGCATCAATATTACACTGTAGTTTTGGGGAAACACAGACTCTCAGGCCCCACCCCAGACCTGATGAACTGGGATCTGCATTTTCAGATCCCCAAGGAATTCATGAGTGCACTAGAGTTTGAGAAGCACTGGTCTGGAATACATTCAAAGAACGGTTTTTTACAAGTAGACAGATGAATCAGAGACAAATATGGATGGGGAAATTTGCAGATGATATGACATTATGTAGAGAATATGCTAAGGAATGTTATGTTTGTTTAACCACCACTTAAAAGAAAAAGCCCATGTTATCTTGCGGCTGTGTCACGCAATGCATTGTGCTAAGTACTGCGTATGAGAACATAATTAATCCTTACAAGGCATGTATGAATTAGATACAGTTATTACCCTCTTTCACAAACGTGATGGCCCAGGTTCAGGCACACAAGGAGTCTGTGCACAGTGCGTCACAAATAAGCAGAGAGGCAGGGATTTAACTCCAGGCCACAGGAGTGCACCGCTCACTCCACTGCCATATTCTGAGATACTACGTTGCTGCTTCAAATGATGTATGATATAGCTACATGGTTTAATAATAGGCAACCATTGAAAAATATTTTAAATATGCAATTGAATGGAGAAATGCTTGTGATCTAATGATAACTCGAAAAAATCACACTGCAAAACAACACAGACACAATTTTGTATATAAACACACACATATGGTGTATACATACAGTTTTGGAATACTCAGCATTTTGTATGTCTTACATTTCCTTTTCATTTTCATACGTGCCCACACACTATGAGTGATTTTCATTTTCTTTAGTTTTATGTATTTTCTTTTTAAAAGTATTTTTAAGATTGATTTGAGAGGGGGTGGAGAGAGACAGAGACACTGATTTTGTTGTTCCACCAATCCACACACTCATTAATTGACTCTTGCATGTGCTCTGACTGGGGATCGAGTCCTCAACCCTGGCATATGGGGACAATGTTCCAACCAACAGAGCTATCCAGCCAGGGCACTTTTTTTTTTTTAATTTTTCTAAAATTAAGATATATAATCAGAAAAATAAAACAAAAAACATATTGTAGAAGAGTCACTTTTTTGTAGTGGTTCCATGATGATAATTATGCATTTAAATTATTCAAACCAACTTACAAGAGATTCTGCTTTACTTCTTTATCTCCTGATTATAAACATTTTGTAACTTTAAATTTGACTTTTTCCTCTGGATAAAGATTCTGTGGGACCTAAGCATTGGCATTTTTTAAAGATCTTTAAATAATATTGTTTGAAGAAACCTGAGGCCAAGATCACAAATCCAATTTACAAAATCACTCAGCAACAACTGGAAAATATTTTCAATGACTTGGAAAATCAGATTACATAATGAATCATGGAAGATGGTTTTAATCTTGAATCTGAAGTATGTGAACCCTACTATATTAGAACTTTGAAGATGATGTTTCTATACACAGTTTTTAGTTTGCTTCTCTTCCGGAACTTTAGAGATTATTATTAATCAAGGACTTTATGAACAATACATATTCATCTATGAAAATTAAGGAGAATATGTACACACATGAATCATATGGGAAAAACCTCTAAGTTAGGACATGTTAAACTGTAGTGTCAATTTAAATTCTCTGGCTTAAAATGCACTTTTGGACCCAACAGGTTTGGTGGGTGGAGTCTGAGATTCTGCATTTCTAAGACTTCCAGATATTGCTAACGTCACTCCTGGGAGCCACACTTCGAATAACAAGGCCCTAGGGCTCCTTAAAGTCTTTAAAACAGGGATTAATTACCTCCACTGAAAAAAGACATCATGCCCCACCTAAAGCCACTCTCCTTCAAACTACAATAGTTTTCTAAGTGACTTCCCTGACTTCAGTATCACTCCCTTCCATTCTTATCAGTCACATTATTTCCAAAGCAATCTTTGAAAATGCAAACCAGCTGAAGTTACTATTCCGTTTGGAGGGTACCTTACTGCCCATCACATCTCAAATCCAAACGCTTACAGGGGTCAGGCACATAATGTGACTAAGTAGAGCAAAGCCGGGCAAAGAGGAAGGAGGCCTGTGGGAGGCTGGAGCACACACGCTTTTGCTAAAGGGAATGGCTATGCCAGGCTCCAGCCAAGAGCGCTCTGTCTCTAAGCAATGGTGCACCTGATATTGCCAGATAGTCCACATTTTTTTAGGCATGGGAGATCCGGATTTCTTTTTTGACCAAAACTTCAACAGTTTAAGATTGGAGAGGAATTAAAAAACTTTTTTTTTTTCCTAATGCCCCAGACAAACTAACCAGAATCTCTGAACATGAGATCCGGACTTTGGTATTTTTTCAAAGCCCCAGATTTTTCTATGTGCATCAGCTACAAAGGGTCTGGTCTGAACTGAGGGATTCAGTACTCACCACAGTGGAATGAAAATTACTTTAAACTGAAAATGTCTGAACAATCAGCAGACTCAGAAAAAGTAGTACTTAAACGTAAGCAGTCTCCTGAAAATACAGCCACCGTGGACCCCTTCCCAGGGAGTTTCCTGACTGAAAGAAGACTGACCCTTTGAACCAAGAAGTGCAGATTCAGCTGACATAAACCTTCTCACAGGGAAACTTCCAGCCAGGAAGAAGATGGGCAGCCTGTGGTTCCATTAGCATCAAAAAGCCCAACAGAACCCTTCGTACTTGCCCACTGAGGCACGAACATCCCCCTCTCCTTTCAACAAAATTAAATTAAATTAAATTAAATTAAAAAAATATATATATATGGTTTTTCTTTGGGCTGTTACACAAGTTTTCCATTATTGGGAGCTCCCATGTGCATATGTAAAAATAAACCTGTCTTTACTCCCGTTAATCTATTGTCAATTAATTTGCAGTCACAGTCACTGGACCCAAATAGGCAGAGGGAAAGTTTCACTCCCAACAGAAGTCTAGGTTCGTTCCTGAAGGTTCTTTCATATGATTATTTCTGATGTGTGGAAAAAGGAATGATTATGTTTCCTCAAAGGAGATAATAAGAAAGTGTTTGTTTACATATTATTTTAATACACCTAACTCTGAGCTCCAAAAACTGAACTCAAGCCTTGGTGGATCAAATGGAAACACGACACAAAATCTAAGAGTGTTAACTGTTCTTAACCAAAGGGTGATTTATAATCGTCCATGTCTTCTATTTCTTTATTTGTTAAACATATGTAAAATGAAAATATTTTTTCATATTTAGAAAAGAAAGTATAATACAATGACTCATAGTTAAAGGTTATATTAAAAATCCTTTAGTTCAATTATTTCAGCACATTCTAAATAAAGTATCACATGTGTTAAGAGATAGGAAAGTTGCCATATTTCTTATTTGAATGCATTCCAGCAAGAAATGATAGAGGCACTTTCAAAGTTTGGTTTTTTTGTTTTTTTTTTTGTTTTTTTTTTTAAGAAAGAACATAATAAGTAGACTAATCAGCAATGCGGAGCTGCTGTTTGATTTAGCTGTGGGAAGAAGAAACATCTACTTTCTCCGTGTTACCAGATTATTTACATGAACTTCACTGACGAATCCCCAGTTCCTTTGAAAGGAACAGTCCCCCTTCTTCTCATACTCACACCCAAATAAAAGTCCCAAATGTAATATGCTGCTTCCTGTCTGACACATAAAATTGGAATCCTTCTTTAAGAACAAGGGATGAGATTGTTGAAAAACTAAAGATGAAAACTATTTGAACATTTACATCTTGGCTGGGAAAGAAAACATTTCTGGTGCCACTAGAAATGTGGATGTCTAAAATGTGGATGTCTCCACAAATATTTTCTGATTGAGTTTCATGGCTAAGTTCCTCCTTACTCAGAGAGGTCAAGTGTACTAAGACTGCATAGTGAGTGACACAGCAGGAATTTCAACCTGTTTTTTTCCATGGAGATGCAACCCAATATAGCAATATAATCTCTATTTTTAGAAAACTTGCTAGTCCAGGTGGGAAGAGGCTGGTAAAGTAGCTAAGGAAAATGTTTAACCATCAAAGGTTACTAGGTCCTTCGAGAATACTTAACACTGTAAACAGGACAGCTTCATTGTCCACTGACCTGCACCGCCACATGGGGCCCTGCGCTCAGAAAGACCCCATGCTTGGGTTAGTGTGCTGCTGCTGCTGCATTGAAATCTCAATTATTTTTTTAAAAAACCTCTGTATTTTCATTTTGTACTGAGCCCTATAAATTATGTAGCTGGTCCTTCCTGTAAAGGTCAACAAATCAAAGCAAAGTTAATAGAAAAGAGAACTTTCCTTGAGGACCCAAAGCTAGTTGCATCTCAGTGTCAGGGTCATGGGTCACTGGACTAGAATAAGGCTGGATGCCACAGGCAGGAGGTAAGGCCATGGGGGTACTTTCTGATACAGTGCTTCCTCTCTCCACCTGCCTCATCGCTGTTTGTCAACGTACCTCTTCAGGATAAAAAGTAGTAGTCTAGCCCAGTACTAGCCAGGGGAGAGAAATATCATCAGGATAGCACTGGAATCTGACCAGTCGAGGGCTAATATCTGAGAAATAAGCACCCTGACCTGTTTCTTAGTGTGTCCTCTCCAACTCTCCACTATGCAAACTGGATAAAACATAACCCAGGAAAATGGTCTTGGGACAAAGCAAGGTCCAGAGTCCAATCAGTGGGAGGTCCTCCCAGGGGTCCCCTCCTCTGTATGTGTCTGGGGTAGAAGGGCAAAATGGGAATGGTAGAACCCTAATTTTAACAACAGAAATCTCTGCACTCAGGGGCACCATGCCCCCAGCAACTCATCCAGAAAGGGACACATTAGAATAGCACTCTTCACACATCCCAGGCTTTACCTGTCAAAGTCGCTGACATACCAAGGAAATATTAACTCACAGGGGAAAAATGATATCAGGTGAGCAGAAGCAACCCACTGAAATACCTCAGAGGAAATGGAATTAATACACTGGAAAGACCCAAAATTTAATATATAAATAAAGTATACTTTAAGGTATAAGGAAGGGCATTAGACAAATGAGGCAGGAAAATGGCAGTTATGAAAAAAATCACTGTGAGGGATCGGGCATGAAAAATATAACCACCCAAGTGAAGAATGTGGCAGGAGGGCTGAAGAGCAGGAGTTCAGTAGAACAATCAGGGAACTAAAAGATCAGGTATTTGGAAGGGGAAAGAAATGGGAGGCAGTAAAAATTACGAAGGGTAGAACATCAATACCTATGTAACAGAACTTTTCAAAGTTACACTGCACATAGGTATGAGCTCAGTGAAAGCACAAGGACCTACTTGAATTAGATGTGAGCAATGTCGTGGGGAGAAGCACGGTGAGATCTATGCCTTGGCACCATTTATGCAAATTGAAAACATATAACTGTATATTTATTTTAGGAATGGGAATATGTCTAAAAATGCATATTGAACCCATTAGAGTGGGTGCCTGTGAGAACAGGGATGTGAAGGGTATAAAGAATGAAGGGAGAAATAAAAAAATAAAGCAAGAGATTGGTCAAGCCAGAGATTTACGATGAATTAAGAGTTTGTGTAACTCCACTCTGGGGGGACCAAATTTTTTAAAGATAAATAAATAAAGATAATGAGTGGATAGATAGGTAAAAGGAGACTAAGTGATTATCTAAAGTCACCAGAAAATCAAGGAAAGAGACTAAAAGAATGTTTCTTTCTTCTTCGCAGTTAAAAGGGCTTAGTACACATCAATCAAACATGCTTTTTATACTGTCTCCATTTTTCAGAAATGTTTTTATTCCCCAGTCTAGTTCCATTCCTTTTGCACAGCTCTTAAGAGGTGTTTTTTATACTCGTGTTGCTTTAAATATAACAAGAACAACTGATATTGTCATCTGAACCCCACTCCTTTATGGAATTGGAAACACAGGGAGCTTGGAGGTCACCTAGGCCCACCTTCCACAGCCTCAGGAAGTTTCCTTCCCCATACTGATCATACATAGTTAGCATTTCTTTCCTATGGAATCGCTGTGGATAAGTATTTCCTCTGAGATAACACCCCTTAGTCCCTCTTCTCTGGGTTAAACATTGCTAGGACTTTTAACTCTTGTCATAGACAAACTGGTCTGATCATTATTCTGTTTTCTTCTGAAACAACCATCCTCTCCTAACCAAATGCTCATATTCCCATTAACCCACTCAAACCCCATTCTTCTGGAAAGCCATCTTGGGTCACCCCAGAACACAGGACCACTCCATCCTCTGCATTCCCCTTCATGGGGTCCCTCTCAACCCATATGATTCAGGGGCCCTTACTGCCTTGAATAACCAATTATCTTGCCATGGATTACCAAGTGTCCCAAATGATGGTAAATGTCTTAAAACTTTTTTTATCAACAAGTTGTGTTTGAGTATTCATCTCTTTTGGGTTGACTTAATCTAAATAGCTATTTAATACTTTGGTGGTCTTTAAAGATGGTATTGAGATTGGGGGCTCCATTGGCTAGAACCACACTTTGGATGGAAAAAACTTATCCCATAACAAATGCTTGCTTCAAGGTAAGTAATAAAACAGGAACTCCCAGCAAAGCAAATACTGTTGGGTTTTTTTTTTTTAGAAAATAAATTTATCCTCAAGGAGACATAGAGAAATAAGTGTATTCTTCCTTAGTTGCCAAAACCAGTTCAGTTCAAAAACTACTTATTTGAGTAACCCTTAACAGTCAGCTTCCCCGCGAGATTTGTAACTGGTTTCTGAGTGGCTTAGGGCCCTGAAAGGAAGCAGCTGATTCATCTGGAACATAATGGTGTTTATCAGGAATTCGTACCCTTTTAAAAAAAATATTTGCTTGGATATTCATATGGTTTAGCTTCTACACATAATCAAAATGTGTAATCTTGCAATATGAATTAATCCATATAATGAAGCATTTTGTAGCTAAAGATTATTCGGTTACACAGAAAAATATTATGATATAGTTACAAATAGTAAAAACATAACTCCAGTACTATGTGTTTCCAGGTTTGTATATGAAAAGATTGAAAGGGAATGTATAAGGAAAAATATTAAGAATGTTTATCTTAATAATTATCTTCAATTTGAATGATTCACTTTTATTTTCCTTATAGTTTATAAATTTTCTGAGGCCCTTTCTATAATAAGATATTTATGATTCAAAACTTACTTCTTAAACCCCTTATGTCTGCAACATTGGGATAATGGTGGAAAGAATATCTATGTTTTTCTATCTGTGACAATCAACGCTACAAATGTAAACTGTAAACTATGATAAAAACTGTGTCCTACTAGAACTGAGGTTATATGTTAACAAATATTCTACTCTGACTGTCTGCAGGGCTATGAGAAACTGTAAGTCCACAATATGTATAAATTATGTGAATATTCCTTTTTTTTTGTTTGTTTTAAACAAATCCCAGGCAGTTTAGGGTTTACCCTCTGCAGTTCAGGTTGTTTCTTGTACTACATAGGGATTTTGATAGAATTTTCACTGATAAAACTTGTTTAACACACAGAGAATAAATTGTTGTACAATTTTTTTAAATTCATAAGTGGAAAAACCAAATGCTAAAAATTTTTAAAGAACTTAAAACATCATCAGTCATAATGGTGTTTGTAACTGCATCTTTCATCAACCTGGCAAACAGTCAAACCAACACTTTGAACCCTTACATATTCTGTGGTGTTCAAAGAGAACCAAAGTGAGCAAAGGCGTCACGATCCTTATGAGATTTCAGTCTAGATAAATGCAACCTACTGCCCTTCCAGTCCTCACTCAAACCCCAGCTTCTCAAACACATAATACTTGTTCAGTTTGCCTTCCTTATTCTCACCCATTGTCTAGCAGTGTTGGCCCATTGTTTTCCAGAGCTTCTTGACGAAGCTGTACCTACAACTTATCAGTCACCCAAGATATTAATAATAGAAAGCTCCCCAGGCCTTGATATTGATTAAAGTATTCATCGTTCCCATTCAATATGCTACAAATAGAGCTTTGTTTTTTTGTAGACCGAAATGGAGCACCTGTATATAACTTTGGAAAGTATTTATAAACCCCACATGAACAAATGCGTCAATTTCCAAGCAATCAGACATAATGCAGAAGGGGAGGCTATCACGTGGCTGCTCTGCCCCTCTTATTTCAGAACTTCATGGGTCCATTTTGCACATTCAAACCTACAAGTGGTTGCCTAGCTGGCAGCCATTAATTTGTGCAAAACTAAAAAATGTGAAGCAAATTAAGGAACTAGGGAAATATAAATGAAAACAGCAAGTAAACGATACCAGGGAAATCATAAAAGTGATAGATCAGTGTAGAAAAACATTTTTTTTAGAAAGCTGGCAGAGTAAAGCGTTTAAGAGTTTGGGTCTTGTAGTTAGGGAAGACTTGCAATCAAATTCCAACTCCACTCACAAGATATATTACATGGTAAAGTTACCTTGCTTCACCAAGCCTCTGTTTTTAGTTTACTTGTTTTGACCTTTAAAATGAGGAAAACAATACCTACTCCTCAGGGGTTTTGCAATAATTTAGGTAATGCATCTCTTATTCTAAATGCAGTGTCTGACACATAGTAACTATTTGAAAAAGATAGTTATTGTTGTAGAAGCTATTGTTTTGTCCATTATTGTTCCAGAAGAAGTCAGTGGGCAGTGGTATTAGCTAATGTTATCATAATCTTTTCAATGTAAATAGTGGGTTATTCAAAGAGAGTTTTTAGTACTCCTCTAATTTAGAAGAGTATTAAATTAGAGAGAGAGAGAAGAACAGAGAGAGAGAGAGAAACATCGATTTATTGTTCCACTTACTTGTGCATTCACTGGTTGCTTCTTGTATGTGCTCTGACCAGGGATTGAACCTGCAACCTTGGCATATCAGAACGATGCTCTAAACAACTGAGTTACCTGACCAGGGCTCAATTATTTTTTTAATGCGTCTCTTACCTTCGCTTTTATTTTCAGTTCCTCGTGCTTACGGATTAGCTCCTCATTGTCTGAAAGTGATGAACCTAGACTTTTTTCCCGTAAATCTCTTATAGTTTTCTGAAACCAACAAGTAACCTAAGAAACAACAGAAATCAAATTTCAAATGATTAGAACACTGAGTAAAAATGCAGAACTATTTCTTTAATCTTTCAAAGTTTAAGGTACTTCAATTTCTCTTTATATAAACTCATCTTATGTATTGATTAATTATGGGGTATTTATTTTTTCTTCAACCTTTATTTGCTTAAGAATAAAACCAAAATAATCCCCATAAAGCATAAAAACAATATACCAGTTCAGATTACATAGCATAAAGGAAGTTATTCAAAAATCTCCTAACAAAGAAGAACCAAAATAGATTCCCACACAGTCTATAAATCATGCATGCTTTAATAAATCCTCCTTCCTGGATAAGAACATGAACCTGAATACAATTACATAGACCTACATTAAGATATTAAACAGCATACATAGAATTATATTTCTACTATAAAAAGACAATGCAAAAATATTGCTTGCTGCAATTGTTGGAAATCTGTATTCAGAAAATAAATGAAGAAGTTATTAAAATTCTGTAGAAATTGTAAATGGGGCATGGCTCACATCCATTTAGACTTGATTTACAATACGTGTCTTATGCAGTGTTGAAACAACAAATAGCAAAGGACTTGAAAGTAGTACATTTTTAAATGATGGTTTAAGTTGACACTGAACTGATGACATGACGTTTCTAGCTGCAGATACCTTATCCAAATGAAAGGAGACTTTGATTTTTACTCTCAAATCCTGTACCCACACTGTTGCATGATCACACACTGCTACTGCCCTAAGAGTCTACTGCACGCTGAACCATTTGCTAGTTTGGGTATCATCTCTGTTTCTCTCAACGACTCTATAACAAGTGTAATATCATGACTGTAGAGATGAGGAGAGGTTAAGCAGCTTATCCAGGGCCACATAATAAGTGACAACACCAGAATTTGTCCCCAAACCCATGTTATCCCAAAATCTATGCTCTTTCCACTGTGCCCTACTGCCATCCTTGAGAACCTAAAGACTTACAGCCCTGGGCATGAGGGGGAATTAATCCTGACAGTCCATTCCAAATGGTGAGCATTATATTGTATTTCTTTCCAGCCTAGTTGTCTGCCTACAACAGCCTTGGGATTTCTTTGAATTTCTATAATGTAGAGGAATATTTGAAGCAGGTGGTTAAGGAGAGAACTAGGTTTTAGTCCTGAAGCTCCACAAAATAAATGTACCCCCCCTCCCAAGAAGTTGAGTTGGAGGTTCCCTAGAATAGGACATTCCATTACCATTACAGGGTTGATATCCCAAAGTTGGTTATGACCTCAAATGGTCAATACCGATGCTTAGTATTTTCCACCATGGAATAGGCAGTAATATATGGGGTAAGAGGGCCTCTCTGGCTTTCTACCAATTAGAAATCTTTGTTAATATTCATTTTAGGCCACCATCGTTGCAAAGAAAAGAATAATGGTGACCCTGTAGCAGTATTCATGTGAAGTATGCCTCATTTTCTTCACAACATTTGGTAATCTGTAGTATAATACAAACATTAGTCAGTCACTATATCTAAAGTATAATGTTTATGCATTTACAATTATTTGAATATTTCTTTCTGGTGTCCCAATTTGAAGTAGATGATATGTACAATGTGCATATTAGAACACACAGAGGACTCCCTGACAAGGAGGAGGCATAGGTGGATACACTTTGCTCCTTACACAACAAAAAGAAGGACAACAACAAATTTAAGAACAAAAAACAACTAGAACTGCCAGAAAATTGAACTGTAAGGAAGTCCAACAAGGAGTTAAAGGAGAAACAAGGAGTCAAAGAAGAAACATTCATCCAGACTGGTAGGAGGGGCAGAGATGGTGATGGGAAGCTGGGCGCAGAGAGACCACTGCAAAGTGGCAGCTGAAGAACCGGGCGAGCAAGATGGCAGCTGGCGGTCCCACCTCTGCATTCAGATAAACTGAGAGGAACAACTGGAGAGCAAGACAGACCGCACAACCCAGGGTTCCAGCATGGGAAAAGAAAGCCTCAAAACCTCTGACTGTAAAAACCTGTGGGGGTTGCGACAGTGGGAGAAACTCCCAGCCTCACAGGAGAGTTTGCTGGAGAAACCCATACGGTCCTGGAATGTACACAAACCCACCCACCCAGAAACCAGCATTATAAGGGTCCAATTTGCTTGTGGGTAGTGGCAAAGTGACTGAAAACCACCAAGAGCCAACAAAGTGGTGTTGTTCCTGCTCGGGTGGACCCCTCCCCCACATACAAAACTACAAAGCAGCACATGGGTTGCCCTGCCCTGGTGATACCTAAGGCTCCACCCTTTACAACGCAACAGGCACACCAGAGACAAAAAAAATATGGTCCAAATGAAAGAACAGATCAAAACTCCAAAAATAGAACGAAGAGATGAAGAGATAGCCAACCTATTAGATGCAGAGTTCAAGACACTGGTAATCTGTATGCTGACAGAATTGGTTGCGTATGGTCACAAAACAGAGGAAAAAGTGAAGGCTGTGCAAAGTAAAATAAAAAAAAATACACAGGGAAACGACAGGAAAGGGAAGAAAACCAGGACTGAAATCAATGATTTGGAGCAGAAGGAAGAAATAAACATTTGACAAGAACAGAATGAAGAAACAAGAATTTAAAAAAATGAGGAGAGGTTTAGGAACTGCCAGGACAACTTTAAATGTTCCAACATCCGAATCATAGGGGTGCCAGAAGGAGAAGAGGAAGAGCAAGAAATTGAAAACTTATTTGAACAAATAATGAAGGAGAACTTCCCCAATCTGGCAAAGGAAATGGACTTCCAGGAAGTCCAGGAAGCTCAGAGAGTCCTGTTGGACCCAAGGAAGCACACGCCAAGGCACATCATAATTACATTACTCAAGATTAAAGATAAGGAGAGAATCTTAGAAGCAGTAAGAGGAAAGGAGAGAGTTACCTACAAAGGAGTTCCCATAAGACTGTCAGCTGATTTCTCAAAAGAAACCTTGCAGGCAAGAAGGGGCTGGAAAGGAGTATTCAAAGTCATGAAAGACAAGGACCTACAACCAAGATTACTCTATCCAACTAAGCTCTCATTTAGAATGGAAGGGCAGATAAAGTGCTTCCCAGATAAGGTCAAGTTAAAGGAGTTCATCACCAAGCTCTTATTAAATGAAATGTTAAAGGGACTTATTTAAGAAAAAGAAGATCAAAACTGTGAACAATAAAATGACAACAAACTCATAACTATCAACAACTGAACCTAAAAACAAAAACAAACTAAGCAAACAACTAGAACAGGAACAGAATCACAGAAATGGAGATCACATGGAAGGTTATCAGGGAGGATGGGTGAGGGGAGAAAGAGAGAAAAGGTATAGGGAATAAGAAGCATGATTGGTAGGTACAAAATAGATGGGGAGGTTAAGAATAGTATAGGAAACGGAGAAGCTAAAGAACTTATATGTGATCCATGAACCAAGGAGGGGGCAAGATGCTGGTGGGAAGGGGGGTACAGGGTGGAGGGGAATAAGGGGGAGAAAAAAATGGGACAACTGTAATAGCATAATCAATAAAATATACTTTAAAAAAAGAACACAGAATTTTATCAAGAGCTATAAAATGTATTCACTTATTTAATATTACAGAAATAATTTCTCACAAAAGGTGCAGTGAGTCCATATAAAAACATAACTAGAGAAATCATTTAAGGGTTTCATCAAAGAAAAAGTAATTATGAACATAACTAACTCTCAGAGACCATTTAGTTCATTAAGTATTGGGAGTAACCTTTATTTATGCTTAGCTGAAGTGGGAGGAACTCAGAAATCTCAAGAATGCTTTAATAGGGAAAGTTAATATAGAATCTGAGTGAATAAAAAAGTGGGTCCAAACAGGTGTTTGTTAATCTCTAAAAACAGGTGAGAAGCCTGAACCCTCAGATAATCCTATTCAATTTTGTGAGTCAAAGACTTGTCATCTAGCACATGCGAGCGGTGATGAAAGCAGGAAAGGAATGAGTAGTGTGACTTTTAAAAGGTATCTGCTGACCTCATCTCCACATTTGGCAAAGACTATTTCAGCCTCCAAAGAATACTATTCCTGTAGGGAAATATTCCCTGTAAGAGAATGAAGTTAAAGATCTCTGGTGATAGTCCATATGTCCTGACCCCATACCTGCCTGATGAAGTGAGCTGACTCTCCAGAGCTAAACATTTTTACTACCAAATGTGCTCTGGGGAAAGAAACATAAAACCCAGTTGGCATAAACTGAGCAGTAAGTAGTTCACCGTGTGGGTGTCACACCTCATCATGAGGTTTTCACGCACATGAGCAGCCTCTTAGGCCAGATGTACCGCGTGTGCTGTGGGATGCATGCAGAACAGGCTCCCAGAGGCCTCCTGATGTAAAAACACAACAGTCTAAATAACTGAGAGCATGTCAACCATAGTATTCTGCCACCCAGTAAATCAGTCATTACGTCCTGCGCGTACCTACTGCAGACAGCTGCACAGATATTCCAAGAGCACTTTTTTAAGCACTGAAATTATATCAGCTGCTGTCCGAAAGCCTGAGTGACAAGTACAGTAAATGGTGCATCAGGCCATTATATAAAACATGGTCCCTGCAAAGGATGAAAACAGGAGCCAAGCATTGCAGGGATTCAGAGTATGCACTGGAAATCAGGTCTAGGGAATGATGGTGTAAGGGGGAAATGAGAACATTTTTCCTCTCCTTCCAGTTCCCACTTTTCAGTTTGATGTAAGTGTTGTGTTCATGATCATTCCACTGGTTTGACCTGACATGCTAGGTACTCAGTGCCCCGAGGAGGTGGAATGACAGTGGAGAAGGAGTGGGGCACATCTTTTTTTTGCAGGGGAAGGGGAACGCCTACCTAAGGAAGAAGGAAGACAGAGAGAAAGGAAAGGAAAATCAGCAAAGATGCAAAGACGCAGCAATCATGGATGCCCAGGGAAAACCAAGAGCTGCCCTGGATGTTACACAGGGTGCCGGCAAAACTCAGTCAAATGGTACAGACCGGCGCTGTCCTGCATGGGAGCCGCTAACCGCATATAGCTATTGAGTAGGTGGGATATCACAAGTCCAAAGTGAGGCAGACTCTAAGTATAAAATACACAGCAGATTTCATAGTCTTAGTATTTTTTTAAAAGATTTTATTTATTTTTAGAAAGAGAGAAAGAGAGGGAGAAAGAGAGGGAGAGAAACATCAATCAGTTGCCTCTTGCATGCCCCCAACTGGGGACCGAACCCGCAACACAGGCCTGTGCCCTGATGGGGAACTGAACCTGCGACCTTTCACTCTATAGGATGATGCCCGACCAACTGAACCACACTGGTCAGGGCATAGTCTTAGTATTAAAAAATATCTCATTAAGAATGTTCATTAATAATGTATTGATTGGTTGTTAAAATACTATTTTGGGTGTGTCGGATTAAACACAACATATTATTGCTTTTCGCTTTTTTATGAGGCTTGCTACTTTTTTAATGTGGCTACTAGAACTTTTAAAATCACATATGTGGCTTGCATTACATATTTATGGTTCTGCAATTCAAGGACATTCAGAATGTCCTTATTCGTAGATATAAAGACTGAGTTTTAAATAAGGGCTATTTAAAATAGTGAAGTCAAGAGAGTGGTGGGATGAAGTATTGGCTGGTAAGCATCTATGGACTACTGGGCAGAGGTACTGAAGTCGCACCAGTGACTCTTTCAAGGAAGTTTATTTGGCTGAGAAAAGGAGGGGATAGACGATAGCTTTAAGAAAAGCAGAGATAACAAAGAGGTTTCTCCCCACTTTTTAAAAAAGTTGACCAGATGAACATTAAGCATTATTTGCAGGAACTGGAGATACATGAGGGAGAACTGATGTAGGAATGTGCCAGAATAGGAAGGCTGGAAGAGAACGCTACTGAAGGTAGCTTTGAGCAAGGAAAGGCTAGTCTTTGCTTGTTGAGTAACCCATCCCCACCATGACTCCCTGCAGGGAGACAAGAATAAAGAAGGCAAAAGAAATGAACCCTGTCTTCACAAAGAACTCTGTGCCAGGTACTACTACAGGCAGGTTACAAGTGACCTCTTCCAATATTTGCACCCCTCCTGTGATAAAGATATTTACTTTTTCAGTAGAGGAGGAAATTGAGACACAGACAGGTTAAGCAACTCACATATGGTTACACAACCAACAAGAGGAAAGTCCCAGACTTGGAGGTAGAAACGCCATGGTCAGGATGCACATAGAACCAAAGGATTCCAGAGAAGAGAAATGGTTCCTATTAGGCTAGGTTATGAATGTTCCTAAGATAAAAACCAAACTGCAACACTTTATTCATTAACATCGAACCCTAACATGGAAGTAGATCCTGTGAACAACCGGGGGAGCTTAATGGACATGCTGCATTACAGGAAGAGGCCAGCTGCAGGCAGAGGCGAAAACAAGCACAAACTGAGAATTCCAGTTCCCCAGTGATATGTGTCAAAGACAGAACTAAAGCGGGGGGAACACATGAAACACACAGAAAGTCCTCTCTGATGACCTTGGCTCAAGTGGCGAGAAGGCGAACTGCTGCCGCAACTCCATGCGAAGCACGGGCTGCATAGACCGTCAGAGCCCTTCCTTCCTGCAGTGTATCCCACAGTCTGAGATCAGGTCTCATTTTTGATCATTAAAACTATGCTTCAGGAGGTGAGCTAGCAATAAATAATCAAACTACCTTCGCAGAAATGGTTAAGGAAAGATGAAAATCTCTTCAAATTAGTTTCATTATCTTTTCTGTGTATAGAACAGTTCTTACTGAATAACAAGTTACTATTGAGACCCCCCCCCAAAAAAAAGATAGCAGCGGAAATAGGGATCGGCTATTTATCTTCTTTAATGTAAGACTTTTTGATAGTCTCTCTTCCAATTACCAAAAATGCACACATAGACAGAGAGGTTTTCAACTGCAGTTAAATGCCACAGGTGACAGTTCTAATGTCTACTTTGATTTTGAAGGCATGTTTGTATTAAAAACAACCATTTTAGCTCCCATAAAGATTTTTATTTTTATTTTTTACTATAGAGAAGCTTGTTGTCATTATTTTGTATGAGGCAATCCAGTCAAATGTGCTCTGTACTTAACTAGGCAATAACCGGACTTCAAATATTCATTTGCTTCATTAGATAAAAATGTGTATCAGGAGAAGAGGCATTAAAGCACGTCACTCAGTTTGTACCTGAGGACTCGGGAGCAGCGGGGGAAAGAAGAATTACTGCCAAAATGTGGACTGGGTTTCTTAAGATGCATGTGGGGACTGATGTAATTACTTGCTTGTTATTATTTGGACCCTATCTCAGAGATGCCAGGAGGACAACGTTCACAATTTTCCTTTGTGGAAATTTGAAAGCTTGCCATGAATGACTGAAGTCAACTGGAAGGTATTAGTAATCCTCAACACATTATTGAATCCCAGTATTCTCTGTCAATGGGTATCATGAAAGCTAATACACAGAGTGGGGCAAAAGTAGGTTTATAGTTGTGAGTACGTGAAACACAGTTTATTCTTGTATTATTATTTATTAATTATTGTATTATTTTCCATATGAACAACTTTAAACCTACTTTTGCCTCACTCTGTATATTGTTTGTCATAAGGCAAAATTTGTTACTTTATAAAGAGCTTTACATATAATCTCTCTCCCTGTCTGGAATCATAATTTTATGTATCTAATTATTCTGACTTGTGTTAACATATCCTTTCTCTTCCAACATTTATATTACAAGAAAAATGGCACTAAGGGCTTCTTCCCTTCCAAAGATTGCTTTCAACTCTTCTTTGTGTTTAGGTAGGCTTCCAACTACTTAATGGTAAAAAGCTGTTTACCCCGGGGAACAAAAGCAGTATAATGGATGTCTCTGGACCTAAATTTTATATCTAGCGTTACCTTTGACTCATTGGGGGAAATCCATCTAGCAGTGAAAGTCTTTTTTTCCCCCAAGAAAAGAAACAGACACCAGTCTAGGGGCAGTGTGCATCTCTGCCAAAGATATCTAAGGCATGGTTCTCCCAGTATAACTTAAGAGATCTACCCTGAGCAATCTGGAGCCAACTACGTTCATTGAGTGTGTGTGTGTGTGTGTGTGCATGTGTGTGTGTGTGTGTGAGAGACAGAGAGAGAATAAGAAAGAGAGACAGACTTACAGGGCTACTTAGGAGCAGGACCAAAGCTTGCCATTTTCACATTACCATCCAAATTCCTAGGTTATGTAGTCCAGTGGATTTCACTCTGAAGCTCTGGCCTAAATCCTGCTTGTTGGAAATAATGAGAGTCTGAGACCATTGTATTGACAGGATAAGTGACTGCTAAGTTATGAAGGATGTTTTAATCCTTTCAGAGTGTGCCATTTATTTTGTTTGCCTATGAGTCTCCCTACAAAAAGCATTCAAATTAATAGGGCCCCTTTGCGTGTCTTTGGGGACTGAAGGATGGGGGTAGAAGAAGGAATGAGTCACTATCCCTGGCCAGTTTGAGGTGGCAGCCATATTGAAAGATAAAAAAAGAAAAGAAAAGCCAACAATCAGCAGGGGCAGGGAAGGACAAGAACTCAGGGTGTGTAAGGAGACCCACAGGCAGCCCCAGGGCTGAGCAGGTGCTCAAGCAGCAGCCGCGGACTCTGACATAGAACAGAAGGATGTGAGGGTCAGAGTACCACAGAGACTTTCCCAGAGAGCACACATATCAAACAGCCTTGTCGTCAGTCCCACCACTGCTGACAATGTAATTTAGTTAAGGTGTTTATCATCCCCCAATCCTCTCACCAACTGATGTGGGGGCTTCAATAATTGTGTCTAATTAAAGGGCTGTTAAGTCATCAGTCCAATTCAACAGTACTGTATACAGAAGTGACAAACTAAGCTTAAGGAAAATGTAATCAACTATAATTAGTTATAAACAGGATCAAGACTAACTAAATAGAAAGTTAGAAAAAGGAAAACTGATTTTTAACTCTGTCTTACAGATAAAATTGGACTTTTTTAAACAAACTCAGCTGGACACCAAGCCATGAAATGGCATTTGTTTACCCTCCACATTGTAACATTTCAGAAAGCTAAGATAATCTAGTGATTTAGGGAACTGGTGTGAGATCTGGTAGATATGCAGGATTTTATTTATGTGCTGGTGATTATCAGGTAAAGTTCAGAGAGCGACCACCTGCCTGTGGAGTGAAATGATGAACATTCGAACATTTACTGAGCACTTACCATATGCCAACCTGTGCTCTGAGTAGTTTTACATATATAATGTTGTTTGTATTCACAAAAAAACCTATAGCTATCTATTATTATTCCCAGTTTACAGAAAAGGAAATTGAGGCACAGAGTACCACTAAAAAGTTGCTCAAGGTCACTAATTAGTCAATGTAAAGGCTGGAATTGGCGTCCATGCCATCTGCCCAAGGCTACCTCTTTTATAATCTTTGATATGTAGTGTCATTGAAAGACAAGGCAGTTAGCATGTATTTGAATTAGGAGGGGTTTCCGCTGTTTTCAAAATCACACACTTTCCTAAAACACCTTAAGATTCTTCACATTAACTCTGATATGCCTTAGAGTGAATTCTAGAGACAGCCTATGTGCTCAAAAAACAGTTTGTGATAAATTTTAATCTGTGAGTGGGTGGAAAGTCATGTGTGTCTGTTACTGTGCAGAACTATTGAATACCAGCATCATCACGACTATTTAACCCTCATTTTGATCTTCTGCCAGCTGTTTTTAGAAAGCTACATTCAAAGAAACATTTTTTTTTAACTCTTACTATGTGTTAGTCACTAAGCTAGGCACTTTTATATTATTTCATGTTAACTTAAGCTGGTCAACCATTCAAGCTCTAACTCTTCGTTAGAAGGTAGGATTACATAAAGTGTGAGTGTGTACACGCGCAAATGTACATGTACAACGTCTGTCCAGAAAAAGTCCAGCCATTGTTAGTATAACAAGAACTGTTTGTGCAACATTGATGTAACCTGGCAACCAAGGAGAATGGACTGGAATGTGCATGTGTGACAATGACAACTTCACTGCCCTAGTCAGTGGGGGTGGTAGACACTGTTGAGTGCATGTGCACCGTGTGGCTGTCACATTCAAAATGACTGAGCAAGTAGAGCAATGAATCTGCATCAGATTTTGCGTTAAGCTTGAACATTCCTCTGTAGAAACTATTTGGATGATTCAGAAAGCCACAGCTATGGGAAACTGGTGATTGGCAGCTTTAGCTTCATCGGGACAATGCACCAGCTCATGCATCATGTCTCTTGCAGAGTTTTTTGGTAAAACATCAAATCACCCAGGGGACTCAGTCCCCCTACAGCCCACATTTGGCACCCTGTGACTTCTGGCTTTTCCCAAAACTAAAATCACCTCTGAAAGGGAAGAGATTTCAGCCCATCGATGAGATTCAGGAAAATACAATGGGGCAGCTGATGGTGAGAACTGTGTGAGGTCCGCAGGTGACTACTTTGAGGGGACTGAGGTGTCATTGTCTTAAGTACAATGTTTCCTGTGTCTTGTATCTTCTTCAATGTCTCTTTTTTTCATAGTACAGGCTGGATACCTTCTGGACAGACCTTGGATACATACATATACACACATGTGCATGCATGCCAAGTTTCATAGCTGCCTACTAGGTACAAGGCTGGCGCCCTAAGCCTGTGCTTCCATGTGTCACCTCTGACATCATTTTAATTGCCTATTAACAAGGCATACGATTACATATGGTTACATAACTATTTTATACATGGTATAAAAACCTTCCAAATGTAAATTCTATTACTCCTCTTTCCGCCAAAGATGTATATTTTATAAGTATAGGTGATCTCGGTGGTAAAAAGAGATTATCTGCCTTCATGTCTTACTTGATATTCCTCAATGCCCTTGACATTGTCTTGTACAAAGAGACCATGAATAACTTAGTTTTAATTTATCTGTTTGTCTCACTTATGCCTGATTGGAGCAATTGAGAAAAATCACATTCATAAATCATGGTAATTAATTATGCACAAAATACTCCAAGCTGCTTCTGATTTTCATTAATGAAGCAGCAGATTATCTGCAAAATAAGATGCTGCTGGAGTTGGAAAAAATGGTCAGCTGCTCCACTTTAGATGTAAAACAAGTGCACATTTTACATCTGAAAAACAATAATACAGAAAGAACATTCTATGGTCATATTTATCAGACTGTCACATCTTAAGATTTTTAAAAAGTCTGTAGTTTTCATTTTTTGGTTTTTTTCTTGTGATTGATGTAAATCTTAAATTGTCATTATTCTGGTCATTCAATTGTTTTCAAAGTATAATTAGCCAAACTATTATAGTTCAAAGCATTAGGCCATAATGACTCAGACACAGAGAAGCACTAAATGCATCTTTTAAATGGCCCTTATGAGAGAAGACGCATCAGCTATTCAGACAACCACATTATTATTCATCAGTAATCTTTGCTCTAATTTTCCACTTAGTTTTCCTTTTTCTTAAGTGTTTAAAATGATTGACAAAATTAGCATTTTATTAATGTAAAGTTTGATAGCTCCTCTGTTCCCTTAAAATAAGTAGAGAACTGACAAAAATACTTGCCCTCCAATGAAGTAGGTGCCTTTGCACTGGCTCCTGGTTCCACCATGTTCTATGGTTATCAGGTAGGTCACACAGGAACATGATAATCACAGGACCCAGATTACGAACAGAGTCACCCCAGTTCGGTGTCCCTGATGCTGTTCTTCACCCCTGCATCATCCATGAAACTTTAGAACAGATCATTCAGCAAAACTAAAAAGTGAGGTAAGATCATTATGCTTGCATTTACCTGGATTTTAAAATATTTCTTTGTTCACATAATTATAGAGGGAGGTAAAAGTAGGGGAGTATGTAATGTGTTGGACCTTCACTCCCTTTTCAGATATGATGACAAAAATCGTAAATGATAATGGAGCAATTACTATGTGCCAAGTAACATTCTAAGCCCTTGATATAGACTAACTCATCTGATAATCTTAACAACACGTTGAGATCTATTATATCTACATAGTACAGAAAACTGAGCCTCAGGGAGCCTAAATAACTGCTCAGTCACTAAGCTGGTAAGTGGTGGAACCAGAATGTGAACCCAGTTGACAGTCTGGCCCCAGAGACTTACAGGCTCACGGAGATGACAGTTACCTTCATTATTGACTCCGACTGCCGTCACTGGTGTTAGCAAGAGGAAATGTAACATGAGGTGTTTTAAGATTAAGAGCTTACATTTTATATTTAAAGAAATGTTTAACTATTCATTGACCGATTTTATTAAAGCTAATATTTATCCTTACCATTATTGTTAAGTTGATTTTGGTTCAAGATTGTTAGAAATGGAGTCTAAGTGAAACCCTAGTTCTTTTAACCACAAGTGCCGCCTCTGACAGCTAGACAGGACGAAGAGGCCTTGGCATGTATAGCAGTGCTGCTAAACCCAGGGTTAAGAATAAGGGCCGAAAGAGAAAAAAATGTGTAAGATGTAAGG